>VZRX01018701.1:44881-100133 GCA_013398075.1 Notiomystis cincta
CCTCTGAGAAGGAGTTTAAAACATGAGGGGTTACTTTACACTTGTGGCTGAACAGGAAGGTCTTCTTGATAATTCTAGCTGACCTTGTCCTCTATGCAGTAAATAATCAACTGTACCTGGCCATTAAAACTTGCTAAACCACTGGTGCATTTACTGTTTATTGTTGTTTCTCTCTTATTAGTGAAGTGCTCAACCCTGTCTGCAACAAAAGGTGATACTGGAATGCAGACAAATATTAGACTACAGTGGTATTGCACAGATGCTACCCACCAAATGTCTAATATAGCCCAAGCAGGGAGAAAACGTGGAATACTTCTAGTTGTCTTGTTTCATAGAATAATGAAACAATTCTGCTTTTGGGTGTCATTCCTGTAAATGTGTCTGTAAGCGACTCAAATATTTTTGCACCTCTCCTTTTATCTTGGTGGCCCCTACTGTTCCTAGGGTATGTAGGAGAAAGTCACCACAGAACAAATCTAGAGTTTAACTATATATATANAGAAAGGCTTTATACCTTTTTTTACTGCCCACTCTGCTCCACAGGTCTGCTGGCCAGGCAGTGTTGTAAGATGGGGATGTTTTATGGATGTTTGTATAGCAACTGTTCTGCATGTATGTCCATGTTCATGGTTCAACATGACACTATGGACACTTCACTGGTTTGGCATTTGCTCTCCATTGTCTTTCTGACTCTTTTGAAACTAGTCTAAGCTGAATTGCAACATCAGGGAGGTTGGTCTAGAGGTAATCCAATCCAAAAGAACTCAAGTGAATTTCAGTTTGCTCAGCAATGGTTAGAGTTTCAGGTCTTGAAGAAAACTGTTTTAAAAGATATAAAAAGGACAGGGAGAATCAGTTTATTATCGCTGCCTGTTCCTGTGGAGACCAAAGATATCCAAAGTGTAGCAGTTGGACCTGGGTTCTTCCAAGGCTGTGTCTGTATTTTCATACTATTCTTTGTGTCCTGGTTCTTTTCCTTCCCTAGAAAAAGGCCTTTATTGCTTCCTTCTTTTGATTTTCCTGCCCTGCCAGTCTTGTTTATAAACTCATAAGTGCTTCCCAGAATACATTTTTTTCATCCGGAAAGGAGCTTCATCGTATCAATCAGAGACAATCAGCTCTTCCCTTGCCCTCCTACATGCTGTGCTCTTTGAAATTGCCTCTGTCAGTGTTGTCTTGTCAGTAAATGAGATTCAATGTGAATAAACCACGCTTTGTTACAAGGTCAGATTATTTGGCCAGGTGGTTTTGGGGTCTACAACACTATCTGAATATCAATGTCTCTTCCTCATTATTTAGAAGTGTGCTTGTAAATGACATGCTTCAAAAAATTTAGGTATATCCATCCACACACAATGTGGGATATGATGTTCAGCCTTGTTCCATGGTCCCTTTTGTTTAGCAGTGTAGACATATTCCTCATGCATGACATTAACATTTACTTAATTTTACATCAAGCCTAACACAATAGTATCTGAATGCTAGAGGCCTCTCCATACTCCTAAAATAAGAATTATTATTGAATCACTATTGTGTTTGCTAATGAAGATGATGATTATAATAATAAATACTCTTCTCCCTCAAGATCTTTCCTTCTGTTAGTCAGAAAAACTGTGTTGCTAATCTCAGGGCTCCCTGATTCCTCTTAGCTTCAGTGGATGAATTGCTGTTATTCTTTCCTATACTCATGAACGTTTCTGCTAATTATAAAAATCTTCCCTACTTCATATGTGGATTCCAAAAATCCAATTAGGAAATGTCAGGATGCAGAGAAGACACAGAAAGGCATTTTTGTTGGACACAGCATGATAGTGTATGGATGCTGTTTCAAGATGTATTTTAAATATACCCTGACTGTATGCAGTAAAAATGATGCTGTGAGATAGGATAAGGCATTTTAAGTAGATTATGAAGCTGTAGAAAATATCTTCAAATCAAGGTTCTTATTCTTTCTTGACACTAAGTAAAATCACAGGAATATCTTGTCTATCATAAAAAGTTTGTTATGTTTGAGTTCTGATTTCTTGAATTAAAATGCCTGTTCAGCAAACATGCAACAGGGATCAACCACAGTTCCAAACAAGGCAGAGCCTTCCTGTAATATGCAGAATTTAAAAAATATTCTTTTTTCGGCCCTGCCCTCCAAAAAAAGGAAAATACAAATTTCATGGCCACAGAGTGGTCTCTCATGTAGTATTTAAGACCTGAAAGTATTGGATTGAAGGGTTTGGCAAGAAGCTAGACTTGTAAGCTCCTTGCACCAAACAGCAGTACTTTGAGAAATATGTATCTTTCCCTGCTATACTCAGGGGAGCTCATAAGTTCTGGGCTGGAAACTTTCCTGTTAAACTTACTGCTCTTGAAGGATTGCAGTTTCATATTAACCACTACAGATTTCTCAATTACTCTTATAATGGGTCCTATTGCTCCACTGAGGCAACAGCCAGTTTGCAGAAATTTCCAAAGTTCTATAGACAAAATTTCTGGAGGACTCATATTATGTAGGAAAAATTACCTGATAAGAATCCTATCTGCTTCTTTTCTCCCTGAATCCCTCAGGAGGTCTCTGTGGATCACTGCCACTCCTGTGCACTTGTAATTCTACTGCTGCAATTTTAAAACATTTTTAAAAGTGCCTGTATTTTGTATTGGTAAATAAATAATGGCTACATATGACTTTTCTTCTTTAAAAATTGAACGCTCTTTGGGCTCTTGTTATTACCTCTTTGTAGTGCTGAATGTCAGGTCAGTGAGACTATTTTATCTCTATAAAATTACTCCCAGATCTGTTATTATAGAGGTAGAGTTGGCCATAAATATTGTATTAAAATTTTAGTAATAGTAATAATCTAGCAATTGTAGCAGCATTTCAGTTTTTACCTACGTGTGTTGGGGCCAGTAGGTGACTTTTGGAAAAATCGTTATTAAATAGAACATAATTTGGTTAAAGGTTAAAGTGCATGTGATTGATTGCTGGTTAAACTTGTGAAAGAGCACCTGCAGTTTGTGGTGTCCATATAAAATAGACCTGAGATATAACCTTAAAAACCTGAGTAAATCCTGATAACTAAGGATTTGTGGTATTAGTCAAGGAGCTTCCAGCAGCTGTCACAATCTCCCCTTGCACAGTGCCAGAATGACCTGGGGCAAGGGATGATTACCCCTTCAGCAGCCCTCCTCAGGTACACCTGAGGTGCTGAGGACCAGTGGGAAGACTGTCCAGAAGTAACTGGGAGCTTGGTGACACCACGTCCTGCAGGAGTGTCCCCAGTCAGGGCTGGGCACTGACCCTGTTTGCTGCGTTCATGGAGCTGTGGTGCTGCCCAGACATGCACTCACAAGGTGTGCATTTCCAGTGGTTATAGCCAGCAGGCATCCTACATCTCAAGTCTGCTTTTTCACTTGGGGAAAAGGTACAAAAAGGTGATATAGGTAATTTATAGGCATCTGAGTGAAAACTCTATGAGCATATGCTTGAATTTAAATTTTGTACTGTAGATAGCAAGATGGGAGGTATAGGGTAGATGGGAGTACAGCAAACTTTTGTATTTATGCATGATTGATTCTGGGGCTGATGGCTACCAATAACCACTCAGCACATGCTGCAATCCTGTAAGATCCTTTCGAAATACCAAGAAAAAGGTGTAGTAAGTCATATTTAAATAAGTGAATTCCCTATCGTTTCATGGCAGGTAACAGGGTGGTGTTTCATCTTTGCTGAAGGTAAAATTGTGTTCCTGGCACAGTGAGGTAGGGTAGACAGACATAGGCAAATGTATATATGAAGGATATGAAATAATTTTTTGGTATTTCTTTTTAGGTATGGTTAAGATTAATAACTACATGGCCATTTTGAAAATATGCATTTTCAATGGGAGAGGGAGCACTAAGAATCAAGATTATATTGAAAAAGCTGTTGGTTCAATAACTTAAAAACAAGAAAGACTTACAGAATACCAAGAGAAATATGCAAGCAAAAAATAAAATTGGAAGTCTTCTAAAATCTAATTTCCTGACACAGAGATATTTAATGTTGTGTTTGAGATTATGGGCTGAGTGCAGCCATTTGCTACACATTTGCTACACAATCCCAGTCCTTAAAATTAAAGCTGTGAATACTTCTATTATGCACAAAACTAAAATGCTTTTTCACACCATGCCAGAGGGCTAACATTGTAACTAAGGCACCCATCTCCATATTCCCAGAAGAGCTGAACACATTTCTGATTTGTTTTATTAGAAAATCATTGCCATTAAGAAGCTTAATTTTCATGTTCACATGACTGGCGGTGTAATACCAATTTAATTATGAGCAAATATGCCGTGCAGTGTATCCTCTTGTCTCCCTCAGTACATGAATTACAACAGACTTCTCAGGTGCTCTCCTCTGAACCTCCGTAATTCACACGTGGTGCTGTAACCATGACTCCCAACATCAAGTTCGAAAGCAGTAATTTAGAATTACTGACTCTCTGCAGCAGCCAGACCTGCAAGTGTCTACATTCCAATAATCAGGGGCTGATCTTTGACTTGCTCATTTATTAAAGATGTAGAACTATAAAAGGGAATCATTGAAGAAAATGCAGGGTATCTTGATATATTGTCTTAACCACAAAACTGCAGTCCCGAGTTTCCCTCACCATTGCTCTCATCTGAAAATTTGTTAATATTCAGAGACCAGCTTGCATTCCCTCTTGCTGACTGGATAGAAATTGCTCCAGGGATTGCTTTTCATTTGCATTTTCCTAATAATGCTACCATTAGCCTTGATAGCTTTGTTGAGAAGGTTGCAAAAGTAATAAGTATATTCATCTGGGATCTTGTGCTTTCTTGTTTGGCTTATTTTGAATTAAGATTTTTTGCTGTTGAGGATAATTAATTGAAATACTGTCTCAGCCTTTATTTGGAAGGCAAAGTTTGCTCTCCTACTGGAAATGCTCACTGTTCCTCCTGCTGTCTTTGCCCAGTTATTAATTATCTTTTAGCATTTAGTCATCCTCCCTCTGGTTTAGATTTTAAAATTACAGTGCTTGAAACAGATACAATGCAAATGTACTATTATATCAACTCATTAATTAGCAAATGATTTGTTGATTAATTAATAAGTTGACATGGTGATGTTTGGTCATAGGTTGGACTCGATAATCCCAGAGGTCTTTTCCAACCTAATTGATTATGGGATTCTGTGTGATTCCATGATTCTGTAATTGTCTTTATCTGGTTTGGCTAAGCCAAAACTTTGGAATGGAGATCTGGGAACAGTAAATACCAAATATTGGAAAAGTGTAAGGTGCAGTAAGGTAAATGATCTCTCACTTTAGAATTATTGAAGCAATTATCAATATTATGGGTGAACAGAGCAAAGTTGCTCAAAGATGTGGAAACTGTTACAAGCACTAGCTACAGATTCCTGTAAGAAGCCACAAAACTGAAACTAAATACTTTAAGTAAGTGATGGTTACACAAAGATTAAAATAGATCTCTCAGTAGTATGGGCAGAGAAATTGTTTAAACAGCTACAAGGCAGGAGGAAGAAGCAGTAAATGGTGGTGATTTTTTTCTGTATTCTATGGCAATATTGGCATGGAAAGGATGAAAATGTGCATTTAGAAAGGAATAAAGAAATAAAAATAGGAGAAATGGGGCAAGAAAATAAGGTACTGGAGTTTTCTGTCCAAGGAGACTGCTTGTAGAGGTTGGGGAAACCTTGCCAGTAGGGAGTGTAAGACAGAGGGAGTTAGGCTGTGCCATTAAACTCTACCTGATGCTCCTCATGAGTCAGGTGCTGCCATGTTAGAAGGAGCAGAGTACACAAAATAAGGTAGATTTGTGCATGGACAGAAAGGAAAAGAGATAATGACTCACACAAAGTAAATATGACAAAGATCTGTTTGATAAACTCCAAAAAGGCTGCACTCATTTCCAGCCTTAGGGCAGGTGCTGACAATCCACTTCATTTTTTATGCTTTGAGTCTTCTGTAGAATGTTCCTGTTTCATCTGTTGCCTATCTTGCTCTTGAAAGGAAACCATAATTGTTTGAGAAAGGACTTTCCCTGGTGTGTAATGGGTTTTTTGCATTCAGAATTCCTGATCTGTGGCCTTAGTCCATCTGAGAGTGGGGTCTTTCTTTCACTGGAGCCCATGTGCTCTCTCCCTAAATGCACACAGTATGCAGCCTATCATAAAGTAGTCTGTTATCTCTGAAGGGAGTGATGATAATAATAGAGATAAGGCTGATAATTATAGTAATAGTCAATGATTTACTGATAGATCTCTAGTTTAGACATAATTGATTCTGAAAGTGAATGAGACCTATATTTACCCAGTAAACATATGGTTTTAATGCAGTTGCTGGAACAAGCTATTTGCACCAGAGGAATTATGAGCATTTTAGGATTTACATTACTGGTTTCTTCCAGCTCACAACACAGAGGGCATATTTAGCTGGGCAAGGCTGCACAGTTTCTGCCTTTGCTCTGCTGGTTTCAGGAATGAGCATATTGGACCTAATTTTCCAAACTTGTCAGCCCAACTCTCATAAGCATTACATTCAATTAGGAAGAACACCAAAACCCATTTAAAACAAATGACAAAAGGAGGAATCCATAATGAATAAAGTTCCTTGCTTTCCTGTAATGGCCATCCCACTTTCTCAGCTGCTCGGATTATCTCAAGAGAATAATGATAACTACACTTTTTTTGGCTTATCTCAAGTCTCCACAGTGAGTCTTAACTTTCTAAGTGTGTGTATTTTAAGCTTTCCTTGTAAATCCAAATGATATAGGAATGGTCTCTTAATGGCTTGTTTTTATGTCCAGTATTAAGTGTGACTCATTTACAAAGCTTCTGCTGCATACAGCAGAGGAATCAAATATTATTATTATTATTATTATTGTAATTTTGGCCCATGCAAGTGCCAGGTTTTTCCATGTGTCTCACATCACGTTGACTCCTCTAGCTTACACAAGTTTTTTAACGCCTGCTATGTGCCAGTTTTGTCAATTTAACTGAAGATTTTCAGTTGCCCCTCATTTCACAAGTGCATCTCAACATAAATATTATAATTTAGATTTGGTTTCAAAACAGCTATGCTCAGCTGTATAAAAGTGACCTCAGCATGTATGGTTTGAAAATTGCTTTGGAAAAGAACTCACCCTGGAAGGATATTTGGGGCAGATGTGTCCTACTAGCCAGTTGGGCCCCTTTTGAAGTTCATTTAAAATAAATATCAAGCCTTTTCTTTTTAACGTTAAATTATTTAGCATCTGTCTCTGGACCTGTACCTTTATCTTCTGCTGTGTGGTTAAAGTACTCTGTTTATTATTTCCTGCCACAGCTGATCCCATATCCTCTCCATCTACGTGTTATCAGTGCTTCACATCTTCTAGCAGGTACTGAAATTTGTTCTCTAAATGTTAATAGAAACAGCAGAAGAATTTTGAACGTTCACTAGCAAGTGTCCTCAGAAAACCAGCAGTTGAAAGAACCCAACAAAAAGCTCCTGCCAGAAACTATTTGATCATAAACCTCTCAAGCAGAAAATTGGCAATCACTGCAGAAACAATTCCTCAGGAAAGTATTCAACTTTCAAATAACCCTGAAACACAGCTCAATATCATTTGATTTCCAGTGAGCATATCTAGCAGGCCATCCCTCCACCAGAAACCAGTGCCAGGGAAAGACCTGACTGCTGTCCCCACAGTCCCTAGAAATTTCATCCTTTAGGAAGAGAGGATACAAAAAATCCTTTTTATTATAATGACTGTGATTCCCTACATGTGCTGACTCACACAGGAGTGAAAAAACCCCAGAAATTCTTGGCTGATTGCTATAAAAGCTCCAGCATTTTTGCAAATCCAAGTATGGATAGACAGGAAGTAAAATATATCTGTGAAATGTATAAATTCAAAATTCTCCCTTACAGACTCCCCTGGTGTGTGTGTGAATTGGGAAACACCAGAAGTGGCTGTGCATGTGTGAGTACACTGAATCTGAAGTGCAAAATAGATGTGCCATTAGCTGGCACACAGATGCAGCAGAAGATGAAAGGGAGAAATAATTTGGGACCAGCCTCTTCCAATTGCACTCCTGGCTGAAATAAGCTCAGAGTGAAGCAGGTGGCTTTGCAGAAGCCTGCAGCTTGTAATTGTTCCAGATCTCCTAGGTGCCATGTACAAGGAAACAGAAATAGAGATGTTTTCGTGCACTCTGTAAGTCTTCATCCACAAACACAAAAGGGCATATTGCAATATGAAGCAATTAAAGCTTCTTTCCACACAAATATCTCAGTTTTAATAGGAAGCTCTGCAAACAAGGAGAACAAACTGTGAGCATATCATTAACATGGGATCACCTCTTGTTACTTAGTTGAAAATGTCTTTACAAAGATGAAAATGCAACAATCAGAAGATTTTGGTTTCCAAACATAAGCAAAGAATGGGGGGGTGGTATGCATATCCAATATACAGAGGTTTTATAAAGGGAAAACATCAACCATAAAACATTTATCAACCATAAGAGCATTAAACAGACTTAAATGTAAGATTACAGTATGAATAAACAAAGCAGTGTATAACTCTACAAAGTCCAGTGTATACAGTTTTTGTTCTACGACCTCATCTCCTTCCATTTTATTTCTTTCTTTTCACCTCATTATTATCTGTTTTTCAAAAGCTCTGGCTTTGGGGAATAAATTAAGTTGTAGACTGTGATCACTAATTTTATACATGCCTAAGTCATATGACTGACTTGCTATAAGAGAATGTTTTTAAAAAACTTGGTTTACATTCTGAATGATAAAAACTAGCAATGGCATGAATAAAATAATTTTTAGTCTACCATATTGTTTTTTTACTGCATTTACTCCTGATTTTGAGAAGGGAAACTGGGAAGGACTGAACAGTATTCGACCATGGGTAAGATCAACTCCAAAATATGCAAATATATCTCTTTTGTAGAAGTGTAGTCAATCTGTGGGTTGCCTCAAGTCCTGTCCTCTGAGCAAATGAGATTCAGCAAGGCTGATTTTTCAGGATGTGTGTTGATATGTACCTGTGCATTAGATGTCAGTGATTAAACCCTCAAAGGTATGTGTGTGTACATATTTGTATGGAAAAGGAATGGAGTGTGGCAACTGCTGGTGACAAGTCCTTCACATGGATACGTCTCTGCCTCAGGTAATAACAGGAGCAGAAATGAAAAAAAATCTTTGAGGAGAGGGGTGAAGCATTTTAATTTCAGAATGTATAATGTACAGCCGTGAGTAGTTATCAAGGAAACACCAAAGGGATTAAATACCTTTTGAATTTCTGGAAACTAGACCATAATATAAAAGTTTTCATCTTTAGTATTTCTCATCTAATGCACAGCACAGCAGAGGATTCCTGTAAACTTTAACGCTTCCAGCTTCCAAAAGTAAAAAACTGAGATGTTGTGTATTAGTAGGTTTAAAATTGGGTATTGTTGAAATGATGCACTGATTATAGTATGCAGTTTACAGACTGAAAAAACAGTAGGAGCTTTCAAACTTTTTAGTAATTTTTACAATTACAGGGAGAGTAAATAATTTGTGTCTACTGAGATTTAAGAAAGTAGGAGTTTATGATATATTCCTGCCTAATCCAAGGTCTGAACTATTAATAAACCACTTGCCAGCAAAAAGACACTTTTCTTTCACTCTTGGTGGGAAAACACTAATTTGCTATAGAATTTCTAGCATCTTTTATATTTGTTATATAAAGTACAGTCTTACTTTTATCAGTATTTAACAAAAAAATGTGTGTCGACTGAAACCAAGGCAGGAAGACTAAGAAGGTAATTTTGAGGAAACAATTTCTTTCCTCATCTGTGAGTCTAATTTAATATTAATAAATACTGTACAGAGCAGTTACGCATATTTTCAACTTTTCTTTTCCAGACTACTCATGCTTTTTGTGAGTTGTCTAATGGCCACTGTGTTATTATTTTAATTTTTCAGAACTACTGCTATTGCTATTATGTTACTTTCACAATAAGTATTGTAGGAGAGAAGGAGACAATCTGACAGATCTTGGAGACAAGCTTTCCCTGATTCTTCCTTTGTCAGGAGCTTTTAAACCCATAACTGTCAAGCAAACATTTATTAAAAGATAATGAAATTACACCAGATTATTATGAAATTGAGATTTTTGCTTAGGCATTGACACATTAATCATACTGAAAAGTCCAGAATTTTCCTTCATGTAGCTGCAGGATGTAAGGATCTCATTTTCTGAGTGACCTAAAACACTCATTTGTGACAATACCTGAGGCAGATATGTGAGATAGTTTAGATGAATTGTACTTGGATAGTGCTTGTAGTTTTCCCCCATTGATTATAACATAAGCTGAAGGTGCTTAGTTTAGATTCAGAGACCTAATTTCTTGACATCTCTAGCTATGAAAGATGAATCCTGGCATCTGCTGGTGTTACCAGTGGTGACTTTTTGTATCATTCCTTTTTACTACCCCACATAAAATCACTTCACAGAAGGCCTCCTTTTCTCTCATATTTTATTAGGTGGGTTGACAGTGTGTGAATATTAATTTCTACTACAAATCAAGTACCTTTGCAGAGCTGAGTGCAGTAATTAATATCTGGGACTGCAAAGACAGTGTCTAAAAATCAGCAACAATTATTTTATTCAAAATCTTATAATTCAGCTATTTTCTGATTTTTCATTACTTAACAGAGGATTTTTAAAAAATATGTAGGTCACTCCCTTCTGGCATAGTGCATTACTCATGCTGGCCCTGGATAATTTGGCAGCACCTCTTTGATGCTCAGTCACATTTGCTGTTCCCCATTCTTACAGGTAGTTTCACAGGTCTCAGGTCAAGCCTGTTCTCTGCTTACTTATTGCTCAGTGAACATGACCTTAACTGTCCACAAGAACATTTTCTTAAATTGTCAATGTTTTCAGTGGCTGTCACTCTGATTCTCTTTCCTGAAGTACGAGCCTTTTATAGCTGCCCTGGCTTGGAGACAGTCATTGCCTAGATGTGATCTTGCAATCCCACCTACTAAATTTTTTTTCACTGTAAAGCCAAGCAGCACTTACTAAAACATTGCTGCTGGTTTGTTTTTTATTATTTCTTTAAATTCTTGTGGAGTCCATGAACTAGTATGTTGTATCTGTACTTCTGGCCACAGAATTCTGATTCAGTGTGTCCACTAATGTGGCATAGACTCAAAACACTGAAAGTGCTTTTACAGTTGCAGTTTCCACAGCATGAATGCATCCTCTTTGCTGACTAGTGCTACTCACAGTTTACATGGGGTGTACAACACATTTGTATTATATATAATGCATTTTTTCCTAGTTCAGTAATTAAGAAATATTTTTATTCTGGATTTTCCTTTATAGTTCAGCCTTAGGAGGAGTAGACATTACATGGATTTCTCTTGAAGTGTGTTGGTGGAAAGAGCACAAATCAAGAAGTTTGTTTGGAGAGATGGTTTACACTCCCAAGGGGAAACTACTGTTATGTTTATTTTTTGCCCAGGTTCTTAATTTTATACCTTTTTCTGCCTGTCCATATGAAATCCACTAATACATAGTTACTTTTTGGAGTAACCTTTTTCTGTTTGTCTTTGGTCTGTTCTGAAAAAAAAGTGAACATATTTTCAGCATATTCTGATTTCATCAAAATCAGAGAATACTTCAGTTAGTATTGATGCTCTCAGAAAACATTTCTCATGGGTTTTTCCTAAGCATCTGTTTTGTGACAAACTCAGGTGAAAGTGCACTGGCTTGTTTTTTGAGAGAAATTTCTTGTGGGTGGGTGTTTTTTACTGATGTTATCTTGCTGTGAGGGGACTTGTAGGGAAAAAAAAACAGGTAACCTGTTCAGGCAGGAAAGCTATTGAGATCTGTCCTGAAATCTTTAGCAAAGTAGAATATGCTAAAAAGTGTGAATAGAAGTAATTTAAAAGTGTTAGTTTACAGAAAGCTGCTGTTTAATTTGTGGAGTCTTTGAAGGTGGTGAGAATGAATGGCCTCATGACACCTGATATGGTAGGGCAGGCTGAGTACAAGGAGGCAGAAAGATGAGTGAAAAGCATCCACTAGAGCCCCCTGCCAAAATGTTCAGGGAGAATAGCAAGTAGGTGTTATGTGGAATTTGCACATATTATTGCACATAATTATTATAATTAATAATTTTAATATAATATATTATATATAATATATTTTATGTGATTATATTTAGAATATTTATATAATTAAAAATTAGTTGTAGATGACACATGATACTTTAAAAACTTTATATTTTTTTACTGTTTTTGATAGTTGATGTCAGGAAATAAATCACAAATATGGCTTGTTGCTCAGGTACATACTTTGCTGTACTACATTCTTGAAGAAAATCAGCATTTCTACTGCTGCTACAAAGCAGATAAGTGCTTATCTGTAGTTCTCCATCTGGAGAGCCGAGCAGTGAAGGGTGCTGTGCACTGGAGTGAAGCTCTCTCATTTTCTTGCAGTACCTTGGAGATAGGCTGATCCATTCGGGGAATGCAAGACTGACTGCATTTGTAAAAGACACAGGGAAATTAGCTGAACACAAAGATGTATGAAGACAACAGGAGACCCGTATTTAGTATACTTTTTCCAGATTCTGTATAAAGAGATGTTTTAACTGGTCTCTAAATTCAACATTCTGACTCTGTCTTGGAAGTTTCACATTGTATTGATGTTCCTGTACAAACTCATATGGAAGATTAATACCAAAATATTATTTTTAATGCTGGAATACTTAGGAATGCAGTAACATCTTGCTCTTCTGGGGTTTAGTATCTGTTACATCAGGACACCACTGTGTACACATGGGAGTAGCATTTCACAGAGGGTAGCAGGACCCTGTGGCAAGCTGCAGCTGTGCTAAAAGCCATTCTGTCCAGTTTGACACATATGGCTTCACTCCCTGCTTGCAGGAGCTCTAACCTCTAGTGCCTGACTTACCAGAGAGCTTCCTTCCTTCCTTCCTTCCTCTGGCTGGTTCAGGATCTGAAAGCCCCATTCTGCATCCCGTCCCTGCCTTGCCCTGGTCTGCCTGCAGCTCCCCTCAGGCTCCTTGCCTCGATCTCCATAAAGGGGTGGCACTCACTGACAAGCCCTCTTAGGAAGGGAAGCTGAATACTCTTGTAATCTGTTGTAATCTGCCTTTATTGCAGAGCCATGCTGGGTCAGGTCTGGACTCAGCACCACCACAGACAAGCAAAATTTCCTTCCTCACATAGTGACAGGGGAGTTGCTGCTCCCACAAGTGACAGATGTCACTTAGGCTGACAAGGGCAGCCAGAGAGACCACTGAGGACTTCATGCAGCTCTACAGCACATGGTATTTTTGCAAGCATGGAAAGATAAAAAAATACCCCTTTTTCCTGGTTTCAGATGGGTTTCCCTGTCTCTGTTCACAGATTAAACTAAGTTCTCTGATTCTGATGTAGAGCTCTAGGGACAAAAGAACAAGACCTCTTCGAGGCAACATAACATCACTGGTGACATTCACCTGGGGGACAGGACTCAAGGGGAAATGAATCACTGCTTGCCAGGTGTCACTAGGATTCCTCTTTTCCCAATGGCCAATGCAATGCAAGTACCACCTCCTTCCAGATGTTCTCCTGTAATAACAAGCAGTATTTCAATCCCTTCAAAAACGTATTTGAAATACCCATTTTTATCTGTATTATGTAGCTACTCTTTCTGAGAGAGTAACAACAGACAGATCTGTTAACATGATGTCCTGGTTCCATCTCATGCTGACAATAAGCTCAATAAAAAATAAACAAACTCAAAATTGAAACAATACTCCTTTCCTCCCTGCTCTTCCTACAGTGTTTTTTTCCTCAGTGCTTTTCATTCTTTGGAGTACCCAGGCAATCACACACACTCAGAGCTGCTGAGGCCAAGAGGAATTTTCTTCCAGCTCGTACTCTACAGAGATGAGTTTTTGGATTTGTGAGCATAAGGGAAGATGAGCTACATCATTCTCTCTGAGCTTTCACTATCTTCTAAGAAATTATTAGCATGTTAGGCTGCTTACAAAATAGTTACTTCCTGAAAATCTTCCAAGGCATTAGAACATAATGAAGTGATTTTTGTATACTGAGCCATTCATCAACAAGGTGAAAGAAAAGTCCATGATATTCATGAATATTTTGGTGAGCTGGGTTTTTTCAACAAGCATTCACTAAATTAGAGTGGTTGCATTTGACACTGGAATACCAAATTTAATTTTGCTTTTTGATTAGGGTTGTTCATCTCACTCACATCTCCTTAAAAATTAACTACTCTCTTGTTTTTTAACTTCAGAGAGTGTGTTGAGAACTAAGGTCACTGGAGATCTCTGATATGCTATCTAGATTTTTGGATCAGTCAAGAATTTGTACTATCTCTGTATAACAAGAAGACACTATCTATGTTCAGCTCATTCATAAAGAGGGGTTTCACCTTTTCTTCTGTTACCATGATCAAACAGTGTATAAAAATTAAATTATTACTGTTTGAGGCTTAATGAGGAATGCTCCCAATGTACTGGGGCTTGAAATAGTGGTTTTATGCTTCTCAAAAGCACATGTAATAATGCACTGAGAATGCAAGATAAAGAAAGCCAAAAGCCAAGAAGCTTAAAAAATAAAATTATATGAAAAATTGAGGTATTGATAAATACATGGTTTTAATTCTATATTTAAGCCTGTTTAGTGTTAGCTCCATTTAACTAGAGAGTACATTTCAAAAGAAAAAATTTCCTAAGACAGGGGAACAGCTCCATCCAAACCATGCACATTTTTCTTGCATGAAAACCTGCTGCAGGTAAGAAGATCTGATTAGAGAGTTTTCATTCCCTGCTTAATTTCAAATCTTATTTAAAAAAAAAATGTTTTTTTCTTTATATAATACATCTCATGAATTGCTACTACCATGCATATGTGATGGAATATCTTATTTAGAACAATGATAAAACTCTACATATAAAATCAACAGACACTATAATATATATGAGGGGAAAATTACTTTCATAGAATCATGAAATGATAGAATGGCTTGGATTAGAAGGGATCATCTTGTTCCAACCCCCCTGCCACGGGACATTTTTCACTAGACAGGTTGCTCACAGCCCCATCCAACCTGGCCTTAATACTCCAAGGGGCAAGGCATCCACAATTTCTCTGGACAGCCTGTTCCAGTGCATCACTTCCCTCACAGGAAAGAATTTCTTCCTAATATCTAATCTAAACCTGCTCTCAGTTTGAAGCCCTTCCAGTGTTCTATCATTGTATGACCTTGTAAAAAGTTTTTCTCCATATTCCTTGTAGGCTCCCTTCAGGCACTGGAAGTCCACAGCTGGGTCACACCAAGTGTTCTTCAGGCTGAACAATCCCAATTCTCTCAGCCTTACCTCACAGGAGAGCTGTCTCATCCCTCTAATCATCTTCATGGTCCTCTTCTGGACTCCCTCCAGCAGGTCCATGTTTTTCCTAAATGTGAACTTTCTCTCTTGCACTTTATTGAAACTTTAGTGCCAGAATTTGTTTATTCTGCTGGATAGAGGAGACCTGAGGCTTCATTTGCTTGGTGTTACGGTGGCAATGCCTACCCCGGGAATTGTCCTTTATTTATGCTCAAAGCATATTTTTATTTGCACAGGTATCTTTGAAGAAGAGTGTGTGAATAGAATAATAAGGTAATAATAAGGTATTAATAATAGATTAGCCACAACTCCAAGTGGTTAGGCAATTTTAATTGGTTTAAATAAATACCAGAAACTAAAAAACCGTCTGCTTTTAACTGAAACCAGAAAAAATAACAGTGTTAAAAATGAAGAATTTACTGGGTCAAGCAATACTTTAAAATTTCATCTAGCTTTTATTTTTTTAAACTGCAGAAAAAAATGGGTCTTAAGGTCTTACCAATTGATATTTGATCAATTTTTGCAATTTATCTACATGCTTTTCCTGTCATTAATGGAGATTTGTTAATCTTGTAAAAATGGATTAGCTTGCTTTGTTTTTCTATGTACTTCTGACCTACCTCTGGGCACAGGAGATATTTATGATAGATTTGTTTAACTTTTTGATCTGTTAAAATTGTAATGCTCCTGGAGTTTATGAACAGTGCAATAACAGTTTATATCCTCAAGAAAATACCACATCTATTGTAGTTTCTTTCAAGGGTAATGACACTTTCTATTATCTCTGTCAAAGTACTACTGTGAATTATCTGAATGAATGTAGCCCTTTTCTTTCCTGTTCATAAGCAGATCCAGATTTTTATAGAAACAATCATTACTTGCAAGCATTTGCCAAACAGCAAACCCATTTTATGTTATGGATTATTTACTATTTTTTCTGTCTGAGTTCTCTGTGAAGTGACTGGTCACCTCACTGGCACTACTTCTTTTCTTTTCTTGCCTGGAAGCATCTTTTAAAAACCTGTGGCTTATCAATAATGGGGGAATAAAAATCCATTCGTGCCAAATCCTCTTTTGAATATGCAAATATACTTGTTTCTTTATACAAAAAGGGGCTGGGTGAACAGTAATAGAAACAAAGCTCCATTAATAAAAAACAACAACAAAAAATCTTGGACTAAAAAGATTTTCATAATCACATGGACTTTTGCAGGAAGATCATCTTCTTGGAATATCAGTGGCTGGATGGATGAGGGTCTCAAGGCATATCTCCTTTTTACATTACTCCTTTGGCATGAGGTAACTTGTAGAATTACATCGAGCTGCTCTTGCAAGTCTTTTTATTGAGCTTATCACATAAGCCACCTTAACCTCCTTATTCACCCTCCAAATATATGTTATAATTAAGAGTAAGTTTGTGACTTTTAACAGCTTTTGGAAAACCACAGATGTTTTGGATCTAAGTGTTTTCTTCTGAATAGAGTAACAGCTGTGCAAGCAGGGATGGAGAGCTGAGTGTGAGAAGAAGGCTGACATAGCAAGATTCCTCTCAGCCATAATGGTTGTGTTCATTCTCTGCATGTTGAAGTTTCAGTGGTGAGAAGAATACATTGCCCTGCTTAAAAATCCAGCAAAATCTGAAATAAAATATGCATTAATAAATGCTGTTTTTGAAAACTAGATGACAATGCTGTGTGTCCAACTTAGACAACAACCCCCACCTCCTTCCTCTCCCCCCAAGATTTTCAGATGCACTAAAAAACAAGCTGGAAATAATATTTAAAGGGATTATAATCCCATTTTTTATGATCAAAAATGAATATTCTAGTAGATTCTCTCCCTGCAAAATTAGTTTTTCCTTTTTTTGGTGTAGTATGTAAATGCTCTTGGGACTGGAAGAATTAACAAGACTGCTTAGAAAAACTGTTGGCTTTTGAAATCTAATTTAAAGTTCCATAGTCTCTCACATTTCTCCTGATTCTTTGTCTCTGATGCACCTATCACTCCAACTGGAACATGCATCAGCCTGAGTCAAGGGGTAAAATGAGGGAGCATTCTGACATGAGTATGTTTATGACTAAGTCCTGTGGAGCCTAACTGAAAGAGGACCAATGAGGCTCCAGAGAAATTAAGAAAATAAACCATTTCTCAGAAATGAAAAGATTTTTACCTTTTTGGAATAGTTTAAGGAAGAATATTCCAGGTGTTCAATTTTCTACTAAGTCCACAAGATCTTCAGATAGGGGAGAAAAGCCAAAAGGCAGCTGAATAGAGACTCTAATGGGTACAGTAAAGGAATGAAAGCCAAGGTAAGTCAAATTTAACACTGCCTGCATTATCTACATTCCAAGCTCACCATAAGAGAGCTTGCAGTGTACCATTATCAGAAATCTTTTTATTTATTTTAATCTCTTGAAAAAATTCTTAAGTAGTGCATATTGCCTAAAAAGATTGGATTTGATGGAATATAATTTTTTTAAATGGAGAATTTAAGGAAATTAGGAATAGATTAAATCATTTAGGAATAAAATGGATCTTTGGACCACCATATCTATGTCAGAATAAATCAGGTTTTGTTTTTTCTTACAGAAGTCTACAACCAAACTCTAAAGTAACTTCAGAATAAAGTTTAATCTTTGGTATAGCTCCTTAAAAAGTATGTTTCTTCTAAAATCCAAAGTTATTCTGTCTTTATACATGTTCCTTCTGCACTACTGATACCCGTATGAATATTAAATCTCCTACAGTGTTTTATCTCTAGGGGGATTATTTTCCTCAGATGAGAAAGGCTTGGACTTTATGATAATCAACACTGTTCTTTATCCAGGCAGGTGTGAATACATGTAGAACAGGGAAATGACTGATCTGCTATGAATATTTATCAAAACACTTCTTCAGCTGGAAGAGCCAACTAAAGGAAACAGTGCTGTACCATTACCCTGCCATATATACTTCTCATGTATTTGTCCCATGTTGAAAAAGCCATTTTAGAAATAGCTGGAAAGACAAAAAGAGAGAGCTTGTGCAATTTATTCTCTCTTCTAAAATCCATCAGCTGCCTAATCTTATCTATAATGGGCCAGGGTCTCCTTTGAAACAATCTGATTGCTTTAAAATCTCGTTGGAGCAAAGCACTTACTTGCCAGTATTGAGTAATGACACCGCTAATGGAAGTGTGGCAACGTCGTGCCCGTGCACAGATGCGCCTGTGACACCCACTGTGGCCAGGATCACACCTCAGAGATGAAAAAGTCTTGAGCATTGCAGCTGACTTTCTTGCTGACCAAGAAGCTAGGATATATTAGAAGCCATGATGCAGTACATGTTACTGTGAGGGAATATTGTAGCTCTAAAGCCAGGGGTTGGCTGTTGCAATCTATGTGGGGTTTTCTGAGCATCACCACTGGCCTCTCATGTCCTGGGCCAGTCCAGGATAGGAGTTAAGGTGACCTACAGCTACTGAAGTACCCCTTCCTATGCATACTGTAGGATGTTTTCTGACTATGGGTCTTAACCCTGCCATGAAGACATGGAAAAGAATTTCAGTGGTAGGAAAAAAATAAACAGAAAAAAAAACCCAACTTTTTTTTTTCTTTTAAATATAAGACACATATTCCTCTTGTGCATAGTTAATCACTTTAATTTCCAGAACTCACCCAAGACATAGGAGTGTGGAATTTCCTGTGCTCAGCTATGTAGACTGTCCATCTACTCTGACAGATTGAGAAAACAGGAGATTCTGAGCCTTTATGTATGGCAAGACTATCAGTGTATACTTCAGAAGAGAATTTCTCTTTCCTAGTCCCCAGACTGACAAAATTCTGAGTAACTGGAAGCACTAAATGCAGAGGGGACTCAATAGGATTAAATTTACATTTCAAATTCAGAAATTGAAATTTTATCTTTGGCAGGTCAGTCTTTTTAAGGCTCTTCAGATGAAGGTCCTCAGAGCTGGAATATTCAAGAAAACCGTGCGGAGTTGAATCTTGTGGTAAGAAGGCAAATAACTTGAAGGCAATAAATAACAAATCAGGTATTTTTCTGTGCTTACACATGCAGGACCAAATAAAAATGTGCCTATTGTAAGCTAGCAATATAATGATAGTGTATTCATTGACTGTATAAAACAGAGCACCATGAAATACTTTCTCTGGTACAGAGGGTTAATTGCATGAGTTATTACTGTCAAGATGCATTAATAGGTACATACACATATTTTTGTACTCTTTTTGGATTTTTTCTGCTGAGTAGAGAGCAAAAGACATTACCTGTACCCACTACAAAAGGCAGGTATTTTGTAAACAAGAAAGGCAGAATGACAGCTCAAATTACCCTTCCAGATTTGTGTGGGGGTCACACAAACAGAGGCTATTCTTAATTTCTGTGAGGACTCCAGGTAGGGTCAGCCTAATTGATTCAGTCTGAAAAAAAAAATAATTGAAGTTGTGTTAGCAGGCTCAGATTTTTCTACTACATCTCCCACTGGGGAAATTCCATCACTGAGCATGAGGCAGGGAACCTTATACTCTCTCTCCCTCTGTGCTCAATATCCATGCTCCTTAGTTTATGGTAATGCTGTGTACTGAAATTCCTGTCATAAGCTGCCAAACAACAATTTATTCTCACCCCTCCCACAAGGGGATTGCTAAAAATAACCAGAATCACATGGCAGATAATGGGTCAGGGGTGCCAGGATGCTCTCAGTTTGTGCCACTTCTCCATGGAGGGTCCAGCAACATTGCTGTTCCTACCACTTCATGTGCAAATCCTCTGCTTTTCATTGGCATTGCTGAGATGACAAAGCCAATCTTTCTTAGAATTCTGTGTCATTCTGCAAAATCTGTCATTGGAAGAAAGGCTCCTACACTCACTCCAGCAAGACTCAAATAATAACAAGGCACAGTAAAGTCCTTCTCCACCTTGTTTTCTACTGGTAAAACTTGAAGCCTTTACACCAACTGTGCCAAGTGCCCTGCACAAAAGCTTAAAAGGGAACAAATCGTACTTTGTACAAAACAACTCATTATAACAGTCTAACTAGACATGGCTAGGCAATGGGGAGGGCTACTGTTATGCTTGCCTCTTCTGGGGCATAAAGGGATTTGTTTAATTAGTCAAGGCTGTGCCAGAAGTCTGTGGGAAGAGGTGGGAACTCAGCTTGGCTGATTTGAGATTTGTACTGTAATTATAATGTCATGCTTCCAGGAGGATGAATACCAAAAATTTCCTTTGGCAATTTTTCCTCTCCAGTTTTTTTCTCCAAGAAATTTTGCCCATCTCTTACCGACCAAAACTCTCTTATTACAAAGTTTATTGGTCTTTTATTGGTCCTGGGTCCATTCTGCAGCTTTGGAAAGTTTTCTTTTGATACACAGGATAGTTTGTTTTTAGATTATAGGATTATTTAAAGTTCATTGTAATTTTGTGTCACTGACTGAAGAGATTCCTAGCATATAGGTTAGGGAATACATCAGATAAATATAATAATCTAGTAGAATATTTGCTAGACAATATGGAAACATTTTTTTCTACTTTCTCCAAGAGAAGTATGAAATCTAAATAACTTGCCCTAATCCTTACATAATTTAGAGCATAGGCAATAACTAATTTACAGTTCCTGTATTTCCAACCACCAGTAATGGTATTTAGTTTATCTTCTTTGGAGGCTTGACTGGTCTGTTGGAGGATTCTCACACTTGAGAGCATATTTGAATCTCTCAGTAATAAATCCCTTGGCTTTATATGTAGAAACACTCTTTCCATCAATGACGTTGGCCGTAGTGATGTTCAGATGAGTCAAATCTGGCAGCTTCTTTGCCTCCCAGAATAACTCATCCCTTAGTGGGACAGTCCTAAGAAATTTATCATAGCTCCAGTGCACTGGGTTTATTTGGCCAGGTTTTGGTAGTGGGGATGTTAGAGAGGTGGTTTCTCTAAGAAGATATGAGAAGCTTCTTCTATGTCCAGCAGTGCCAATTCCAGATGGTTTCAGGATGGATGTGCCACTGGCCAAGGCAGAGCACATCAGAAATGGTGATGATGCTTCTGGGATAGCAGATTTAAGAAGGAAAAAATGTTACTGTGCAGTCGTAATTGTGACCAGGGAAGAGTGGGGTGAGAACATGTGAGAGGAACAGCCCTGCACACACCAAGGTCAGTGCAGAAGGAGGGGCAGGAGGTGCTCCAGGCACCAGAGCTGGGATTTCTCTGCAGCCTGTGGTGCAGACCATGGTGGGGCAGCTGAGCCCCTGCAGCCCACGGAGTTCCACAGGGATGCAGAGATCCACCTGCAGCCCATGGAGGAGACCCACACTGGAGCAGGTGGATGCCTGAGAGAAGGCTGTGACCCCATGGGAGGGGGGTGCTGGAGCAGCCTCCTAGCAGAGATCTGCAGACCCACAGAGAGAGGTACCCACACTGGAGTAGGTTTCCTTGTAGGACTTTTGACCTCATGGGGGACTCACACTGGAGAAGCCTGTCCTGAAAGGACCCTGGAAAAGTGCCCCATGTTGGGCAGTTTGTGGAGGACCATTGACCATGTGATGGACTCAGGCTGGAGAAGTTCATGGAGAACTGTCTCCCCAGGAGGGAGCACGCTGGGGTGGGGGAGGACTCTTGTCCCTGAGCAGTGGCAGAAACAAGTTGTCATGAACTGACCATAACCCCCATTCCCTTTCTCCCTGCACCTTGGGAAGGAGGGACAGGTTGGGGGGAATTTTTTTTTAAGGTCTCATTATCCTGCTCTGCTTTTATTAGTAATAAAATAAGTTAATATCTCAAGTCTGTTTTTCCTGTTACACGATTTGGTGAGTGATCTCTCCTGGTCCTTAGCTCAACTCATGAACCTTTCATTACATTTCTCTTCCCTGTCCACTTGTGGAGGGAAGTGATAGAGCAGCTTTAGTGGGTGCCTGGCATGCAGCCAGGGTCAACCCACCACATCCAGCGTTCTTGCTTAAGAAACACAACAGCTGTCTGCTCTGAAAGGAGAACTGTGACAGTGAGAAAGACAATACTGAAAGGGAAGACCCAATTTTCAAATGCCTTCTATATTTTCTCCCTCCACCTCTGAGAATATCCATCCAAAGCTCTCTTGGGTTTTCTCAGAAAGGACAACTGCCAGGGTGAATTGTGAGAGAATTGACTTAACTTACCGTGCTGCTGCTGAAATCCTGTCTGAGGCTGTTAATTTATTCAAAGATAAACAAAATGCTCTTATTGCCTCACATACAGTTTTGACAGATGGCTCTTAGCATTCAGCCCAGGTGAAAAGAGACAGAGATGAATGGATCTGTTCTTTTTAATTCATACACATACTTGTGACTTTCATCTCTACCTGAAAAGCTCCTCAGGCTGTCTATCTATTTCTTGTTCCATGTAATAGACAGATCTTCTTCTATCCCAATACTTACTCAATTGTGCATTTTAACAGAAGTTCCTCTCCCTGGAATATTCAATTTGCTGAGAATGAATCATATGTATCATTAATATCTGATTCAAAAGTAAAATAATATTTAATTATGAATGTACATGAGTTCCTCCGCTCAGTGGAAAGCTTTAAGAAAAGAAAAGGAAAAAATACCTATCCTCCACATCACATATGTAAAAAGAGGCTGTCTCATTTCCCATTCCAAAAAGTAATGATTAGATAAGTTATGTGAATTTGAACAGTGAAAGTAGAGAGCAGGATTGAAATTAGGGTGTCTTTTTTAATACAGGACTTCCCTTATCCTAATAAGCATCTTGACTGACTTCCTTGCTTAAGTCCACAGATAATGTGCAGTATAGAGCATGGGAGAAGTTTCATGTCATGCTCATATTCTGCAAATATTTTTAAGTCATAGGGAGCACTGTATTTCTCAGCACCTTAATCTGTGTCACATGGTTGGAAACGGCAGAGGATGAAAAGTAAAGAAGATAGCAGAAGTAGCAGAGATATCTGTTACTTTGTGCCTAAATTATGTCTTAAAGAATCTGGAAGTTCTAATTACCTGTTGCCATTAAGCAGGGCTGCAGAAATAGAAGAACAAATAGGTCACACAGGATCTTTGAAATTAAGGTAATAATGTGCATAAAGTACCTAAAAACATGAAAAAATCAACGCAGCTCTGTTGAAGTCAAGTCTTGTGTGGATACACCAGTACTCCATATCTGTTAGCTTTAGAATGTTTTTTAACTTTCTGTTATGAGGCAAACCATATTGAGCTAATGTCAAGATGCCCTTGATCATTATCAGCATCAGAGAACATTTTAGTCAGGGGTTCTGGACCTGAACTTCCCCAGGTTTCAAACCAGAAAACATATTGGCTGAGTAGAAGCTATCTTACTGCCTGTCTGGTTTAAGCTATTTTCTATTATGTAACATTGCTATCTTTGCTGAAGAGTTTAAAGTATTTATTTGTCTTCCTCAGCTTCTAAATTCATGGTTTGGCCAGTGGAAGCTGAAAACCTATCTGTGTCTCAGACCTGGACATGGTGGTTTATTTGCAACCCAACCGCTTGTCCCTCTTTACTAATTTAGTTTAAATGTGAATGTGTTACAGAACTGAACTCAATCACCATTACTAGAGTGATGTGTGATACAATATAATTTCTCTCCTGTGCTTTTAGGAAGCTTGCAAATTCAACACAAATTGGAGGGTTTCATTCAGGACTTTGTAACACTGCCAAATGCACTGGCATGGGATTCGCTGGACTCTTGTGCCTGCAGAAGCTGCTGCCACTGTAACAACGCATGGGACAACACAGCCCTTGTCTCAATAAACCACAGTAAATTTGTTAAGATTATTTGAGGGCAGTTAACCCATGGGATACAAAGCACAGATGCAGAATATGCTTGGGATATTTTCCCCTCTTCCTATTTGCCCAGCATATCTGGCAGAAACCAATATTAATCCTGCTTCCAGTCGTGGTAATAAACAGGAGAGTTCACTAGCTCTATCTGCTGGTTTAGCTAAGGTCTAAGGCAGGAAAGAAGGTGAACTGGTTGTGTGTGAATGAAATCAGCCCATGCAGTAAGAAATCTCTGCATGCTTTTTAACCTCTCTGTCCTCAAACGATGTTTGAACTGCATTTACAAGGATTTCTGATGACATTTTTAAACCATACATTATCACTACAATACAGAATAAGATGGATTTATTTTTATTTCAGGATAAAGTGTTTAGTGAATATTTCTACTTGTTCTGCCAGAATGCCATCAATTGTTAAGAAAAAGCACAGATAGCAATTTAAAGTCCTCACACCTAAAGTGGAGTTTGCTTTTTTAGTTTAAACTCGTCCAGAGTGAGTGAGGAGTTCAAAGGAAACAGCTCCCACAGGTGAAAATAAAATCTTTCAAATAACCACTGATTCTGCTATCTGGGATGGAGAAAAGATCTTACAGCCTCTGCTCCATCTACCTTCATGTGCACTGCATTTCTCCCTGCAGGAAGATGGGAAGAGTCAGAGGCAAACAGCATCTGACAAAGGAGGATGAAAAAGCAGATCTCAAAAGTTGCTTCTTGGTGTGAGGCTGCTTTAATGCTGCAGTTGGCTTAAGAAATGCCAGGTTCTTTGAGATGTAGAAGGCTTGGTGTTAAAGACAAAATATAGTAAGAGGCAGTCTTCTGTTTAAAATTCCATCTCTGGGGTTTTGATTCTCTGTCTTGTATGTTCTATCTTCTAATCAGCCTATGTATAAGACTAGTGAGTTCAGCTCTACTCTGGTGTAAATAAAGAGCTCAGAAGTGAGTGATCACTCTTTACTTTAATAAAAACTGTGAAAAAGTCCTGAAATCTTTCATAGTGTAAACAGAGAGAACACTTGAATGTTTTTTCAAATTAATGTTTGGAAAAAGGCAACATTATTCTTGCAAAGATCCTGGCTGGAATTGTTATTTTCTGGAAAGGTTGCAAACCTTTTCCTCACAGGTTTTCTCACTGTTCCCAATACTTCCCTGTTGCGTGGAGTCGGAGTTCAAGTGTGTGTTGCCTGCTTTGAAGTATTCTTCTGTGCTAGATGCAAAGGCAAACAGAATAAGTTTTGATATTCCATGAATTGCTCCAGTTATGGCTAGAGTTATCTGAGGCTTTACTGAAGCGTCTGTATTATTAATGAAGTAGCTGGAAACCTTTCTGTGAAGGGGTGGAGGGTGACAGAAGAGATTCTGATTATGCTTCCACCCTCTCTTTTTCAAGTTATTTCCTGGGGATGACATTTTGTAAGGTTGCACTGCCTGAGAAGAATATTTCAGCTGGATGGAGAGCGCAGCAAAACGTTTCCCTTCTGTGCATTGCGTATGTGCCTCAGAGGGACATGTTAGTTCAAACACGGGGCCATCCTGCTATTCAAATCTGTCCATGCCATTTCCAGATGAGAGCTGGCTCCTATCCTACCACCTCAGAGCGTGGGCAGAGTAAGTTTTTGCCTGATTCCAAACCACAGCACAGGCATCCTCATTCTTCTGAAGTTGCGCTTAGGTTCTTTTGCACGCCCGCGTGCGAGATGTGAGAGGCAGGAGCTGAAGGTACTGTACGTGGTCTCTTCAGAGCTCTTCCCCAGCTCGAGTTTCTTAACACTTGTGCTTTCAGCTTCTGGGCTCTGAGGTAGGGGCAGGATGCCAGCTAGCAAAAATTATAGGATTGATATTGGAAAGGTTAAATCAGTGCTGTGCTCTCCTAACTATCTTTAATAAATGTTGATAGGCAAAATAATTTTGATTTCTTGCACTGCTGCTGAAGACAGCTGGAGAAAGAAGAATCTTTCAATGAATATGCATGATTGTAATAAGAACAGAAAATGTTACATATACTTAAACTTTTTTCTTTAATTTGAAGACTGTATTTTTGTGGTCCTCCTGACATGATTTACCTGAGCTGCAAAGCAGAATTTGCATAGCTTTTGATCTTATAAAAGGCTTCTACTTTTATGAGACTGGTATAATTTGATGCTTCAGTGGTTTTGACTTATAAATGGTATTTGCAAATCTTTTTCATTCTTTTGGAGCTGAATTTTATGGAGAAATAATAACTAGATGACATTTTTGTAAGTGGAAAGAATTGGCCTATCTCTGCTGGCTAGAGAGCATTTTCCTATGTAGAGGAAGGTAGTCCCTGGTAGGTATGTTCTTCCTCTAACTAAGCTGGCTTGTTTTTTCAAACAGAAAAGTAAACACACCTTTAAGCTGAAGAATCTTAGTGTGGCCTATCTAAGCTAAAGTGGTTTCCCTTGAAAGATTTGAATTTTTTTCTGTCATGCCTTAGTGGCTCATCACAGATTTAACTGCTCTTGGCAAATATTTAAAGTGATTTAGTTACCTCTAAAGTTTTGAGCATCAATAGAGAGAATGGTTTGATGCAAAATAGATTAAATACATAATGGTAAAGTCTTCTTTAAGAAAACAACTTTCAGCATCAAAGCTATGCATAATATCATAGAGTGGTGCTAGAGATGACAAACTCCTTCCAACACACTGACATTTAAAAAGCAGACATAATATTCAGCATGATTTTCAATTTCTGGGCTGCAACAAACACTGCAATCTGGGAGGATTTATTTGCAAAATGCTCTTAAACAGTTTGTAAGATCTTTATAAGATTTAGTGAAGGTCTGTATCAGTGTAAGGCGCTCTTGCACTGGTTACCCAAAGTGAGGAACAGCAGCTACAGTAACAAACACAGATAGGCAAGGAGAAAGTAGAGAGGGCAGAGGCTCACTGTGCAAACCAAGACAGATGAACCATGAGGGAGATTCAACCAATCACTATAAATTACTGTTTTACTTTTACTGTTGGATTAGTTTTGATAGTTTTGATAAAGATAAATTTAATGCTTCTGATAAAAGAACAAAAGAGATTCTAAAAGGTGACTTCAGCTAATTTTAGTGTTTAAGAGTGAACCCACATGATGTGAAGTCAATAGGAGTTTTATGAGACCCTAAGTACAGATCTGAGACAAACATCAGACATCTAAGATTTAAAAGGTGGCATGTATATTTCAGGAAGACTAGTCTTGGGTATAATAGAGCATTTGTTAGAACCCAGGTGGAGGCAATGATGAAATTGGCAGATGAAATTATACACGCACCCAAGAACTGAAATACAAACCTGCTTAACCAACATCTGCCAAAATTGGGGGATTTCTGTATTGCAGCTCAATTCTAGATTGAGAGTGTGTTGTAGTTTCACCCCTAGACAGCAACCAAACCCCACAAAGCTGATCCTTCACTCTCCCACCAGCAGGACTGGGGAGACAATCAGAAAGGTGAATGACTCATGAGCTGAGATAAAGACAGTTTAGTGGGGACAGCAAAAGCCATGTGCACAAGTAAAGCAAAACAAGGGATTAATTCACTACTTCCCATGGGCAGGCAGGTGTTCAGCCATTCCCAGGAGAGGAGGGCCCCATCATCTCTAATAGTTACTTGGGAGAACAAACCCCATCACTCCAAATGTTCCCCACTTCCTACTTCTTCTCTCCACTTTATGTACTGAGCATGATGTCATATGGTCTGGAATATCCCTATCGTTACTTTGGGTCATCTGTCCTGGCCATGTTTCCTCCCAGCCTCTCGTGCACCCCCAGCTTTCCTTGCCAGCATGGCAGTACAAAAAGCAGAAAAGGCCTTGGTTCTGTGCAAGCCTTGCTCAGCAGTAACAAAAACATTTCTGTATTATCAACTTTGTGTTCAGCACAAATCTAAACACAGCCTCATACCAGACAATGGAAAGAAAATTAACTCTACATCAGCCAAAACCAACACATAGTGGTTTCAGCAACAAAACAATATTGACATCAGAGTGTTTGAGAGCTTTCAGTGGTGAGGCCACTTTACTTCTTCCTGTAACTGCAGCATCACTGCTGTGGGAAGTGGTGCAGGAAGATGGATTTCAAGACATACTTGTCTTGTGTATAAGTCAGTCAGTGGGAAGCTGTAATTCAGCTTCAACTCACTGAAGATTTCTTCTTGCAATCCTATATTAATGAAAGGGAAATAGTTTGTGTCAGAATTTTTTAAAAATGTCAAAAAGGATGTCATTAGGGGAGAGGTGCAGAAATTAGGCAAGGATGATGATTCTGCATAAGGAAAACTATCACATTTTACTTAGTTATTCTGAATGTAGAGATACTTGGTATATAGCACCTGTTAACAATGACCCATTCTGGCTGAAAAGTCTGTGGTACTACAGTTTGGACTCTGGGGCATGGACCCAGACACTGAGAAACTCAGCATCTTATAAATTTGAAATCTAAAGGAAAGTAAATGCTATGTTTATGATGAAGAAAAAGAAAAGCCTTTCCTTATTTTCTAAAGAGGCTGCGCCTGGGCTGGGGCTGCCAAGTCCCTGAGGATGGCTAGAGCTGTGTTTGACTGACTTGCAGCTGAGGGAATTTTACTGCAGAGAAAACTTGTGAGAAGCAGGGCAGGAAGAGCAGAAAGTCCTTTTTTATCCCCTCTGCCCCTGTTCTAATCAGGAGTGCTTAGGAGCATCTGACAGACTCTGAAGTGTGACTCAGGAATCCTGTCTAAGTTGCTGCTTGCAGCAGAAAGCCACGAAGAGCCAGCTAGTTGGAAATGCTAGACACAGAGACTGGTGGCTTTTAAACTGCTGTTATTGAACATGGCCTAATGGGCAGCTTTCAATTCTCTTGGATATTTGTAAGGGAGAAGCAGTACATTTAGTTGTGATAAGGGAGTGAGGGAAATGGGATGAAACCTGGCTTAGTTAAATGTTTTGAACTCAGCAGATACAAACAAGGCTTAAATGATATTTCAGAAAGCTTTTCTGTGCTATTTGTTGTGTCAGATTCTCAGACCAGCAATGAGTACTGTAAAGAGGTCAATTCAAGTGGAGGATTGTTTGTTTCATTTACTAAAAATAAGAAAACAGCTCTGGCTTAATAGCACATCTCTTTCTTTCCCATTTGAAGCTCTGTAACTGAACTGAGATTCACATAATCTGGACACAGAAATGAGACAACAAGGAATAGAACATCCTCAGCCATGTTTATTTTTCCTCATACCATATCTTGTGTGTTTCTCCAATGGATACAGTTTAAACTGCTTATCTTCATGCAGTGAGGATGAGCTCTAAATAACCATTGCAGAAGCAATTTCTAAGAGAACCTAGCCAGCCTATATGCTGTACATTTTACTTCCTATTACAAAGAAGATTCTTTTCAACGACTGTACTAATACTCACAACATTCAAAAGCTTGTAAATTACTTTCACTCATCAAAGTGGGGCACACACGTATATCTAGAAATGGCACTGTTCTGGCTTCCAATTATCTGGAAACATAAAATGGGTGTCAAGGTGTCACACACCTCTGCTCAGAGCAGCCATCAGTGCAGTCAGGGCTGTAGAATCTTTAATGTAAAGAACAAATACATTAAATGATAAGCACTTCTTTCCATAGATGGAATTAAAGTGTTTCATGTAACCCACAGCAATGTTTACAAATGAATAGGAATTGAATATATGTGTAGTGTTGAAGAGATCTCTGAGGTTAACAGGGATGAGGGCAGGAATCTTAATCATTTAATGACTCTCCTTTGTTGGTAGTGGTGGTTGCCTCCTTTACTTTAGATAAATAATTTAGAGTGTGGTAGTCTGATGCTAAAGCAAGTACGCATTTTTAATTTCAATGTTGCTTTTAACAGAGGTACAGAATTTCTGTGCATAAAGTCATAATACAGTTTTTACGCAAGAAATTCTTCACATGCACCTGCAACAGCTGCTCTCAGTTATACAAAATATCCACCTCCAAGCCTCACTTGACATCAAAAGTAATGTATCTTCTTTAATATTCTTGTGCTGTTCAAAAGCACCTAAATAAACTACAAATAAAAGCCACATTGTATCAAATCCCTAATGGATCCAAAGGATGTCACAATACACTAAAAAGATACTTTGGAAGAAGTAAACCACGGATTGTATAAAAATTCACTGAAGTTTCAAAACAAACTACAGCAGACCAAGAGAAACTCTTAAGACAGAGCCACAGAACCTCAGATGGCAAAGGCAATCAAGGATAAGAGAAATTAGCAAATTAAGAATAAAGGAGAAACAAGCTGTTTGTTCCTTGAACTCTCAGGTAGAAGAGTTAGTGTCCAGGATTTTACATGTGCATCCATGCATCTGTGAGGAACAACAGTGGAGGAGCATTGCCTTCCACTTTTCCCCTAAATGCCACTCAGCTTTCAAGTTAAGAATATTTGTCATTCTGTTTTGGACAGGTGATGGGCAAATCTGTGCTGAGATGTACTGGTGTTCACCACCCCAACATCCCCTTTTCCCACAGTGCTTTGTCTTTTATTGCACCTTCCAGCCAGCTTCACTGGACCTACAGCTCTTTGCCATCTGTGACTGCAACAGCACCACGGCAGTAGTGACCACCAATACTCACGTGAGTTTAGACCTGCCCACCTGTCCTGGTCTGCTGTTCACTCCACAGGACCTGTTCATTCATCTCTTGGGAGATGTTGAAAGTTGTCTGCTTGAAGGCATGGTTTGTGAGGAAAATTTTTCACAGCTCACTGAGGAGGTGGGGAAAGAAGCTGAATTAAAACTTTTTATAGCTCTCCTCCTGTCTTTCTGTTGACTACAGACACTGTGCCCTCTTAAGAGTTAGGACACAGCTCTTTGGCCTTGGGAAGGGCAGCCACTAAGGCCACCTTTCCATCTCCTTCCTCCTGAAGAAAGGGGTAGGAAAGCTACAGGAATGCATGGTACAGTGGAGAGCACAGCGTCACTTCACATAATTAATGCTGAAAAATTCCTTAACATCCTTCTGGGCTTTGTGTTCCTTGTGCAGATAAGCCAGTTCTATAGAGATATCTGAGTGGACTTGGGTATGCACATAAAGACCACAGCCTCAATTAGGAAAGAAAGACTGAGACATTTGCCATCAGCAAGAAACTCATCCTGGCAATATGACAGGGTATGAACACCAAGCAATACCCTGAGATCCAATAAATAGCTGTGCAGTCTCCAAATTTTGTTTCATTTGTTGATCAAAACATCACACTAGATGTTGCCTTCCACCCTCACACTGAAAGCTGTAAACAAGATCCATCCTGTTTGGATGCTCATGTTATACCTGTGCAGCATCTGACCATCCTCTGCTTAACAACCTTATCTCCCTTACTCACCCTTGGACTGGGCTCTGAATATTTCACTATTCTCCTTTTACATTTGAACTTATTGGAGATAATGTATATTTCTTAGTAAATGGCTCCTTTCAGGCTCACATTATTCAGCACTTCAGCAAAATCTTTACACGAGCTGCGAAATGCTTCAGAAAGACTCACAATGAATACCAAAGATGATTTATTTTCTCTCCTGGATGATGCTTCAATGGATAGCATAGTAAAATCTGCTTTGTAATATATGCTTCAGTTACCCTTTCTCCTAAGAGACAGTCCAGATGAAATCACTTGATTTACAATAGGAAACAAAAAGGTTATGTTTGGTCCTTTAGCTGGAATTAATTTCTGTTGACTGAGTAATGTATATGTAGTATTTAAATTATCTGTTGTGTCAGTTTCAGGTCTTGTTTGATGCCTGGGAAACTTTTAATTCTTCCTTGTCTTTCTGACACAGCCTAATCTCTGTGTGGATGCACAGTTGGAAATTCAAGAGTGTGGTCACAGAAGATTTTAATTCATATTATGCTAATGGCACATTTACAACAAGAGGTGGGTGCTTTCAGCCTTTTAGCAAATAAAACCTCTACAACCACAGAGGAAATTATAGGCCACATTTGCAAGTTGAGCACATGCTCATTTTTGAAAAAAACCTCTTAGCTTTCCTTTTTTACAGGCTGGCATTTGCCATGTGTACAAAAGACTTGAATACTCCAGTGAGGAAGATCAGCACATTCTGTGGGGCCGACTGTTTCTTGGCAACAGGATGAAAAGTCCTACAGGTGTGGCATACTGCTGCGAGGCATTCCACCCCGTGCAGGTGGCCATGTAATTGGGAGAGGTTGTGAAGAAGCCTCCACAGTCAGAGAGGTGATATCTTTCCTGCATGTAGCTTAGAGATTGGCCCCAGAGACAGGATCTATCTGGACTGTGGGGAAACAAAGCCTAAACCTTTGCTTTTTAATCAGAGGGAGCAATGCTTGAGCTTTAATCTCATACTCCCCAAGGGTTTTATTATGTGGGTTTTTTTTGCATTTTCTATTCAAGCTTAAGGAATCAAGGATATTTTGACATTTTCTTTTTTTTAATCATGGTATGTAACTGTTTATCAGACAGTCTTTATGAAGGGAAAAAAAAGAAAGGTTGTTTTCTGTTTCTTTTTCCCAGAGGCCGTCAGTGTTTTATGTTTTTGTTCTGGACTCACCTTCTAGTTCTCTGCAAATGCATCTCCCCATCTTTTCTCTGCTTCCTGGCTGGAGGGAACATGCAATGTGGATCCCACAAGGTAATCAAACTGAGCCCAAATGAAGTATTTTACTTTATTTTTGTACCCGTTTTATTTGTGGCTTTGTTATTTTTTTTCCTTCTTTCTCTCTCCTCTCTTCCCACGTGGTCCTGATACATCCATAAATCAGCCCAAACTCCTTCAGTAGTGCTTTTTTCTGGCTCTGTGAGTTCCTGCTCCATGCCAATGGCACTTGGTGGAGGCTGGCTGCCAGACCAGGTGGTTTGTAGCTGCCCTGCTGCCAGTGCTGCCAACATTGCTGCCTGTAGGCGTGCACTCTCAGCACAGCCTCTCCATGCCCTGCTGTGCAGGCAAATGTGGAGCTCTGCCTTTTGAGTAGCTGAATTAGAAACTGAGTGGACTGAAGTAGGAAATGTTTGCATACAGCTCTGGCAATCAATGATTCCATTCAGTCAATTTTATTGCCCTGAACCCTTATAAATACAAGCAGAGTTTCCATCCCTCTGTTTCTGCTGTTAGCAAGCAACAGTTTGAGAGGGCTGGATCTGTGCTTGCAACATCAACCCAGTAGTATTTTCTATTATATGGGCAAAAATCACAAAAATTTGGGTTAATATACTGAGCATACAGAAAAACTGATTGCTTTGGTGCTCCTGGAACAGAAATCTAAGTTTTCCTCTAAGGTTATGAATGGCTGTGAAAGAGTGTTGTGGCTGGCTCCTTGGAGTACAGTGCAAGGGGAGCAAGGAACAAACTGATATAAATCTATTGGCCTTGTGTCCAAATATCCTTGCCCTCTTTCTGTCCCCAAGGGTCTACAGGGAATGTATGATTTTAAAACTGTATTAATATGGCAGGTGGTGAATAACAGTCCCAGTGCTTCATTTGTCAGCCTTCTCCATCTGCTTAACGATTCCCTTCCTGACAGCATTGGGTGTTCAGGACAAGCAGGCATCTAGAGAGTGTACCAGATTAGAAAAGTCAGACTTCTAGTCCCCAGGAGTCTGAAACAGAAAAGGATGCAGGATAACTGCTGTTTCTGCTCTACAGAGGTGTTGAAGCAGCTGTTTCTCTGGGTAGCTACATGCAAGATTTGTTTTTCTGCATTCAGCTCTGTTCTTGGTAATATTTTGACAACTGAACTTCCACACAGATCAGGTTATCCAGCTTCTCTAAGAGTATCCATGCACTTGGATATATAAGTTAACTTTAAATGAGGCAAAGATAACAGAAGCAGGCACCACTCATAGTGGTCAGTTTTGACTTCCTTTTCCATGTTCTTGCCTTTATCTCTTTCAAAAGCTTGTGAAAATGTCAGAGGCAGCCAGGTCTTTCTCGCAGCAGGTAACCTCTCACACTTGGAACAGAATTCTTAACCCAGTTCTTGTTCCTCTAAATATGGCCTATTTCAGGGCTCGTTTCACAGCAAGGTGTGCTGAAAACAGAACTCTTCCTTTTTTGTTCATTGGTGACTGCACTTGTTTTCATGTTTCTTCAGACCCTTTTGTGCCATTCTGATTACTCTGTTTTACTCTCAGAAATTCTCCTGTATTTTTCCACTCTCTAGTTCCAGATGCTTTGACAAGATAAGATCAAAGTTGCTCAAGTGGATCATGGGACAAATCCTGCAAAAAGTGCTGCTCAGCCTGGGATTTGACCTTGTGTCCTCTGATCTGTCGCATGCTCCTCACCCTGCCTGTATCATTTGTAACCCATGGAAACTGAGTGTTTGGGAGTCACAATGAAGAATCTCTGTTCTGTATTTGCCAAGCACTTCTGGGTGTTGTAAGGTTCAGCAGTGCTAAAAAGTAGGTGCTGGTTCTGTGGGGCAGAACTCATGAGTTTGATCTAGGGATGAAATATGACATATGCTCTTATGGGAAAAGTAAATCCCAGTATTAAGCGTTCCAACATGCTGAATTCAGTGACACTTGTGCTGAAATATTAAGGGGAGGAGCATGTTCCCAACTTTTGCCTCCTATGTTGCTTTACAAAAATGGAAGAATAAATAAATAAAATTACTTCTTATCCTTAGAATCTCCTATATAGCCCAGCTTTAATGTACTCACAGAAGCAGTAGGAAACTGGGATTTCTATGCTTTCCCTGGAAAAGACCCCTATGTCGAGAAAGTCTCCACAGCTGAAGTTAATCTGTAAAACAGCTATAATGTCATCTAGCTTCAGGGAGGTTTCTAAAACCATGAGTAGCAGTAAGTGCCTAGACCAGGCAGCAGCCTCAGAGCAAAAGGTCTCTGATTCTTCTCACATGCTGCAGCTCCTGGTGTAGGGAGTTCCCAATCCAAGGGTAGTAATTTCCATTTAATAACCCTTAACTTTTCTTCTCTAGATCTAATTACGTTTTGATTCAATCTAGAATTCTGCTCTCCACAGCCTCCTGCAACAGAGTGTTCTATAATTTAAGTAAGCTCAGTTTTACATCCATAGCTGTAGAGTCATAGAATGGTTTGAGTTGAGAGACCTTAAAGATCACCTTGTTCCAACCCTCTGCCATAGGCAGTGTGATAATTTAATTTAATATTCCTTTGTTCTGACATTATGATGATCTGACTAATATTTCTTCTTCATCTACTCATTATTTTATAATACGTCTACCATATTCCCACCTGTGGTTCTTTCTTTTAGCACCTTAAAATCCTAGTTAATTTAATGTCTCATACCTTTGATCAAATTTTTCACGTTTTTTTCTCTAGTTATGTTGCATCTCTTTTGAAACAGGAGAGCAGAACTCAATATAGGAATCAAGTCACAGAGATGTACCTAATAAACACAGTAACATTTAATACTTACTTTGTCATCTCTTTCTGCCTAGTAATTTCAATAGTTCCATTTATTCTTTGCCACCACAGATACAAAAAGGATATTATCAGACAACAATCTTCAGTGGCTCCACAATCTCTCCCTTAGTAATGACAGGTGATTTCAAGCCTACCATCCTATTCAGGTAGTTAGGTCTGTTTAGTCCTCATTCAGATTCCTTTGTCTTTACCAACACTGATTGTGATTTCATCTATACTGTTTTGAATGGAATTTCATCAGTGTTGTTAAATACTATGAGATCCTCTAAAATCCACCTTCTCCATAAGTCTGCTTTATTTCCTTGAACTATATTTGTATATTTTCTAACTCACTGAATTGCCAAAAGTCCAGATCCTTTTAAGAGCTTACTTCTCTTTTAAGTTGTTAACCTACAAGAGGCAACTGAGGGCTGGTAAAAAACCAGTTTTGTAAACAGTGAGTTGTTGCTTAAAAGCAGGTAAAGCACCATTATACCTTCAAAACTATTCTTTTCAAATTCTATATTTTAAAAAAATTAGATGTCTTCTGAGCCCATGTGAGGATAAAATCTGTTTGTTACCGTATAAATTCAATTGGATGCTTATTTTAAATACCATTGGGAATGAGACTGGTGCCCAGCTTGACAAAAAGTATGTGTCTAATGATAGGTCCTTGGGTATCCAGCAAAGTTTTGTCCTGAAACCTGAAGTATTTGTGTCTTCATTAGGAGTGTAAGCAGCCTTGCATGAACAGCTAAACTACTGAATTTCTCAGAGCAGATATTTTTATTTTGAACATGACAGTGGAGAAAGGTTGATGTGGCCAATGAGTAACATGTGCACTCATAACATCTGGTTTCACTTTTCCTACAAGACACAATATTGGATTAAGTCCTAATTCTGAGTTCAGAAGTTGCTCTTATTTTTTTCCCACTCCAAAACTGAACACATGTCACATTCAAAGACAAATTTTAAAAGTATTTACTTTAATGTTCCTCTGGGTTTATTTGAATTTTTAAAATTTTTTTTAGAACATTCCTGTAATTCATATTCAGTCACTGAATAACTGTGGTTGGAAGGAACCTTCATATGAATGAAGGAAGATTACTCTGCCCATTCTCTATTTCCAATGAGTGGGAAAAAAATCACTCATTGGAGGTTAATGTTCCTTGCAGTTTTGAACATATCCAGATGCAGAAAGACTGAGATAAAAACCAGCCTGTGTTCCTTAGAGGGTGTATTACACTGTGAATGCATTTTTCCTGGCAGCAACAAGAGAAGACTAAATTTACGTGCCACATCAAGTCAAGAAATTTTATTAAGTATCTAAACCCATATTATCCTAGAGAATTCAGATGAGGAAAGAATTAACAGTTTCTTATATGCTACATATTTGCTCCTTTACCTCTAGACCAGGAATTCAACATTCAAATACTTCTTCCTGTCCTTTTCCTCACTCCTTTTTGTTCAAGTGTATCAATTGCTAACTAAAGCATTGCTGACAATACATGGAGCAGTAATGTTCAAAGAAAAAAATCTGAGTATCAACACATTCATAAAAACTATCCCTAATTGTTTACTCCAGGGTTTTAGTTCCTTCACAATGTAAATGGGACTGAAAAGGGGATCCTAGAAATGTAACATGATTTTAGAATAAAGCAGAACCAGCCTATTTGTAAACAGGATAGTTAAAGACTGAAATGTCTCTTCTGTTTTCAAATATATGAAAAATGTAGTGAGAAATGTCTTTGGAACCTTTTGGCTGCTTCAGAAAAATCTCCTTTCTGCGTAAAGCTGGAGTGATTTTCTTGAGTATGAAGAAAATAATTTTCTACTTTTTTTGCTGTTATGCATCAGCTCTAATTACTGATGCCACATTATATACTAAAAGTCTTATTCAAAATGTAGTCAATGTGTGACATCTCAATAATCTTTGAAACTGAACTATCGAGGCACCTCCAGAAAAACATTACGGTTAGTGTAATAATATTTCAAAGAAAAATCTTTTAAGACCAGTACTTTCAAATATACTCCTTCCTCTTACTAATTGCTTTGGAATAAAAAACCTAACCCCTTTGTAAATGTGTTATTAAATTAAAATTTAAACCTTCAGTTTTGACTGCAAGAGAATGTTAATTAAGGGGAAAGTAAATCAAATTTAGAGAACCCTTATAAATTCCTGATTTTTACACTATCTCTCTTCATTCTCTTTTTGAAGAAAACGAGGCTATGTGCACATCTTCCATCTACAAGCATGACATTAAGTGAGGATTAAACTTTAAACCTTCTGGCAGCCCACCAAATTGACTAGTCTTAGATGAAAAAATACCCAGAAGTTCTTATTGAACGTTTGATCCTAAGCAGCCTGATGCCAGATACTGTTCTCCTGAGGAAAGAAAAGCAGCAGTGTTCCAAGGGGACAAACATCATTTACTTACTGGGCAGTGATGGTCAGGGTGTGCCCAGCACAGGGACAGGGCTCTGCTGGCTGCTGCCTGGGGATCTCATTCCTGAGTGCCACAGCAGCTGGATCAAGCAACAGGAGGCACAGCACACGGTCACGTTTTGAAGGGAATGTCACAGCCACCAACCTCTGCCTTCTGCTGCAAACAATACAGCCACATTCATGCCCCAGATACTACATCTTTATTTCATTGCAAAAATGATGGCTGGCTGCAGAGCTTGGCTCTGGAAAGGAAGGGACTGAACAGTTTTCAGTTTAACTTCCCTCCTGCATGTAGGATGCACTCCAGCTCATCTGATTTTGTTATCTGCAGCGTCGAAATTTACCTCAGAGCTGGTGACCCCAGGCTCCCTTTAGATATGATGAAGGGCTACAGACACTTTTAAGCCATCATTCATCCAGTCTATTTTAGCCACCACCTTCAGTGACAGATGAATTACGGCCCTAATCTACCTATTTTTCTCAACTGGCAGTAAAGGAAGCCTGGAGTAATAAGCTCAGATGTAGGTTTCTTATGCATGTATCCTACTCTGCAGTGTCCTAGTTGAAATCCCTAAGGCTTTGTTCTACAGAGAGAACTGGCTAAAATCTTTTGTGACAGTGATGTCCATCTAATTTCACAAACCAGTTTCTGTTAAAGGAGGTAACATTTTTGGGTTTTTGAGACAAAGTAAGTTTCTTGAGGTATATTTTTACACTTATTTGCAGTCTAAAGGATGTGGTCGTATACGTAACAGAGAAGCTTTTTCAAGAAAAACCTTAAAGTGAGCATTTTTGTGCTTTTTTTTTCCTTCCTTTTTTAATTAAGTGTGAGTTTAAACACAGCCATTTAATCAAAATTCAGAGTTGTCCACAAAGTCTTCATGTTTAGCATTTGTATTCTGACTAACTCTGAGAATATATTTTAGGACTTAGTGAAATGCAGAAGCTTTCTGTTAGCTAGATTTTCTTGATTTCAATTTAAAGGTTAACTGAAAGACTTGGAAGAACAATTTAGTCATCCCACAAAAGAAAAAAAAAAAAATAGTGACTGTGATTGGAATGGGTCCAGGCTGTTTAAGAGATGATTTGATTAGAAGAGACATCTCTCCTGAGTGGTAATTGAGGTTTATAAGTTTCATGGACAAAGCAATAATCAAACATATGTCCAGAAACAACAACTAGCCCCTCTGCATCTGTCAGTGTGAGCTCTGTACAGTTTGGGGGTTTTTCCTATTAGATTGTTCTAGGGGAGCTTTGAGAACTTCAGTGTCAAGAATATGAAGCCTGGAAACTCACAGAGTACCAAGTTTGACTGACTCAAGCTTTCAGTGGATCCTCATGAGCTCATCCAGCCTGGGAAGCTGAGGAGCCCTTTATACATCTAGTAAGAATTAAAATGGAAAACTATGCCATGGCATTAACCATTCAGTACTTGTCAGAGAAAATAATCCACATCTTCCCAAATTTGTGAGTGTACTTTGCATTACATTAACAGTAATGTAAATCTGTAATTTACATTACAAATTTTGTTTGTAATGCAACAAAATTATTTTAAGCCCTCAGTTTTAACTGAAGATCCTTGGGGGTGCTTTCCTCTGTCATGCAGGGTATAAACCACTTCCTACAACTGTGTGGGAATTTCGTTCAACACATTACCACTATTGAGACTCAGTGCCACTAATGCCAATATTTATACTCATATCTTCCTGCACACTAAAGCAGAGGATTCTGCTTGTAAATTTTTTGTAGGCCAGTGGAAAGCACATCTGACCCTCAGTTCATTTGGCCTGTGAGATGAAAATATTCTGCAGAATTTTCTGTTTCCCTGTGACTGCTGGAGGTGCAATTTGACAATCCTGGTCACTTCTTGACAAGATGCAACATTAAATTTGTCTAACTGGGGAGAGCTGGAAGGAGGTGAGCTTGTTCCATCAGGAGCTGCAACAGGATGAGGAGATTAATGGTACTTTTCCTACCTCTCTTCTCTGGTAACAGCAGAAACAGCTGATCTGGTTTTCTTCAATTTCACCAAATGTTTCCTTCTCTGTGTCCCTCTACTCTTCTTTGCCCCTCTGCTCCTCTTCTACCCCCTGCTCTTCTTTGCCTGTACCTACTTTGCCTAAATTGAGGAGTTATCCACAGCATAGTGGTGGTGACTCACTAAACAGTCACAGCAATAGCAGCTCTCAGTGTCAGCATCCACCACCTATGACCACTGGGTCACCCCAAAGTCCATGGTGTTGAGGATGGGCTCAGCTTGGGCTCTTCACACTGACTGCACTCAAGTCTTTTCTCCACAGGCAAGTCAAGACTTTTACTGTCTCCATCAGTCTTTGGGAGAAAAAAATCTTCTTGACCCCAAATCTGGTATGTAATATAACACTTCATGCAGACAAGCCATGTGACTTCTTTAATCATCTGTCTCCCCTTATCTTTGTGGCTGAATGCTCCAAGCTGACAAATTTTATAGCATGTGAATGGGTAGATGGGAAAGCCTGTCATTTGTCTGTTAGCTTTTTTTTCTTTTTAATTGAATGACATTTGAGCAGGTTGATGAGCCCGAAAGACCATGCAGGTATTTTATAACAGGTATCTGTCATCTTCATGACAGGTGGATGTTAATTTACACTCCTTTTTTTGCATATGATATATCAACATTTTTCATGAATGTCATAATCAATATCCAGTATTTCATTTTCTGCAACAGCTTTTTTGCCTGATATCCTTCAGTAAGAGTCATTTAGACACAAGATGCATGGGATCTCTTCCTTCAGAAGTCAAGTCACCATTGCATCATTTTTTTTCCAGAAGATTGAAATAAAATAGGGAGAGTAAAGATAGAAAGGGAAACAAATACTAGAAAAATTAACACATTAGAAGTGTCTTAGAAGAGTGTGGTGACTTTCAGAAGTAGTATGGTTAACTGAAACTGAGTATTAGCTGTATGTTTTGGTTTTTGGTAGGCATAAATGAAACAATTACAAGAATTGCTAAGGCAGGTCACTACAGTTGTTGGTTTGTTGTGGTTTTTTTGGTAAAGAAGGGTCCACTTTCTCACAAAAGGAAGCTGAGATGCTCACTGTTCCTGTAATATTATGCATATATTTCAGATATTCTAATTCAGAAAGCAGGGAGAGAGATAATGTTCTGGCCAACAGCTGAAGTTGTATTTCAGAACCTCTGAAACTATCAGTTAGGAAAATATGGTCTTTTAAAGAAGGATGAAATGGTATTTGTATTTTAAGGGACTTTTGAAGATCCCGAGAGGAATTTTTGATGTTTGTATTTAACTATCTGAGTTTAGATATACTTTGGATCTTCTTTGGGTGGCTGATACCTTTCACTCTACTGATACAATGTGCCAGCACTAAACTTTTAGTTTGAGAGTGGATTTATTTGTTAATGTCTTGGAAAGGCACCTAACTCATGATTTCCACCAGTGGAAATCTCCAGGTTAATTCTGAAATGAGCCCAGTCCCCTTCCCTGTAAGAAATGGAGGTAGTAGCTCTATGTCTCATGGTCTGAGGATTTAGAGAGGGGATTTGGAGATGTAGGTGAGCTTCTGAAAGAGCTGTAAGCAACTCGTGTCCACAGAGTTGATGTTGTGCATGTGAAGGAAAGAAGTTACAATTGGAGATCCACCACAACTGAAGAAGAAAGATCCAAGGCTGGGTCCCAACAGTCTTTCATTTTACTACTGACAGCTATCTTTGGTGAAGAAGGGCAGGGGATAAAAAAAATAATTAAAAAGACAGGAAATTGAAGAAAGTTATTGAGGTGCTCCCCTGAGACTAGAAATGCAAAGGACCAAGTGCAATCTAAACCATCTGACAGAGGGGAAAGAGTTGGCCTTCAACATGGTATCTGAAGCAGTTGTATGCAGTATCATAAAGTAAAAATAGCAGATGTGAGTAGGAAAGGCTAGATTGGTGTTAATGATGGTTAAAAGGAGGGCAGACCTGGAATGTACCCTTAATGTGGAATGTTCCTTTAGCAGGTAGCTAGCTGTTCTGTGGCTCCTCAGGATACTGAACTCCCCTCCAGGAGTTTTTTGATATGCTAATTTTATAACTGCATGAGTTGGAACCAGGGCTAGAGATGAGCTAGTGTGATATATCTTTCATCAAGCTCTTCTGAAGTGAGGTGGCTGCAAAGCAATCACAGAAGGTTTAGGGCATTATTTTCTAAAGCAACACTGACTTAAGAGCTAATGAAGATTTCCCCTTGATGGCTATTTGGAGTTAGTACAGCTGGAAGAAAAATTAACAGTGAAAGGGATTAAATTTATTTTGTCATTAAGTTTTATGTTGTCAGATGATTTCCAAATTCTGAGGTAGACTTTGTGATTATAAAATGTGAAATATGTATCTTTGAGCCATAAACTAATCAGTAAGGGTTTTTTTTTATAATTTGTGTTCCAGAAATTTTCCTCATGGCTACATCTACATTTACCAGAATATATACAATCAAAATCAGTTGTTCTTTAAGTGTTGAAAAATGCTGAGGTTTTCAGTTAAAATGCAAATTTGAATTTGTATATCTTTATTAACCTGGCATTCAAATCACTGTTTAATACAACTTCCAAAAAACTAAGAAACCTACTTTTAGTAGGTACTTGTTTTGAATGGTTTTTCATATTGCATTTGCTGCTTTTCTTGGACACGTGAGCAACATTTTTATTGGCTCAAGCAGAGAACAGCTGGCTGATCCACAAAAAGTAAAGGCAGGAATGAATTATTCTGCTTGTCCTAAACATATAAAATAAACTCATCTACTGCAGCAAACAACTCAGGATTTTTGTTTATTTTGCACATTTTAGAAAAGCTATTTTATAGAGTAAAATTAAAAGACTTTCAGGAAAGTTTTATTGGTATTGCCTCTATCTGCTCCTTTCACCTGGCAGTCTTTGCTTGCTAAGAGCTACAGTCATTTAGGTGAAGCGTATGCATCTATTAGTCTCTTTCACCTGGCTGAGCTTTGGCTCACTAAAAGCCACAGTAATTTAGATAAACAAATTCTGATGCATTTGAAAAGGAAGTACGACTTTACAGCATACTTCCTGCTGTGGATCATGGTCCTGGGTGACATGCTCTCTCTGGTCATCCAAAAGGAGGACCCTGAGACCTATCTCTACACTGTCTCTACAACCCCTTTATATTGTAAGGTGGTTACTCCAAAAGTCATCTTTTTTTTTTTTTTTTTGGTGTCAGGTATAGGTAACTGCAAACTAACTCTCAAAATTTTGTTCTCTGTTGCTGTGGAAAAATGAGAAATCTACTTTGTGGATGATTTTTACCTCTGATTGTGTTCTCTTTGCAATTTGCTTTCCAGTAATACCAAGCAATTTCCATCTTCTCTATGAGTCCATCATGTACTTACTGTAATTAGGCTAACTTATTCCTTAGTTATTCCTTTCCTCCTTCCTGTTAACACTGAGCTGGGGTTTTGTTAGCATTCCATCTGCTTGAGAAGCTGCTGGCAGAATGGAATGTGGCCAAATATTTGCTGCTTTTTCTCCTATTCCTGTCAGAACAGCTGCTGGTGCTGACACACCTACCATGTGGCATTTGTTCATGGGAGATTTACTCCTGGGGAGTTCAGGTCTGTCTGGACATGGAGCAGGTGTAAGTCCTGCATGCACATGAGTAATCTCTCTGTGACGTGGGAAATGGAGTGTAAGCAAGGTAAGCAAGGTAGTCTTTGGAGAGCTGATGTTGTGCTTCTTGATTCTCAGGGGATTTATGGTCTGTGGAAATTCTAGGCATACAAAGGTGGCAGTAAGGGGCCCCTAATGCAAATCTGGGAGCCCAGGATTGCACAGCCTTGCAGTTTTACTTGGACTCCCAATGAGAATTGGACAGAGGACACTGGGTAGGAATTGAGATTCTTGTTTTGTGAGGAAGGGTTGCTTTAAAATTGGACATCCTGATGCCACAGGCATACTTTGTATGCTTAATGTCCTTGAGGCACTGACTTAGGCAGGAGTTTATATCTTGGGCTGGCGTGCATCTGGCTTGTTTTCTGCCTCTGTGAAGAGCCAAAAGCCATCTCATTTAATTGTCACAGTCTTTGTCTTGCTATATCCTGCCAAAACACTGTTTAAGATCCAGCATGGTGAATCAGATGGCAATTGCCTCAGCACACAAGGTAATGTGTGAAGTAATGTGTAAAATCCCTCAAAGTGAGAATTCCGTTTCTGTGATCCACACAAAATTCAGTGCTGTAAAAAATGGTCTTTTAAAAACTCTTCTGCCAGAATCAGGGCAAGGTCCAAGGGCTGGTGGAACAGTTAATTGTGCTTCCACGACATGACCACTCCATGCTGCTCTCTTTCTCCCTGGTAAGGCACAAAGATGTCTGTTCAGTGGGTCTGCTGTTCCCAAAGAGCCCTGTGTCTCTGTGGGATAAGAAGACAAATTCCTCATAGCTGTTAGGAAAATCTCCAAGACTGGTCTACTTACCCTGTTCTTTAAATTGCCATAGCACATGGAAGAGATCAGCTGAGATTGTGGAAATCACCCCTGCTTGTTCCCCTGTTTTCTCTGTCCCAGGGTTACTGAGCTCTTCTGTTGTGTTTTCCAGCTGCATTGTGTTCACCTTAGAGGATATAGTATAAAAAATGATAATAAAATTTTCTTGGATTTACTGTGTTAATTGCCAAAGATGATAAATAGGCAAGAATTTTGTGTTATACCAAAATAATGAGAGTTTTCATAGGTATTTTTTTGCACATTACTTATTCTCAAAATGTCTGAACAGTCTGCCCTTCCCACAAAAGTGAAGCAGTAAAAACTTTACCTCTAATTTTGCTTATGTGTATAAGCTGTGGCTGTTGGCATGGGAACTGTTAATTTTTATTAATTTCCTACAAGCAAATTCCAGTTTATCTCTTCTTAGTGTGTAAATTGTTTGGAATTAAAATTTGTGTTGTTCAGAAGCTGCTGATGTGTAAGTTTTAACTATTCCACCTTTACACAGTCTTTGAAAAGTTTGTGTATCATTATTATTTGAAGGGATGAGACAAATAAATTGTAACAAGAAACTGGAGGAGAACATGATAAAATATATATTTTTTATAAGTATGGCTATGGTCTCTGAAGGAGAGCCAAGCTACAATGATTGTATGTTTAGTCAATTTGTTCTTGCAAGAATCTGTGATCAAAGTACATTCTCTCCCACTGACAGTCATATCCTACAGATCATTTTGTCCTTTGGTAGAAAGAAAAACCTCTATATTTTTTAAAACATGAGCTAAGTATCTCAGGAAAAATCTGACTGCTCTGCAAATTTTCCTGATTTAAGATGACAGAGTAATTTTCTCATCTATAGTTCAATTTGATTAATTTGATTACCTGCTTTGAATATCCTTTGTTTGATAACTTGGACATATTCATCATATCTGTAACTTATAACCTTGCTTTCTGCTGTGGAAAAAAAATTACCCAAAACTGCTTCCAGAACTTATATAGTGGCTTGATTTATGCAATTTTTGTATTTACTCAAAATTTTTAATAAAATCCTTGTTTATTCTAATCTGTTTGATATTTACTTGGCAAATTACAAAGGTGCTGGCAATCTCCTACAAACCATATTCATGATGCTTGTCTCTATTTCCTAAATTAGTTCCACACTTTTCATAGGTTGTCCCAATGACACAGAAGTGTCCTTCTGGTTCAATGTTTCAATTGTGTAGCAATCCTTTAGCAAATTACAAAGAAATGTATGTTTCCTGATTTCCCTTGTTTCCTGGGAAATCTTTTGGATAAGATTTAGGGCTCCAGTTCTTCAGTATATTTTCAATTCCAGGTTGGGCTTACTGCAGGCCTCTCCAAAAGGAGATCCTAGGAATATGGTGGACCTTGCCTTAATCTTTGTGTCTGCTCTGTTCTGCAGTTCAGCTTCAGCCACTTTCCTTCCTGAAACCTCATTATTTATTCCATTCAGAGCCAAAGGAGCATTTGCTCTAACCTAGGTTTTCCTCTCCAAAAGCATACTTCCTACTCCCAGCATAAGATTTTTTTGTTCAAGCAATTTTAAAATTCCTCAAATATAATTTTTCAAAAAAAAATCCACTGTAAGAAATAAAAGAAGCATTTTCTTTGTAAAATGGCGGCATATGGATAGCTGTGGCAACCCATCTTTTGTTTGCAAAAACACTGTTGTACAAAAAGTACAACAAAACCTTGTAATGACCTCCAATGTCTTGTTTATTTTATTGTCAAAATTTGCAAGTTAATTAACATACAGCATACATTTTACCAGTGGAGAGAGGCTTTCAGCTCTCTCTTTCCTCCCCCTTCTGAAGACTGTGAAAAGCTTAAAGCTGTCACAGTGAAGTAGACTCTTGTGAAGAAGGATTTAGCTCAGTGGTACTTAAAGGTTAATGAATTTTACCCAGAGACTGAGTAATCTATTGGACTAGCACTGGCTAGTGCACTTGGCTCAGTAACTTGTGGTATGGTTAGATTCTCAGGATGCCTACATTACAGCTACATAAATACTCTATTCCTCCCAGCTTTCTCTCTTAAATTTCCATCAAAACAAGCTAGTTATATGCAGAAAATATGTATTAAAATGACCTTTGAATTTTATGTTTTGTAACTAAAGCACACTGAAGTTAATGTGGATCTTTCCATTTACTTCAGGGGACTTCACATCTAGCACTAGAGATGTTTTTTTTCCAATTGTCTTGTACCTTGTCATTTGTTCTGCTGAAATGATAGCCTGACTGCAAAATTGTAAGTTAGGAAGCTTCACAAAAGAAAAAAAAAACACAAATATAACCAAATCCTATCAAAGATCACACTGGAACTTTGTCATAATGGGATACATCAAAACAGTATTTCTCAGACTCTACATAGCCTGTCTTTTGAGAGCATGATATTTCATGCCAAAGTCCTGATTCCTCTTGTAAATTTCACACATTTATTAGAGCTTCAAGAAAACAGAAAATCTGTTCCATGAAAAATGATATCTTATCAAAAGTGTCTTATAGTTTTCCTGATATTTATTCTACAATTAGCCAGTGCAACAGTCTTTCCTTTTCATGGTCATTTCCAGCTGATAAACTCATATTTTCTAGCAAAAGCTCTTGCCTTATGTCCTGAAAGATAGACTCGTATTTTGACTATTGCATTTTGGTATTTGCAATGCTACAGCCTGGACTGTACAGCCCATCCAATAAGCAAATCTTTTCCATCAATTGGACCTATTAACTTTCAATCACTAGCAACACCTTCCTACTTTTTGTCCCAACCCATGAAAATAGAAAGTTAAATCAGTTCCATGGGCAATACCAAAGGAACTCTATGAGTTACATCTCTCTTTCATTTCTAAGGCCTTAATGACTAAGAAAATCTTCCTCCCAACGCCTCAGTTTACTGCCTTCTTTACAGCCCTTGTGCAAATCCCACTGCACTTAATTAAATAATTTCTCAAATATGCCCATGGCTAAGTAGCATAATAAAATCTAACTTATGCACTCTTTCCAGATTTCATCTACCCCAAAAAAGACTTTTTTTACAGACATCAGGCTGATCTGGCATGGTCTAACTTATGTGATCATATATGCATTATATACTGAGAAAACCCCAGAGAATGGAGTACTGGAGAGAGCCTTTCTCCTCTAAACCAGTGTCCAAGGTAGCTGCCCTAATTCTGGCTGTTACATGGTTCCTGAAGGAATTCTTATCCATGGAAAGCAATCACCAAATTAATCTGATACAGAAAAACATTGATTTTGAGACATAAATCTTGCCTTTTTTCTCATGAATACAGAAGGATTGCTGTGTGGCAGAAACGTGTTCTTATTGACCAAAGCAGGAATCATGTTTATTTTGCTGAACAAAAAAGGGATAGTAGATCACACATGTTGAATTTCAGCAGCTACTGGAAGAAGCATGTGCAAAGAAACAGGAATTGTGCACCTTAGCCACAATAGCAACCTTTAACTTACTTCAGGGCTGCTTCTTCCATTTAATGTAAATTTTCCAGTATCCGGACTGGCTTGGGTGGGAGTAGAAGGGTTTTCAAGTAATTTTACATTCCCTTGCATCCCACAATTCATTCACTGCCATCAATCTTTAATATCCACATCCAGTAAAGAGTCTTGAGTGTTAAACTCATCTTCTTGTTCATTGCTAGGTTACTGAACCTAAACATTTTGTGACTTTCCATATTAACAATAAAGTACACCACATGAAGAAAAACTGTTAGCAATCACTTCTTTCTTAAGGAACAGAAGTACAAACTTACTTATGTTGTACAATCATTTGAAATTTTCTAATAAAAATATTTTTAAATTATTAACTGCTATGTAACACAGAAGAAAAAATGGACATGGAGTCACCTCTACATATAATCTCACAGGTGATCTGTAATATTGGTCATAATTTCTCACTAAAAAAAGGTAAAAGATGTTATCTGAGACTTGTCTTTAAATTCTAAACCTTTTGCTTATCAACTACTTCTGCAGGCATTTTTGACAATTTACCCCACAAGCTAAAGATTTTGGTGTTTCTAGTTGAAAACACAGACGTTCAAAAAAGATATATTTTTAGCATATTTTTAGACATTTAACGTGTTAAATGTTTACTGAAAGGTTGGAAAAAGGGGAAATCTCTCTTGATCACACCTTTAAAGGAAGGTATTTGTGTACACTCTGATGAAAAAAGACAAATTATTTAAGCATACAGAGATAAAATTTATCAGTGTTCTTTCAAAAAAGGGAATATGAAGTGAGTTAAATATTTTGGATGAGGAACAGTCAAATGAATCTCCTTTCAAACAGCTGAGCAGAACTTTTTACATTGTGGCCAGTTACATGCTCTCAACCTCCAAGCAAAAGAAATATGCTCACTTTTCAATTCAAGTTAATATACATCTGAGTCACTCCCAGATGCCCCTCTCCATTGTGAGTGTCAGTTAAGTCTTGACTCCTTCTGTATTTTCTCAGAAGAAAACCATAAAATTCAGGGTTGTCCTCTGTTTCCAGCTTTACAGCTCACAGGCATTTTTTATAGCGTGGACACATTTTTGCTTTACATTGACAAAGATTTACTGAGCAAGGTCAATAAACACAGCAGCACTACACTAAAAAGAAATGTCCTTAAGCACTGATGTCTTTGTGTATGTTTCTTTACTCTTGAGCTTCTATCTGTCACAACAATAATACCTCTTTGTCAAGGGCAGGTAAGAACAGGAAAGAAGCAAATGAATTGAAATCCCTGATGTTTGTCCATTACCATCTACTTATTTTTATAGGATGAAGATGAAAAAATATAATTTAAAATGAAATTTTAATAGAAGTGACAATGCTAAAGAGGTTCAATCTTTAGTAGTTCAAGAAAAACAGCATCTCTGGCACCTTCCTTGCTTTATGCTCTCAAAACTTTCCCCTGATGTCTCCATCCAGTTTTAAAGGAATGGTACAGGCTGTCACATCTTTTACTCTAATTTCTCATTTCCTTTAGTTTCCATCCACTTCTCCTGGTGTCAGTACTTTAATTCCCTTTGTACTTTCCTGGCCTCTTCATGAGAAATTATATATATGTATATTTTTCCTGTATTCAATCTAGATATGTCTCTTTCATACGACCCAATATAAGGTTTATCCTTGGAATCCAAATGGAAAGAAGTGGCTTGACTCTGCCTGTCCTCTNCTCTGCCGGTCCTCTCATCTGACACAATTAGTTTTACTGGACAGGCAGACATCAATTACAGGGTGAGATATCAAGGAAGGAGGCTGTGGGATGAATATATTATTTTAGCAGGCCAGATTCTCCCTCTCTGGCCCTGTTCAAGACAAATCAGCTTTAACACGTGGAAGGGAACACATGTAATCAGTGAAACTGTGGAGGAACTAAAGACATCGACCTGATTGTGGCATGTTCATCACAATGACCACTGAACATAGCAAGGACTATCAGGAATCAATCTTTTACTGATGAATGGAATATGTTTATGTTTATGCTGTAAAAGAAAGGGTAAGGGGAGATGGAAAAGAAAGGGAGTGTGAGCGGTGTTGAATGAGGGGAGAATTCAGCCAGATTAGAAGAGTTGAAAGGCAAGAGTTGTTCAAATCTGCATGGCTGGCAAAAGATAATGAACTAAAAGGTGGGGAATAAAAGGCAAGTGAAAGGGATGGAGTGTGATTCTATCAGAGTTTGAGCTCTTTTTTTTGTTATACTTCATTAAAGAGCCAGTGAGATCTTGTGAAAAGGTGAGAAGAGCTCGATTTGAAAGTCAAATTTGTCATTTAGTTTGCCAGTCATGTAAGAACCAATTTCAAACAGAATGGCTAAAAAGTATTTCTCAAAACCAAAGGAAGCATGATTTGGGCTGTTATGTGATTGGATAACTACAAGATGTTATGGAGGACTCATGGTTAGTGCTTATGGGGTTAAATAAAATTTTCTGCTTTTACAAAGTTTTCTTAGATGATGCTGAATTTGATGTACAGAAAACTGGAACCTGGATTTCCCAAAGGTCATCATGCAGTGAGGTATTAGGTAACTACCATTTAAGTGAGAGCACATACTAGAAGTGTCCTCTTTCACTTAATGATCTTAATAGAGGATAAACCAATTTTGTAGATGTCATAATTTCTTAGAATGTTTCTTCTTCATTTAACTCAGTTCACTTTCTCATTTTCGTAAGTGAAAGATGAATTTAATATTTCACTTTAATTAGGTACTGGAATGATGTCATGTTTAATTAGTTCAGCCTTCCACAGAATCATGACTGCACACACAGTGTTTTAAACACTTACTAATATTCTATGATATGCTTGTATTTTTTTGTTGAAATTGTGGTACAAACACCCACATTGAATTGTAATATTTTCAGAAATGGGAGATTTAACCATGAGCTTTGATAACTGCACATTTTCCTACTAAGAATAAAAGTTCTTTATAAACAAGGCAAAAACTCCATCCAGTTCAATCATCTCTTTAAATAGGAATATTTTAAGATGCTTTATTATTCCATGATACCCATTTCTTGGAATCAAGTAGAGGATCTGAAGCATATTTTTGACTTCTTTATGTTCTTTATCTCAAAAGTATAACTTGCTTTTCAGGTGGGTATTAACTGGTGGAAAAGCAGATAAATAGAACATGAAGTTCTTCATAGGGTGAGGAATATGAGGGTGAAATCTGGACAAAAGAAGAATTCTTGGTTTGGCTCTTGCCTTGCTAGTACCAGAGGGNATCATCATCATCATCACTGGCTGGGGCTGGGAGGAGAGTGTGAGCAAGTAGCTGTATGAAACTTAGTTGTTAGCTGGGGTTAAACCATGACAATTTTGTATTCAGACATTAAATTTTATCACCAGAAATCCCATAAAACCAGCTGTCTCTTGTAGTCTAAGCTTGTACTTAAGAGTGAAAAATGCTTGGCTCCTTTCACCTTGTTTATCCCCTGCATCTGTAGATATTTTGGATCAAGCCCACTGCTGAAAAATAAATAATACTTGCTTTGCTCAAGCTGTTGAGGTTCTTTCTCCAACCATATCAGCCCTCTTTTTGAAAAAATAAGCAGAGACAACAGAGCAGTGCCAAGCTGAAAGGGGTTACGGAGGATTAGTGTCAGGTCTGCTGTTCACCACCAGAAAATGTCTGGGGTAGTACTGGTTTTTCTGCTGGAAAAGTTCTGAAAAATGTTGCTTCCAGGCCTTCATGTTCCTGTCAATAACTAACTGTTCACCATCTGAGAAAAATGGTGAACTTTCACATGTTTTGCTCCAAGATATCCTTTTGTAGAGCTCCATTATCATTATGTCTGAGGGGCTGCAAATAAAAAAGTGCCCTTTATTGCCTTTTCACTTACAGAAAGAATCCACTGTGAAGTTATGGCTTTGGAAATTTAACTGGGCACATGATCTAGTTGCTACAGAAACCTTTCTGGAATAAAATGAAAAGCAAGCAGAGGGAACATTGAGGAGGGCTGATTTACAGAAGGACAGCAAATTTCATCGATTTGTGGCAATTGATACCACCTCCCTCTTTTATTTTTTGACAAAATGTTTGAAAGGAGGTATCTCTTACTTTGCCCCCTGGAAGAAGATACATGCACAAGCAGTACTTTGCAGTTATGCTTCATTAGTCATATTAGCCTGGCTAATACAAGAGGGGTCATTGTTGTACTGAGCCCTCTCTGCAGCAGACATAAGCAGTGTGGTCACTTTCTCCAATAATGTTACTCAGTGTTACAGTCCCTCAGCAGTCACATAACAATGTGCAGTGTTTTAACTTTGGCTGACTGCCAGCTGCTCTCTCAGTCCCCCTCTTCAGCAGGACAGGTATAGAAAACAAGAAAAGCTCATGGGTAAGGACAAGGACAGGTAGATTGCTTGCCAATGACCATCACAGGTGAAAGAGACTTGACTTGGGGAAGATTATTTAATTTCTTGCTGATCAAAAATAGAGTAGGACAGTAAGAAACAAAAACACCACCTCCTTCTCTTTTCGCCCTCCTTCACAGGCACAACTTCTCTCCTGATTCTTTATCCATCTCCCCTCACCAGCAGGTCAGGGGAATTGGGGATGATGTGGTCAGTCCATAACACTTTTTTACTGTTCCTTTCTTATCCCATTGTTATGCTATTCCAATGAGGAGTTCTTCCCATCCATAGAGCTTTTCCTCTCACATATTCTCACCTGTGTCACACAGTCTCAGTGCAGTGTTCTTTTGCCCTTTCTTAAACACATTTTCACAGAGGTGCCACCAGCATCCCTGATGGGCTCATTTTTGGTCAGTGGCAGGTCCAGTTTGAAGCCAGCTGGAACTGTCTCTGTCTTTGGTGGGGGCAGCTCCTGATGTCTTCTCACAGATGCCACTCCCCAGTCAACACCTTGACTTGTACACCATGTACAAAATGTTGAGTTGTTAGCATCTTTCTGCAAAGTGAATTACCTNTTCAATCTAGATATGTCTCTTTCATACGACCCAATATAAGGTTTATCCTTGGAATCCAAATGGAAAGAAGTGGCTTGACTCTGCCTGTCCTCTCATCTGACACAATTAGTTTTACTGGACAGGCAGACATCAATTACAGGGTGAGATATCAAGGAAGGAGGCTGTGGGATGAATATATTATTTTAGCAGGCCAGATTCTCCCTCTCTGGCCCTGTTCAAGACAAATCAGCTTTAACACGTGGAAGGGAACACATGTAATCAGTGAAACTGTGGAGGAACTAAAGACATCGACCTGATTGTGGCATGTTCATCACAATGACCACTGAACATAGCAAGGACTATCAGGAATCAATCTTTTACTGATGAATGGAATATGTTTATGTTTATGCTGTAAAAGAAAGGGTAAGGGGAGATGGAAAAGAAAGGGAGTGTGAGCGGTGTTGAATGAGGGGAGAATTCAGCCAGATTAGAAGAGTTGAAAGGCAAGAGTTGTTCAAATCTGCATGGCTGGCAAAAGATAATGAACTAAAAGGTGGGGAATAAAAGGCAAGTGAAAGGGATGGAGTGTGATTCTATCAGAGTTTGAGCTCTTTTTTTTGTTATACTTCATTAAAGAGCCAGTGAGATCTTGTGAAAAGGTGAGAAGAGCTCGATTTGAAAGTCAAATTTGTCATTTAGTTTGCCAGTCATGTAAGAACCAATTTCAAACAGAATGGCTAAAAAGTATTTCTCAAAACCAAAGGAAGCATGATTTGGGCTGTTATGTGATTGGATAACTACAAGATGTTATGGAGGACTCATGGTTAGTGCTTATGGGGTTAAATAAAATTTTCTGCTTTTACAAAGTTTTCTTAGATGATGCTGAATTTGATGTACAGAAAACTGGAACCTGGATTTCCCAAAGGTCATCATGCAGTGAGGTATTAGGTAACTACCATTTAAGTGAGAGCACATACTAGAAGTGTCCTCTTTCACTTAATGATCTTAATAGAGGATAAACCAATTTTGTAGATGTCATAATTTCTTAGAATGTTTCTTCTTCATTTAACTCAGTTCACTTTCTCATTTTCGTAAGTGAAAGATGAATTTAATATTTCACTTTAATTAGGTACTGGAATGATGTCATGTTTAATTAGTTCAGCCTTCCACAGAATCATGACTGCACACACAGTGTTTTAAACACTTACTAATATTCTATGATATGCTTGTATTTTTTTGTTGAAATTGTGGTACAAACACCCACATTGAATTGTAATATTTTCAGAAATGGGAGATTTAACCATGAGCTTTGATAACTGCACATTTTCCTACTAAGAATAAAAGTTCTTTATAAACAAGGCAAAAACTCCATCCAGTTCAATCATCTCTTTAAATAGGAATATTTTAAGATGCTTTATTATTCCATGATACCCATTTCTTGGAATCAAGTAGAGGATCTGAAGCATATTTTTGACTTCTTTATGTTCTTTATCTCAAAAGTATAACTTGCTTTTCAGGTGGGTATTAACTGGTGGAAAAGCAGATAAATAGAACATGAAGTTCTTCATAGGGTGAGGAATATGAGGGTGAAATCTGGACAAAAGAAGAATTCTTGGTTTGGCTCTTGCCTTGCTAGTACCAGAGGGATATGCTTTTAATATCAGGGCACTCATATGATATAAGCTGGACTTCTTAAGAGAATAAGATAAAATTCTCTGAATTTGTTCATGTTGTTATTACTTTGCACAGAGCTGGATAGGAGGGAGTGTACTCATTTGATTCAATTTGCTCATTGTTTCCTTTTCCGTATAAAACTCATGTTAGAAACCTTTTGGTTTCAACTGGGCTAGAGCTAATTTTCTTCCTAGCAGCTGGTACAGTGTGCTGGTTTTGATTAAGGCTGAGAATAATGCTGATAACACACCAACATTTTAGTGGTTGCTAAGTGGCACTTATTTTATGTAAAGGACTTTCCAGCTTCACAAGCTCTGCCAGTGAGCAGGTGCACAAGAAGCTGTGAGGGAACACAGCCAGGATATCTGACCTGAACTGAGCAAAAGGATATTCCATACCATAGAGCATCATGCTCAGTATGTAACAGAGGGCATGCAGGTCAGGGGGGACATATTTGCTGCTCAGAGATGGGCTGGGCATCAGTGAGTGGTGAGCAACTTGACTGTGCATCACTTGTTTCTCTTAGGTTTTATTCCTCCCTCTTTTTCCTTTTCATGGCTATACTATTACTACTACTGCCACCACCACCACTATTATTATTATTATTATTATTATTATTATTATTATTATTAT
>VZRX01018701.1:100482-133383 GCA_013398075.1 Notiomystis cincta
GGCAATTGATACCACCTCCCTCTTTTATTTTTTGACAAAATGTTTGAAAGGAGGTATCTCTTACTTTGCCCCCTGGAAGAAGATACATGCACAAGCAGTACTTTGCAGTTATGCTTCATTAGTCATATTAGCCTGGCTAATACAAGAGGGGTCATTGTTGTACTGAGCCCTCTCTGCAGCAGACATAAGCAGTGTGGTCACTTTCTCCAATAATGTTACTCAGTGTTACAGTCCCTCAGCAGTCACATAACAATGTGCAGTGTTTTAACTTTGGCTGACTGCCAGCTGCTCTCTCAGTCCCCCTCTTCAGCAGGACAGGTATAGAAAACAAGAAAAGCTCATGGGTAAGGACAAGGACAGGTAGATTGCTTGCCAATGACCATCACAGGTGAAAGAGACTTGACTTGGGGAAGATTATTTAATTTCTTGCTGATCAAAAATAGAGTAGGACAGTAAGAAACAAAAACACCACCTCCTTCTCTTTTCGCCCTCCTTCACAGGCACAACTTCTCTCCTGATTCTTTATCCATCTCCCCTCACCAGCAGGTCAGGGGAATTGGGGATGATGTGGTCAGTCCATAACACTTTTTTTCTGTTCCTTTCTTATCCCATTGTTATGCTATTCCCATGAGGAGTTCTTCCCATCCATAGAGCTTTTCCTCTCACATATTCTCACCTGTGTCACACAGTCTCAGTGCAGTGTTCTTTTGCCCTTTCTTAAACACATTTTCACAGAGGTGCCACCAGCATCCCTGATGGGCTCATTTTTGGTCAGTGGCAGGTCCAGTTTGAAGCCAGCTGGAACTGTCTCTGTCTTTGGTGGGGGCAGCTCCTGATGTCTTCTCACAGATGCCACTCCCCAGTNAGTATGTAACAGAGGGCATGCAGGTCAGGGGGGACATATTTGCTGCTCAGAGATGGGCTGGGCATCAGTGAGTGGTGAGCAACTTGACTGTGCATCACTTGTTTCTCTTAGGTTTTATTCCTCCCTCTTTTTCCTTTTCATGGCTATACTATTACTACTACTGCCACCACCACCACTATTATTATTATTATTATTATTATTATTATTATTATTATTATTATTATTATTATTATTATCATCATCATCATCATCATCATCATCATCATCATCATCATCATCATCATCATCATCACTGGCTGGGGCTGGGAGGAGAGTGTGAGCAAGTAGCTGTATGAAACTTAGTTGTTAGCTGGGGTTAAACCATGACAATTTTGTATTCAGACATTAAATTTTATCACCAGAAATCCCATAAAACCAGCTGTCTCTTGTAGTCTAAGCTTGTACTTAAGAGTGAAAAATGCTTGGCTCCTTTCACCTTGTTTATCCCCTGCATCTGTAGATATTTTGGATCAAGCCCACTGCTGAAAAATAAATAATACTTGCTTTGCTCAAGCTGTTGAGGTTCTTTCTCCAACCATATCAGCCCTCTTTTTGAAAAAATAAGCAGAGACAACAGAGCAGTGCCAAGCTGAAAGGGGTTACGGAGGATTAGTGTCAGGTCTGCTGTTCACCACCAGAAAATGTCTGGGGTAGTACTGGTTTTTCTGCTGGAAAAGTTCTGAAAAATGTTGCTTCCAGGCCTTCATGTTCCTGTCAATAACTAACTGTTCACCATCTGAGAAAAATGGTGAACTTTCACATGTTTTGCTCCAAGATATCCTTTTGTAGAGCTCCATTATCATTATGTCTGAGGGGCTGCAAATAAAAAAGTGCCCTTTATTGCCTTTTCACTTACAGAAAGAATCCACTGTGAAGTTATGGCTTTGGAAATTTAACTGGGCACATGATCTAGTTGCTACAGAAACCTTTCTGGAATAAAATGAAAAGCAAGCAGAGGGAACATTGAGGAGGGCTGATTTACAGAAGGACAGCAAATTTCATCGATTTGTGGCAATTGATACCACCTCCCTCTTTTATTTTTTGACAAAATGTTTGAAAGGAGGTATCTCTTACTTTGCCCCCTGGAAGAAGATACATGCACAAGCAGTACTTTGCAGTTATGCTTCATTAGTCATATTAGCCTGGCTAATACAAGAGGGGTCATTGTTGTACTGAGCCCTCTCTGCAGCAGACATAAGCAGTGTGGTCACTTTCTCCAATAATGTTACTCAGTGTTACAGTCCCTCAGCAGTCACATAACAATGTGCAGTGTTTTAACTTTGGCTGACTGCCAGCTGCTCTCTCAGTCCCCCTCTTCAGCAGGACAGGTATAGAAAACAAGAAAAGCTCATGGGTAAGGACAAGGACAGGTAGATTGCTTGCCAATGACCATCACAGGTGAAAGAGACTTGACTTGGGGAAGATTATTTAATTTCTTGCTGATCAAAAATAGAGTAGGACAGTAAGAAACAAAAACACCACCTCCTTCTCTTTTCGCCCTCCTTCACAGGCACAACTTCTCTCCTGATTCTTTATCCATCTCCCCTCACCAGCAGGTCAGGGGAATTGGGGATGATGTGGTCAGTCCATAACACTTTTTTACTGTTCCTTTCTTATCCCATTGTTATGCTATTCCAATGAGGAGTTCTTCCCATCCATAGAGCTTTTCCTCTCACATATTCTCACCTGTGTCACACAGTCTCAGTGCAGTGTTCTTTTGCCCTTTCTTAAACACATTTTCACAGAGGTGCCACCAGCATCCCTGATGGGCTCATTTTTGGTCAGTGGCAGGTCCAGTTTGAAGCCAGCTGGAACTGTCTCTGTCTTTGGTGGGGGCAGCTCCTGATGTCTTCTCACAGATGCCACTCCCCAGTCAACACCTTGACTTGTACACCATGTACAAAATGTTGAGTTGTTAGCATCTTTCTGCAAAGTGAATTACCTAGCTTGGTTGCTTTTTCTAAGGAAGACCACATAATATAAGGCATAGAGTCCAACATTCAACTCCTTTATTACTGGCTGTTTCTGCTGAAACAGGCTGAAACAGAGAAAAGTGGGATGCTCACCCACACCCTGGCTTCAGATCAGCATTTGTGACTATGAAGCTGAAGAGTACAGTCTGGTTGCACAACCAAAAAGAATGTCTGTAAAATTTTTCTACAAAATTCTGTAGCAAGATAAATCCTGGGACTTGAAAGCCTCTTCTCTCACTGAACAAGGCACTTAAGCCAAACTGAATAATTTTTCTCTCCAATCTATCTTTGTCATTATCAGCAGTTCTTCTAAAGATGTATGATTTTTCCTTTTGTGTGGTGACTCTTTCTGCTTTGTGTCTAACACAGGTCATTTACTTCTTGTCTGCTGTGGTTTCCATTTGTCAGTAGGTGGTAGAACATGAAAGTAGGCAGGGTGAGGATCAGAATTCTTTATCGAGGGGAAAGGACCAGACCAGAAGCAGGGTAGTATGTGTATGCTCTGTATTTTGATAAATCAAAAATGATGATCTATTTTCTCCTGATACAGCAGTTACCTCTTTAAACCAGATTTAATGATATATTTTCACAGATGCAAATCTGTGGATTTTTCCTTAAGGGTAACAACATCTTGTAATGTGCATAGATAATCTGTCATTATGAATGTGATGGAGGACAGAATGCAGAAACACGGAATGATTTAAGTTGGAAAATACCTTTGAGGTCATCACATCCAACCTATGACTGAGCACACTCATGTCAACTAGACCATGACACTAAGGGCCACATCCAGTCTTTCCTTAAATACCTTCAGGGACAGTGACTCCACCACCTCCCTGGGCAGACCATTACAATGTCTAGTCTGCTTTCTGTGAAGAAATTACTCCTAATATCCAGCCTAATTCCCTGGTGCACCTTGAGACTGTGTCCTCTTTTCCTGTCCCTGGTTACCTGGCAGAAGAGGCCCACCCCTCCTCACTACAGCCTCCTTTCAGGCAGTTGTAGTGAGCAATAAGGTCCCCCCTGAGCCTCCTTTTCTCCAAGCTAGACAACCTCAGCTTCCTCAGACACTCCCCATAAGACTTCTGCTCCAGACCCTTCGCAGCTCCATTGTTCTTCTCTGGACACACTCCAGCACCCCAATGTCATTCCTGAACTGAGGGGCCCAGAACTGGACACAGAACCTGAGGTGTGGCCTCATCAATGCTGAGCACAGGGGAAGAATCCCATCCTTATTCTTACTGGCCACACTATTGCTGATACAGGCCAAGATGTCATTTGCCTTCTGGGCCACCTGAGCACCCTGCACACCTCTGGCACAAATCTTCATTGCTTTAAATGCTTGCTTAAAACCATATAGGTCCAATACAAGGTAATAGTTCTCTGAACAGCCTGGTCTAGTACAAGGTATCCCTGTCCATGGCAGGGGATATTGGAACTAGATGATCTTTAAAGTCCCTTTCAACCCATCCATTCTTATGAGCCTGTGGTTCCATTATTAGTTCAGTCTTTTGCTGCACATGACATAACTCTCTGCAGAGTAGACTACATCCCACTGGTTAGATCCAGTGGGTTTAGTTCATCACAGCTTAATGAATCCCTAGGTTGTAGCATTCCTTCTACCTAGGCACTGTTTAAAAAGATAACTGGAGCTACTGTTGACCTTCAAAGTCACAAGATGTTTTTGTTGTTGTTGTTGTTGCAGCAATTTACTCTGTTTTGTTCTTGTATGGATGGAAAAAATATATAGACTGTTTATAAATCAGAAAGAGAAGAACATTACTGTGAAGTCCAGTGCAGTTCATTGTTATCTGAAAGTATTCAGTGAGTGTAGAGTTTTTGCTGTTTAACTCCTACTTGCAGAAGCAATATGCTCAGTAGGACACAGAAACCTGGTGATGTCTCTTTTCTTGAGCTGACTTTGCCATTTGTTAGGAACAGTAAGTGGGTCAGGTGTTAGGGACTTTAGAAAGTGAAATCTTGTTATTGATGCTTCCCTCTTTGCTCTCTGTGCTTAGAAATCTCTTGACATTGTACAATTCCTATCAGTTGGTGGGGCTTTTTTTTCCATAAATGTGCATTACACAGTATGTGACATTCTTCATGAACATAATGTCTCTCATCTTCTGGAGATAGAAGGCCTGCATAGTTGGGGGATTTTTTGACACACATGCTAGAATGCAATTTTTATTACTTAAGAACCTCATGAAAATGCAGCTAATTGACAATTGACTGCTTCTTTCCATATTAATTATTAAACTTCAGGAAATTACGGATAAGAGCATGGAGATTTGTTTCTCTGTAAGCAATAGAGTGTGTGCACAACGCCAAAAATTGCTGTAAAATATTTCTCTAATAATGTCAAGAACTAGTCACGGGCATTCTGCATTCAGGAAGCAATTAAGAATTTTTTTCCAGAGGGGATATCTGCTAAAACTGCTTTTCAAAACAAGTTAATCAGAGTGGGTAGGAATTAATTTTTTACCTCACCTTCAGATGCCTAGGGACATTTTTCACCTAGTGTGAAAAAGGAAATGTGCAGAGACTTCTCTACAAAAAGCTAATGTGAAAATTAAAAAAATGAAGGGTATAAGGGTCCATTTGAAGGGTATGAAGAGGTTTAAGCAGCTGCTTGCATGTGAGGGAAAGAATGACCTTCTGTAAAATTGTGTCCTAATATAAAAGAAAAAAACAAAAATAATATTTTTCTTTATAAAGACCTCAGTAGTAGAGAAGATGTTTGAAAATATATGTGGGGAGGAGGAAGATGAGAGCCAGTTTCTGTCTGGTGTCACCAGGGAACAAGAGTATCAGCAGGTCATACGTAAAATAAAAGCTAAATAATGCTACATGATATGCATTAACTGTGGGCCCTTGGGACTAGAGTTTAAAAATATTAGACTTCTACCAGACCGCAGTATTTGTGTTTGGTGCATTCTCCTCTCTTCTCTGCTCTTCCTATGAGGGATTGGTAGGTCCAAGGTTTCCACTTCCTAGTCATGGAGCTGTATGTATGCACACTACTTTGGGAGGTGAAGGGTAAACAGGGAGAGGATTTATTTATCTGGTAAGCTGAGTGCACTTTTAGACATTCAAGGAGAAAATTGTTATTTTCTCATGCCTGAACTTTATGTATAAAAGGAGGTGAAATCATAGGCAAAGCAAAGAATAACTTCATATTCCAGAGAGGCACTAGAAGTGCTCGGTAGTTTTGTGATTAAATATCTGATGGAGAGATTAGCATTAGATCAGTAGCTATTTCACATGACTGAGCATGGGGAGTAAGGCCACACCTGTGTTTCATACATTTTAAGACATTTATTTGTGTCTTTCCTACTTGGAAAGACAGAGAGAAAAAAAAAAATTTGAATTGTCCCCTGTCCAGTAATAACATAAAAATTGTAAGGTTTTAGAATATCTCTGTACAATTACAAGTGAACCTAAAAGGAATCCTGTTACTGAAAGACTAAACTTATAAATGATACTGCCTGGCTGCTATTGCCCACTTAGAGATATCACAGTATGTGTGAGTCCAATACAGATAAATAAGTTAACATATGATAAATGTTTAATTGGAGTTGAAAACAAGTATTCATTAAAAAAAATCAGTTTTCTTCAGTCAGCCTCTGCTCTGCTCTCTACTGGATAGTATATATACCTGCCTTTTCTCCATTACCTTGACCCTTTTAAAGTACAACTTGCTTAGGTGAGCAGGCTCTAGAGAGTTGCTATTCAGTGCATGGTCTGAGGGTTGTAGGAAAATATGCCAAAGTAGAACTGTGCACTATGCATTAAATCAGCTAACCATACCATCTATCCATAACAATCTGCCCAAGAGACCTCAGAGTAGGTCATTATCTGGGCTTTGGAAATATTCGAAGATGAAAGCAAGGATATATTTGAGGCAGGAATTAATTAATGCTATCTAGGCAGGTGGTAGATAGGACAGATCCTGAAAATTTGGTCCTGTATGTTGGCAGTAGCAGAGAGCTTCAAGGAGAAGAGGAACCACCTTGTGTGAGAGAGGCAGCCTCCCTCAGCTCCTGACCTACAGATTGCACATCACAGAATTTGTACCCAGAATTACCCTATCTACACAGAAAAATTCCAGCTCATTAGGGGTGGATCTGTGGAGTCCAGTTGACATACACTGCATGGTTATTGGTCAGGTTTTACATTTACTCCAGTCAAGTCTTTGGTTAGTTGTGGCACTCCTGATGTCTATTTCAGTTTCATTTCACCCAGAAAATATCTGCTGAATGCAGTCAAAGACTACTCTGAAATGTGAGCCAAGTGTATAAAATGGGGATGGTTGGGAGCTTTAAAAAAAACTTTAAAAGCACACTCCTGATTCAAAATAAGCTGCTAATGTACATGTACACAATAGAGATATAAAGTGCATGGATCATGGTCTTGCTGTACTAAAAGCTTTTTCTGAACTTATCTTTCTTTTTCAATGCAGACATACCAAAAAAGCTGGCCTCACAAGTGACACCATCAGTCAGAAAACAAAAGTCCTTGCTCTTTCCTTTGGGGAATATTGAAATGTCAGTTATCACAAAAGTGAGCTTTTCAACAGAAAGTCAAGAAATCTTTTTCCTGGAGAACTGGTAATCAGGTTAAAACTCAGTGATTGTAAGGAGGGTCTCCAGTGTGACTTTCTGGAATTCTGTACAATTTAAGGCCAGAAAGAGCCAACTTTACTCTCTCTGTAACATGGGCCTTAGATTTTACAGAGGGATTCTTGCACAAAGCCCCTTAAATGCTGTTCATGCTGCAAAATTTTTTTTCTTATTTTCAGAACTCCCAGAGAAAGCCAGGATATTACTCTCAAAGGGACTGTGCGCCTGCCATTGATTACTCTTGCTACCAAATGCACATCTTGCCTGCAAAGTCCAAAGTTTCTATTGACAATGAGAACATGAAATTAGTAAAATTCAAGTATGCTAGGGGTAAATTTTTGATTTAATAAATGGAGCGGTTTTAATTAAAATTATTTTGCTCATATTTTTATATCCATTGCACATACTAGTATGGATACATACAGTTTGTTTATTAAATGCTATGTTGAGTTTCCCTGAATTTTGAAAAGGGATTCCAGGAGAGAAGAGCAATACTTGACTATGGATTTTTCTCAAATATACATGTAAGACAGGTAGCAGGAAAGTTACTTCAAGGACTACCTCTCCACCTGATGGATGGTGAAGATTCCAAGCTGTTGATATTGAATATACTGCTAAAGAATTCAGAAGCAGAAATTTCTGGAAAATTTATTTTCTTTTATGGTGAAAGCCTAATGACAACATTAAGTTAGCTTCAGTTCAAGGGTCTGATTCACCATTCTATGGGTTGCACAAGGATCTTTCTGAGTAGTTTCAAAAGACGCTGGAGTGGGTCCTGGAAAAATAGATAAGTGTAGGGACACTCTATGACCATTGTATCTTCCAGCAATTGCTGCAAAATGAAATTAAATATACATACCCTGCTGACAGAAGCAGAACACAGTCAGTATTTCTCCTGAAATATCCATTTCAGTAAACCTACAGAGCCTTCAGAAAATGGTGTGATATAAAATAACATTGAATTCACCCTTTCAGCTATAGATCACATTGACTGTCCCTGGATAAGCATGACTAAGCTTCCTGAGCAAAGGAGTCTTTTTGATTGTTGTCCAGAGATCTCAAGGATATTAATTTCTTTTTTGACCTACAGCTCTTCCATGTCTAAACATCTTGTTCAGTCAGGTTGATTTGAATGTTGAAATTCCAGCAGTCTGGATACACAAATGGCCACATTATTGAAAGTGTTTGACCTGAATATCTGTTTTAGGAAAATCTCCACAATATCTAATTGCTGATTTTATCTCTCTTCCCTCTCAGCTCCTAGTTGCAAATGCTTTGTTCAGTGGTGCTTTGCATATTTTATTTCACGCTTGCAGTATCTCATATTTATGTTAATACATGTCTGCACAAACAATTTAGTGGTACAGGAAAAATAGTCAGATATACAACATAAAGATTTGCTTCCAGTTAGATTTCCTAAAATATTTTGGTACAATATGTTCTGCATTGCTCTCTGGACATAGGAAAAGATTTACTTGAACTGTTGTTTGGTTGTCACTCCACTAACCATCCTTTGAGATTGAAATTATTGACAGGATGCTTTCTTATGCCACCATTGCTGAAAATGGAAGTTTTTGCCTCAGATTTGATTGTTACTATGGGTCTAAACTGAATATCTTTAGGTGTGTAAAATTTCACCGTGAAAAGGATTTGTGGTCCTGTTAAGTGAATTTCAACAGGTATGCCATAAAAAATAGAAATTAATAAACAGAAGGTACTATAAATTTGGTGATTTATTTTTGGTATATTTTTAAATTTTTTTTCCAACCGGATTATTTTTTCCTTTATTTTGACCATTGTCTTTATGGCTGTGGATTTATCAGATAGATAGACTTTATGTAACTGCCAGGAATGGCAATTTTATAAGCATTTGCATTGGAGACTTCCCCTGTGGACCTGCTTTTATAGCAGCAGCTGATCTGAGCAGATGGAAATTAGAAGCCAGAGGGATACGCTGAAAATCACACCATGAGAAAACTCTGAAAAAGATGTAACCTGTCTGTTGGACTGTAAAATTGAACAGGGATAGCATGTGGCAGTCTGTCCTCAGCTGCCTAATTTATCCTGATATCTGATTGACAGTGCCATTAGATTGCATAGATGTCCTTTGTAAGTGCATACTTTTATAACACTTCTGGAGATGGGAAGTAGCATAGAAGAAGGAAACATTCCAGCAACAGCAAAAGCTTCTGTGCTTCTCCTAGTTCCAAGGTGCTGAGATCATATGGCAGCATATTCATGTATTTCTATCATTCAAACAGTGTTTGTATGTGGTTACACTGCTTTTGGGTGTGTGCATCATTAGATGTCCTAAAAGCCAAAGAGGTAACTTTATTAGTTAATGCTTTTTTAATATTGTATCTGATGTAGTTGCTGTTGTCCTTCAGTCCTGTGTATAAATAGAAGAAAACCTCTCTGGTGCTTATATAGTATTGTCACTGTGCTTAATCTTTGAAAACATTGGAGAATTCAAAAAGTACTTACTGCAAGTTCCATTTTTATGGTGCAGGCAGCTTATATTATGCAAATGAAGCTGTAGTTTTCAAATACTCTAATAATAAAGTTTATCCAGATGCACTCAGTGTAAAAAAAATTAATCTCTTTCTTTGATGAACACTCCAAGGTGCTCTTCAAAAGTAATTTGTAGGTGAAAGAGAAAGAAACTGGTGCTCACGTAAGCAGGAGCAACATGGAGTTTTTTTCTTTCTTGTTGTGAAAGATGAGAATAGTCAGTCATTGCCAGTGATGGTTCAGCTTTGTAGCTGTTTGTAGGAGCTGGGAAGAAGTATCAAGTCAGTATGCAATATTTGCATACTGAAAAGTGCACTGTACCCTTACTCATATATTTATGTCTCCTAGAACTTTTTGACAACTTTAGATAGAAATTTAGATTCTAAAAATAGGTGTCTTGCATTCCTATCATGTTTTTATTTGATAAGGATATTTTGATTTGTCAGCAATTTGTCCTAATATCTGACCTAAACCTACTGTCTTTCAATTTGAACTCATTCCCCTTTGTCCTGTCACTACATGCTCTACGTAGTCTATGCTCATCATTCCTGTTTCTTTCCTGTTCCTTTTCTGTATTGTGTATGATTTAGCTATTTTTGTATTTCTTTTTTCTTTTCAGTTTCCTTTATTTCAAATTTCAGATACCTGAGAAATTATGTCACCAATGATATGATGTGATCTCCCCCCTTAGATCTGTGTGAAGGATCATTCCAAATTAATAGGAGAGAATTTATAAGTGAATTTAATTTTAAGACTTTTCTACTACTATGATCTGTCACATCTCCACATCTAAGGTCAGGTTGTTCATTCACCTCTAAGGAAGTCCCTGACTCAAATATTTATTTACTACCCATGTTTCTTGACTGCTGGAGTGAAAATACTGTAGTCCCATTTACTTTTGAGATTAACAGCTCCATTTTTATTTCTGTACTAGAGATTGTGGTGTTTATTTAGTTTTATAATAGGACAAGTGCCCATCTAAATGAGCATGATGCTTCTAATGAATGCTTAAATAAAATCTATATATCAAGAGAAAAGAAGCTACAAACCCACATCACTTCAGGCCTGTTTGCTTCAAAAGGCATTTTGACTTTAACTCACATAAAGTCTCCCATAAGGCTGAGAATGAAGTGGGTGATTCAGAGCACGTCAATGAGATAACTACCACTTTAATCTAGACTTCACCTGCTTGAATATTACTATTAACAGTTATGTCATTGTTACTTAGTGGTTACTTTTGCTAATGAGTAAAGCTAGCTTTGTAAATCAGATTTTGATATCTATAAACATCTGTTCAAAACAGTTTTCTTCTTCAGTCCTGACAGTGATGCTCATGCTGTGTCAGAGGTTGGAGAGAACATGTGGAAGCACAGTCAGGATGATTTAGGTCACTAATTTATATCAAGAGCAATGAAGACACACATGACAGCTAATTTTGTGATGAAGACTGTACAGAGCTGTGGGGGATGCCTGCAAGGATTTACCTTCATAGAAACCTTACCATTGCAACAGGTGTAGGAATTGGTGCTAATCAAAATTCCATGATCTGGAATTATATGCCTAATTTCAGTCTGAACAGAGCTGTAACATCAGCGCTATTAGTATTCCCCATGCCTATGAAATGGAGAAATGAATTACTTTTTTATTCTCAAATCAAAATAATCTCAGCTCAAATACTGTCAGAGCTGTATAATCGTCTCTATGGGAGTTTTCCCAGTGCTGAAAATGTTTCAGGTAGCTGCTGAATACTGGTGAGATGTTCCAGTTTTCTGGAAATTAGTTGTTCTTTCTTCAAATTGTCTCATAATCTGTTCAAATACAAATTAAAGGCTTCCAGAGATGTAAAAATATTGAAATATTTACGACAAAAAGAATTGTGTCCAGGTGTGAAAATTTTCTCTTCTTTTTGTTTTAAGGAACGCTATTAATGAGACATATCAGCCTTTGTCATAAAGGGTCATGGAAAATCCTCCAGGAGACTATCAATAATTCTGCAGTTTTTAAGGGGAGGCACTGTGGGCTTGAACGGGCTGGAAGTTGAACTTGGTGTATGACTACTTTCTGCTCTGGGAACCTTTTATTGGACTGCCACTTGCACTGCCAGGCAATTGCTCTTCTACTCCACTGATGGCAATCATGACCAGTAAAAGATTAAAAGGCTGCCTAATCTTCACACTCCTGCCATCCTGCAATCAGCAGAAAAAGTCCCAAAAGGTGATGCAGGGTGTATGAATAGGGAATGATGTTCACTTTTCAGTGCTAATAGGGGCAAGCAGAGAAAAAAGGCACTTTGGGTGATACTGAACTGTGAGCTGCTGAAGAGTGCAGTGGTTTCGGGGTGCTGCTGCCTGTGACTGCTGGTGGAACTGCTGAGGATGCCCAAGCAGGAGCTGTCTCTGCCTGCAGGCAGCTGCGAATCTGCCAGGGGCTGTGGAGGGGCAGCCCCGGGCACAGGGAGGGCAGAGGCAGCTGCAGCAGTGACACAGAGGCGGTTCCTACGTGACCTGATTGGAAACCACGCTGGGCTCAGGGGGTTCAGTGCCCCCTTCACGTTTGACTGCGTGTGCTGTTGTCCTCCCGCCGAGCTCCTGCAGCCTGGGCTGTGATCTCTGCCTGCAGGGCTGGCACATCTCCCAGCGTCTGCCCTCGTGTGTGCGCTTGTGCGGCGTCTGTGGTGCGCTGCCGGCTCCCCACCTCACTGCCCCGCTGTGGCCATGTCCTTGGCAGGGCTACCTCAGCCCTGGGCAGATTCCTGGCTGGTTTTATTGCTGAAAGGGACAACGGAGTATCCGGAGTAGGAGCACGAGATGGCTTTGTGTAAGCGCAGTCAAGGCTCTAAACTAATTCTGCAGGAGCTAACAGAAAGTAAATGTTTCTATCTGATTTACTACCGTGTGATGGTAGTAAAACACTGGTTTGCAACCCCTGGCTCTATAAACTTTTATCAACCCTGAAGCCATGTAGACCTTGCAATGTATTTGTCCACTTAGCAGCAGTTGATATAGGTGTTTGCTTCCAGCATGGGAGCAAGGGTTGTTGATGATCTTTATGTGACAGTCTCATATTAATCCCTGCAGGAGACATGGTGAAAGTTAGCCTTAGAACAACAGTATAATTCAAAGTATATTTCCAGGGCAGAAGAAGTGCCAGTGCTGCCAAGCAAATGGTGGGGTGTATGCAGCAGAATATACCTTCTGTACAAGGTAGCAAAAACCAGAAGGCTAAAATTAAATTATCAAATCCCCATTACCCATCAAACTTGCCTTGTTAGACAGAGTTTCTACTATCTCATTGTTTTCCATGAAAGTGTTTTATATTGTATTCTTTATTGTGCCTTTTGAAGTAAATGAGTTCAGGCACTCTGTCTCCCTGCCCCATGAGAAACAGTATTTACTGATGTGCATGACCTTGTCAGAACTTATGGTGCTGGCACAGGCAGCTGGGCTGTAACCATAATTCTCTCCAGAGAAGGCAGGAGAGTTCAAGTGTTTGGGGTGACAGATAGGGCCATGGTGACTTTTCCTTCAGGAATAAGGAGCAGCAGCATTGTCTCCTTTACTCATTGCAGATACTTTTGGTTTAGGGTTAAAGATGATGTCATTTAGAGCTTCCTATTGTCAGTGTTTTGTTCCCTGAATTATTACTATACTTATGTCCTGGGTTGCATTGTANCTATACTTACATGACTGTATCTTAACCCATTGCTAATATGTGTATCTTATTCTTCTCTTGGACAGCTGCCACTGTTATGAAGAGTAACAAAGGTTTTCTCCTGAGCTTTAGAGCTTGTTGGAAGCCTTACAAAAAGTTCTTTTTCTATGAAATATGTTTTTTCATCAGAAGCAATATGTTCTGTAGCAATATTCTTTTTTTGTACCTGAGAGTTTCCTTCTGGGTTCCCAGTTGATCTAAGAAAACATGGGAAGAGCTGTTCTTGAAGCCATTTTCTATTTATGTGGTATAGAGTTTCAGAGTCTTCTTTTGCCCTCTGTTTTTCTACAAAGGACTCAGATTTTCAAAAGGTGGAGTAGCTAAGTAATTACTTAAGTTTTTTTAAAACATTAAAGAAATGAAGTAATTCTTCAAAATAAAGTTGTATTGTTTTTCTCAATTGTATTACTGCAAGACTAATCATTTCCCCCCAAAAGTTGATTTAGTAACCAAAATAGAACTCTGTGTATGATGAACATGCCAAGTTTTTACCAGTTGCACCAAGGTAGCTGTTTCCTGTACATTCCCAAAGAACACTTCTCTATGGAGTTCTTTCAGGACCCAGATTTTGAGGCTGAGTTAAGACCTGGGTTCACCATTACGCTGCTTTTGAAGTAATATGGAAGGCATGTTCCCTCAAGGACCATCTGTTTTCTAGCAATGCATTTGCCTAGATGCTGTGGTGAGCTGGAGTGTTTCTGACAGTGCCAGTGAAGAGATGGAAGCACACGGTGGAGTCTAGGCAGATCCAAAACCTTCTGTGATAATATCACGTTGCCTTCACTCCACATGCAGCCCATTTCCAATCTTAAACACATTAGTTATCCCATCCCTTCCCAATCCAGCAGAGCAGTTAAGCATATGCTTAAGTCAAATTGCTGCCAGTCTGATTTAAGTAGCACTTATACCAAGCACATTCTTAAATGCTTATATGGCTGTGGAGGGATTGAAACATGTGCTTAATGTTCAGTGCATACTAGTATGTTTTTTTGGATGGGAACTCCAAAAATGGAAAGGGACTAAAGCTATTTTATTTCATTGTACTAGTGTTTATTCCTACAAATATGCTGATGGCTGTTAGAATGGAATAGCTTAGTTCAGACTGAGTTTAATAGCATTGCTCCAACCTATCAACTTTTCCAAGTTAATAAATATTTTAAGGTAGGAAATTCCATTGCTGAATTTTGGAGTGTATGGTAAACCACAGTCTCTGTAGATGAAAGAATGGAATAAAGCAATTAATTTCAAAACAGTATGATTTAAAAAAAAATGTTATCTTTGACAGTCAGCAAGATCTGAATAATATAATATAAAGGGCGAGCACAAAAATTCACTTGTACCTTCAGCAGGAAATGAAGACTATGGGTTTCATCAAGAAAGTATGAAATAAAGAAACTTCAGTCCTGTTTAGACTGGGAAAGATCAATAATGCCTGAATCACTCCTTACCATATATGTTTTTGTAGCATAGAATCATAGAACCAAAGAATGGTTTGGTTTGGTTTGGTTTGGTTTGGTTTGGTTTGGTTTGGTTTGGTTTGGTTTGGAAGGGACCCTAAAGATCATCTAATTCCAACCTCCCTGCTGTGAGTAGGGACATTTTTCCCTAGAAAAAGTTCCTCAGAACCCCATCCAACTTGGCCTTTAACACTTCCAAATATAGAGCATCCACAGCTTCTCTGGGCAACCTGTTCCTGTGCTTCACCACCCTCAAAGTAAGGAACTTCTTCCTAACATCTAATCTAAACCTACTCTTTCAGACCTGTGTACACACATGAAAAATGTATTATTTGTGTTATATATTAATAATTATATATATTATATTTTATATAATTATATATATCTATATTATATCGATATATATTTTCTAAATTTATAGTATGCTGTATAATATTTGTATTATATAATTAAAAAACTGTATTATTCACTTTTGACCCTCTGATAACATCTTCTCAAAATATATTCAAGCACTGATACCTAAAAAGTTACATTTTAAATACTCTTTTTTATCTTTTTTTTTCCACTAAAAGCTCTCTCTTCAGCTATTGTCATCCTCCTAGAATTTCTTGTTTTTCCTGAAGGCTTTATCTCAGGATTATAGTTAAGCTTAGTAAATCGGATAAACAAAAATAATTCCCAAACCTTGACTTTATAACAATGTATTTCTTGTAAAGGATAAAAAGACTACTGAATAATTTCAGATTCAGAGAAGTGGGAGTCTGACAGATTTAGGCAAACTTACTGGGAGCAGTTGGCATGCTGTGTGCTAGAGACCTCATCCAGAGGAAAAAAACTCTGGGCTAAGAGAAATGTCATGAATTTCAGCAGGGAGGAGTGCAAAGTGAGAGGAACAATTCCATTTCTCAGTGCTGCTCAGGAACCCGTTGAAGAAGACTTTTGAGCAAAGGACCTGGATGAATAATGGGTGCCAAATTCAAAATGAAGCAGCAGGGAGCATTTCTGTGATCAAAACAAGCTTTGTGTAATTTATTATCTGGAAAAAATCCCAACTACGCACATGAGGTCATTTGTAGATACTTTTTATTAAACACCTGAGTTCTACACCAGACTGTGTGAAATCAGCACTACCATTCAGAATCATAAGTATTATTAAGTAGGAATTAATAGAGCAGATTGTTATGTCACAAAAACTCATACAGCATTTTCATGCAATGGACATATTTGATTACTATATGTAGTATCAGATGTGATGGTACTCAACATTTTAATCAATGGTCTAGAAGAAAGATGAAACCAAAATGAATTTGCAGGATGACACTGACATTACTACACTGGCAAACGAACAGTGTGGAAGGGTCATAGAGCCCTCCTGATCACTTGCTAATTTAAATCCTTTTCAATATTTGAATTCTTGCTGCAGTTTAAAGCAACTATATATACACCTAGAAAAAAGATATTCATTCTACAACTTAAAAATTTGGAATTTTGTCTCAGTATCAGTGGCTTTGAAAAGGAAAGTAGCTTAATAATAAGTAATGAAAAAGCATGAACCTTGAATATGTTATTGGGGAAACACAAGTAAGATACAAATTATTATAACAAAATGGAGGTGAGAGTCCAAGGTGATTTCATTCAGTATGAGATATTATGAAGTTAATAGAAATTTTTTATAAAATTCAGTGGTCCAGAATTTTCAAAGGAAAGTAAATACTACAGTTGTGGAATTTATTAAAGACTTGGAGAACACTTCCATGAAAAAATTAAATCCTTAACCTTAAAATTTAACGTTTAAACTTAAATACTTCCTTAAGATAATCTTCATCTTTTGACTACAGCTGTTAAATAGCAAGTGAAGACAGATATGAATACAATAGAAAAGATGCTGTTTTTGAGCAGTGCCTCCACCCAGAAATTGACCTGCTAATGTAAAAAAATTTATTGCTGTGGGAAGATAATAGAAGATGGACAACCCTGTTTGCGAACACATTCAAGTGACATGAAGATGAGGTATGGAAAACTCCATACATCATTCTAATTTTTCTTTAGCCTTGTGTATTGGAAAAATAGAACATCTATGACTAAATAATATAGGCCTGTGTTAGACTTAGAGACACTCTACAGTGTATGTTTAAGATTCCTGCCCTGCTGTGGGAAAGATCAAAGCACAGTGGTAACCTGTGCCTGTGTGAATCCCTGATATACAGGCAAAACCAGTAGGTTCAGTGATCCTCTGCATGGACTGAGATCCACAGTGTCTGCATTCCCTCTTGTGTGTCTCTGCCCTGGTGATACTTTGGGGATCCCTCCATGGCAAAGTAACAAAAATAAAGTTACCTTCTTCTGTGTTTTTTGTGGCTGTTCCAGCAGCCTGCCTGTGCAAGCTCACACAATTGCATCTCCAAAGGTGTTTTTTCTATCCTCTGAATATAATAGAGAAAGTGCTTGACAGTGTTCAGCTCTGCTAGATTCTCCTCTCTAGCTATTTTCTCATCAGGAAAGGGTTCTTTAATACAGAGGAGAAAAAAACTAGAAGCGATGAAACTGGAGCCAGACAAATTCAAAAGGTTCAAAAAACTCACCATTTTTAACAGCCAGAGGGACTAGATCAATGGTAAAAGAAAAAGAGAAAACTCAAGAGACATCATAGGGTCCCATTTCTCATTTCTCCGTTCAAGACTGGGTGTATGTCGAAACCTGTGCTTTAGTCAATGGCACGTAATTTTTTATTAAGTACCAGTAAGTGAGCTGCAGAAGGGTGTCTTGGTAAAAATAATTTATGACATCCAGAGGTTCAGAATAAATTATTTTGTATAAAAATATTTTATTTATAATACGGTCATTATTTTATAGTCAGAGCGAGCACTGAGAAGTATAAATCTGTATTTCAGCTGCCGTTTTCTGCCTGCTACTATCTCACCATATCTCTGCAACTGAGATAACTTTCAATGTACTACTGATCAATCACCAAAGTAGTGTTCCTCAAACACTCTTACAAATAGAAGAAAGGTCTCCTAGTTATGTTTTTAATCACAGGACTCCAAATTTCCACCAAACAGAAAATATCAACGTTTGTTTACAGTAATAATAATATAAAAAATCAACTGTACAAAGTCCTCTTCTTATTAAGAAGCTGAAACATAATTTCCCCATAATTATCATATCATTTCAGTAACAATAACAATGAAGAATAAATAAAGTAAATAGTCTCAATAAAAAAAAAACACACATATTGTTCTGTAGTACTAAAAGTTCATGTCGTAAGTACCTTTACCAGCTTTTGAATTTCCAATTGCCCCAATTCTTTCATGTCACCATTTTTTCCATAAGTACATGGGCTCTCATTTCCTTGGGGGATTGATGGCCTTGATGTGTTCAATATCAAAGTGGCCCTAACTTAGGTTATAGAGAATCCTTCCCAATACTTTGTGAGCTCACTCTTTTTTTTTGTAATCCTTCAAATTTTAAAGGACTTGACTAACTCACATTTGTCATAGCCTCACATGAATCTGACTCATTTATTTTCTCATACTAGACAAGCATGTTTTTAGACCAAATATGCTCATCACGTAATAATTAAAATTTCCATTGACCTCTGAAAATAAATGCAAAATAAATCCATAAAATCATTATTGGAAAGAAAGAATTTTACTTTTTAAGTTCAAAGAGGAATTACAAATGAGAATTCCAAAAGACTAATGTCTTGTGTGTGGTATCTCAGTATTTATACTGGACTCATACCCAACAGAGATTGAAACTGAAAACGGCAGTCACATTTTGTGACTTAATATATGAGGAAATGTCTACAGTATTTTCTTTCTTAGTGTCAAGTTGCACAGAAGTATTTCAAAACTAAATTTCACTGATCCTAGTCTGGGCCATATGGACATTTGTAATGGAAAGCATTTTGGCTCTTTTTGTACAGAAATATTGAAGATTCATTTGGACTCTGATCTTAAAAATACCTTAAGTGATGGGAATTCTTTTATTTTAGTTGCTACTTAAGACTGTGTAAAATATGTACTATGTGGTAGCAATTAATTTTTCAGTTTTGACAGTTTGAAATCTCATATTTGGAAACATTCTAAATTTTACTGTTTCACATCTGAACCTATAATTCTTCCATGGGTAAAATTAAATCCTGGATAGTGCTTTGGCAACATGATAAATCACTTATTTTATTACTATTGAGGTACAATATTTGTTAATTAAATATTCATGTTTAAAGAATTTTTTTTTTTTACACTGCTTCTCCTCTAATGATATCTCTAAGTCATCTGTGTTTATATTTTCTCTTCCATGTCGCTGGAATTCTTCATTCTCCCTTCAGTTTATTTTTCCTGAGCTATTTGGTGTAGAAAAACTCAGATGTCAACGGATGTACAAGATCATATTCCTGTACTCACAGTAAAAGATTAGATATTATTTTCTTAGTGATGACATGCAAAGGTCAAAATTTTAGATGTGGAGTAAAAGACTTCCATTATAACTGGAGTTGTTTGAGTAAATGACAAAGTCTAGCAATGTGAAATGGAATATGAGATATAATTTGGCTGTCTTTGTTTATTTACTCCTACTGGAGCCTAAGAGTGCTTTTTAGTTTGAATGGTTTCATTACACCAATTTGAGATCTTATCCAGCTTCTTCTGTGTCAGTAAACAGTGCCTTCTGCATCTTCAGAAATAAATTTATAGAACCATAGAATCATAGAATGGTTTGAGCTGAAAAAGACCTTAAAGATCATCTAGTTCCAACAGGGAACTGCCATGGACAGGGACACCTTTTACTAGAACAAATTTCTTAGAGTCCCATCGAACCTCCCCTTGAACACTTCTGGGGATGGGGTACCCACAACTTCTCTGGGCAACCTGTTCCAGTGCCTCACCACTCTCACAGGAAATAAATATCTTCTTAATATCTAATCTAAACTTTTCAGTTTAAAGATATTCCCACTTGTTTTACCACTCCATGCTCTTAAAAAAAGTCCCTCTCCAGCTCTCCTGTAGGCCCTCTTTAGGTATTGAAGGTGCTCTAAGGTTCTCCCTGTAGCCTTCTCTTTTCCAGGCTGAATAAACCAAATTCTTTCAGTCTGTCTGCATAGGAGAGGTGGTCCAGCCCTCTGATCTTTGTGGCCTCCTCTGGACGTGCTCCAAAAGGTCCATGCCCTTGTACTGGGGACCCAGATCCTGAGTAGTGGGGCATAGCGCCCTCCTTGTCCTGCTGGACACTGCTTTGGATGCAGCCCAGGATACAATTGGCTTTCTGGGCTGTGAATGCACACTGATTGTCATGTGGAGTTTCTCATCCACCAACAGCCCCAAGTCCTTCTTTTTAGGGCTGCTCTCAATATATTTCCTACCCAGCTTGTACTTGTGCAGCTACATCTCTTAATTGGCAACATGCCTAACCTAAATTTTAGGCCTGCCTGAAACGCTCACACATCACTAAAAATGAGCATTAAGAAGCTTTTAACCAGAAGGATATTTCTGGAGTTCTCAGTTTCACATAGGCTGGGCTTCTCTCAGTATTTGCCTCTAGCAAGTCTACTTATTTGTTTTGTTTCATAAATTTATATAAGGTTTACTGAGACTTGTGTGGTCACACACTGCTTTGAATTGGTTTTGAGCCTGGGCGTGTAATTGTTGATTTGCAGTGTTTGCCTATTCAATAAAGAAATAAGTGTGAAAAGCAACCATCCTTTCCCCTTTTTTGTCTGGAAAACTGTTCTTTTGCTCACTAGGAAGCCTCTTCCTCACACTCCTGCAGCTTTGAAGCTTTGAAACCACTTAATGTCCAGCAGATTAGATTGTTTTCACATCCTAATACCTCCTACAGCTAGGAAATTTGGTCTTTCCATTAATGTGCTATTTACTATTTTTTCTACACACACTGCCATTCCGTGAGTGCTTGTTGTCCCAGTGGAGACATGGCAGAAGGGCTGTCATCTTCAATAACGCTGTTTGAATCTGGAGTTTAAAGAGTTTTTCTAATAAGAGGCATCAGCTATGTAACATCCTTTAGCTTTTTGCACTCTTTGCAGCTTGAGACCTGAGCTCTGTATGTTGCTGAGGGCTTGTGCACGTTTTGTTTTTAGCAGCTGGAACTACTCAGAGTGCATCAAGTTAAAGACATACACAATTATTTTCAGAATCCAACCCCTGAGAGGACTCCTGACACCTTATAACCTTCTAGCTTGATTGCTCTCCACCCTGCAGAGCACCCATGGGATTTGCACACTTTTCTAAGCATTCCACACAGACATTTCCTATTGATGCTTGCTCCTTGGCTTTCTTTAATGAAATATGCTGTTGAGTTTAGACAGGGAGAGACATTTCAATGTTGACATGACTGGGAAGTCTTGAGACTTGCCATCTGCTACTCTAGTAGTGATAGCTTTGAAATAATAATAGAAGTTTTTAGGAGTGGAAAGGTTTTAATTTATAATGGCAAGCTGATGTCAGAGGTGGTAGACTCTACCAGACACAGAAAACCTGTAATGAAGAGACTATTTGACTCTATCACAAAGACTCAGTATTTTAATGCATTATTAGAGGTCAAGGGCTCCAAACTCCTCCTGAGATGCTGAGGGCAAGGATCTGTTTTGCTGTGCTTAAACCAGGCAAGCTGCAGTTTCTTTAGAACGTAAAGGTGACTGTATCAAGTGAAACTAAAGATCACCTAGCTCACTGATTCCAACCCTGGCCTGGTGTGCTTGTCCATTTCAGAAGCTGAGCACCTCCTTTTGATTCTTTTGTTGATATGTTTGGTGGTTTTCTCATAGTCTAGGTAAAATTCTTTAGCCTTTATTGAGGCCATAGACAGAAGTGGTCAAAGAGAGAAGTCATGTTGTAGGTCTAGGAGAATAAGCAGTGACAGGATCAGAAGCAGAGTAAAAGGTAAAGTTTAGGAACAAAAGGTAGGGGGAAAGAAAACAAAAGTAAAAAATAGCTAAAATTGTTTTGATTAATTTTCCCCACTTACTCAAGATCCTGTCAGTCCTTTTGTCTCAGTTCACCTTTGCAGAGCTCTTCCTCCATAGAGCTCTTCCTGTCATAGAGCTCAATATCCCAGGCCTTTGGCTTCTCCCATTTTCAAAAGTATTTATTTTACAAGAGCTTTCTGCAGAAAATCAAAAATTTCTTTATACACACACACACACACACACACACACACACACACACACACACACACACACACACACACACACACACACACACACACACACAGAGGCACACAGAGAACCATTAAAAGTGGGGAAAAACGAACGATCTGGACAGAATTGTTCAACTATGCCTCTGTAACCCTTTACAGAGAAAATTGTGAATCTAGAGTGTCAACATTTTTTATTTAAAAATTGTCAAAATTCTGATAAAGCAAATATCTTTACCCTCTTTAGTGACAGGTCCTCATAATTAAAAAAAATAGATCAAAAGAAAAAAAGCAGGTCAGAGTTTTAACCAATAATATACATTCTGTTGGTCAGATAAAATGTGTCTCCAGAGGCAAATTAACAAATGCCCTGATGAATATACAGTGTCTTTCCCAGCCTTTCCCTGTATTGCCTTCTCACATTTAGCAGTAGGTAAGTAAGAACTGAGATTTAGTTTGGTCTTTCAGTAGACTGCAGCTACTTCTCATGCATCACTATTCCTTGTGACAGCACTCACTTGGTAGAACTCACTTTAAAAAAAAAAAAAAAAANTGCTGTCAGCAATTGAATCCTTTTCCATTTTTTAATCACTTAACTTTCAAATGACTAGAGGGTTGTGCTACAGATCTAAAGATCCCATTCCAGAAGATGACTCATATGTGAGTAAATGTAACCCTACAAGATATTAGTTCTCAGATTTTTAATTAAAAAAAAAAAAANCCTGGTCCAGAGGCTGTTTTCTCATGACCTCATTTTTGCAAAAAATTATTTCTTCATATCTCACAAGAAAACTGGTTTTATTTGTTCACAAAGGTGGAAATTTCAGCTCCCAAACTGCAGTAGCCTGTTGAGTACAACATGATCCACCTGCCAGTCAATCAATATAATGATATGTCACTGTAATCCAGCAATTGATACAGCCTTGATGGAACATCCACAGGCAAACAGCATGCATTTCTCTTAATGTTAAAGGTCTGAATGCAACACAGAGAAGCATTTGAAATTAGAGTATTTTCCACCTGGTAGGAAAAGCTGGATGGGTGGAGAGACAGGCTAGGCATCATCGAAGATGTCTGCTCTGTTAAGAGGCACCCTGCTCTCTCAGTCTTTGAGAACAATATACCTCAACTCAAATTAAAATAACAGTGTGTTTCTTTGCTATAAGCAGGCTGTCCTTCATTTTAATTACAGACTCTAACAAGGCAAGTCTGTTGATGCAAAACAGGAGAAAAAAATCACACAGCAGAAAAATTTCAATATCTTAATGGGGACCCATGCAGTTTTGCTTCAAGACATTTGTACAGAAACACCTGAATCATGAGCTCAGAATCTTGTCCTGGCATCACAGTAAGGTTCAAACATAACTCATGGATGAGAAAAACTATTTTTCCCTACTGCTATTTCCTTTTCACTAAGCTTAACATAACTTTATCCCAGGGATGTGGCCTGAATATATATTCTTCACAATGCCTACTGCAAAACGTGAATATGTAGGGTGGAATGGAGGTTCTTTGGGCCAAGGGAAGTGAATTTATTAGAGTTAGGTTACAGCATCAGCAACTGACTTAGGGAGGAGTAGAGAGGTCTGATTTGGGATATAGGAAATAGATACAGAAAAAAAAAAATCACTGATTCCTTAGGAATTGTTTGCTGCAGTTGTTAGAAGAGATATATTTTCCCTGTGTATTATATGTACATATTAACATAAAATATTTAAAATCAGTACTTTTGCTGATTATTTTTTGAAATACATGTGCATAACAATCTGGTTTAAATTACCCCACACAGATGATGGGTAGAATCCTCCATTAATTATAGCAATATTTAATTTTCATTTTTATGGAGGTCCATATTTATCTTCCCCACTTCTCTCTGGTGAGACTCCATCCAAAGTCCTGCATCCAGCTCTGNTGCTTAAACCAGGCAAGCTGCAGTTTCTTTAGAACGTAAAGGTGACTGTATCAAGTGAAACTAAAGATCACCTAGCTCACTGATTCCAACCCTGGCCTGGTGTGCTTGTCCATTTCAGAAGCTGAGCACCTCCTTTTGATTCTTTTGTTGATATGTTTGGTGGTTTTCTCATAGTCTAGGTAAAATTCTTTAGCCTTTATTGAGGCCATAGACAGAAGTGGTCAAAGAGAGAAGTCATGTTGTAGGTCTAGGAGAATAAGCAGTGACAGGATCAGAAGCAGAGTAAAAGGTAAAGTTTAGGAACAAAAGGTAGGGGGAAAGAAAACAAAAGTAAAAAATAGCTAAAGTTGTTTTGATTAATTTTCCCCACTTACTCAAGATCCTGTCAGTCCTTTTGTCTCAGTTCACCTTTGCAGAGCTCTTCCTCCATAGAGCTCTTCCTGTCATAGAGCTCAATATCCCAGGCCTTTGGCTTCTCCCATTTTCAAAAGTATTTATTTTACAAGATCTTTTCTGCAGAAAATCAAAAATTTCTTTATACACACACACACACACACACAGAGGCACACAGAGAACCATTAAAAGTGGGGAAAAACGAACGATCTGGACAGAATTGTTCAACTATGCCTCTGTAACCCTTTACAGAGAAAATTGTGAATCTAGAGTGTCAACATTTTTTATTTAAAAATTGTCAAAATTCTGATAAAGCAAATATCTTTACCCTCTTTAGTGACAGGTCCTCATAATTAAAAAAAATAGATCAAAAGAAAAATGCTGTCAGCAATTGAATCCTTTTCCATTTTTTAATCACTTAACTTTCAAATGACTAGAGGGTTGTGCTACAGATCTAAAGATCCCATTCCAGAAGATGACTCATATGTGAGTAAATGTAACCCTACAAGATATTAGTTCTCAGATTTTTAATTAAAAAAAAAAAAAAGGAAGAAATAACTTCCAAGAGTAAGTGTTAGTCTCATCAAATCACAATCTTAAAACCTAGGATATGTGAGAATTTTGACTATAGCCTATGCAAACCTCATTAATTCTCCTGACATTAATTATAGAATCGTGGGATTTTTTTAAAAAATGTTTTTCCTGCACAGGGCAAAAGCCATATTTGCATAGGATAAATAGTTTCAGGGATATTTCTGGCTAGTCCAACAAGTATCTCTTAAGACAAATACACCTTATCTCACCCTCCATAAATGTTCTGAAGATTCGGGTTTTTTCAATATGTAGAAAATATAAAAATATTATAAAGACATCACCTGAGGAAAAAAAACTAAAGAAATTAATCATGTTGAGCTTGACTCATGATTTAAATGATATGTACAAAGATGTAGAAAGCCCTTCAACATTTTAAAAAAATGTTGATAAACAGAAATAATGAATCTCTGTTAACAAAGTGAATGTTGCATCATCATTGCGCTAAATGATGAAGTAATTATAGATTGTTTAATGATGCAGAAATAAAAGGTAGTGTAGGCAATCCTGCTCAGGCAGCCTTAACTTTGTCATTTCCTGATATCTGAGCACTTAATTTTGTAACCTTAAAATTTGTTCTACTCACATGCCTTTTCTTTTCACTTACTGTGCATGGAAAAAGGCCTTTACCATACAGACCTATGTCATGATTCAACACTAGTGACATATTTTTCATCCTTATATATAGTTATATATAATTATAAAATTATATATATATATAAATAANATGGAGGTTCTTTGGGCCAAGGGAAGTGAATTTATTAGAGTTAGGTTACAGCATCAGCAACTGACTTAGGGAGGAGTAGAGAGGTCTGATTTGGGATATAGGAAATAGATACAGAAAAAAAAAAATCACTGATTCCTTAGGAATTGTTTGCTGCAGTTGTTAGAAGAGATATATTTTCCCTGTGTATTATATGTACATATTAACATAAAATATTTAAAATCAGTACTTTTGCTGATTATTTTTTGAAATACATGTGCATAACAATCTGGTTTAAATTACCCCACACAGATGATGGGTAGAATCCTCCATTAATTATAGCAATATTTAATTTTCATTTTTATGGAGGTCCATATTTATCTTCCCCACTTCTCTCTGGTGAGACTCCATCCAAAGTCCTGCATCCAGCTCTGGCATCTGCACTGCAAGAGAAATATGGACCTGCTGGAGTAATCAGAGGGCAGGAGCACCTCTCCAAAGAAGACAGGCTGGAAGAGTTGGGGGTTTTCAGCCTGGAGAAGAGAAGGCACTCAGGAGATTTTATGGCAACTTTCAGTAGTTAAGGGGGCTTATGAAAATGATGAGGACAAGCTTCTTATCAGGACCTGTTGTGACTGGACAAGGGGCAACAGTTTTAAACTACAAGAGTGTAGATGCAAGGGACAGATTCAGACATTTTCAGCTGCTTGCTTGTTTCTTCCCGTCAGATTAACATACCTGATAAATGGTTCTGTTGTTCACCTTACCGAGCTTCGAGTGTAATTTCAATGCCTACTTCCACTCTATAGTCTGTGTTTGCCTGACAAGACTACAGAAGGTGTATTTGAAGACAGAAAGGGAAAAAGTTATATTTATACTATACCTATATCCACATGGACAGTGCTTAAATACTACTCAGTAATTTGATTTTAGGGACTGATCTTCCTGAAGTCAATGGAATGGACAATTGCTCTTTTTGGATTGTGGAGATTCTTGATTATGACCAAGAGTATGACCAAGATAAAGGACCAATTATCTCAGAAAGTCTACATCATGTCTCAGAAAGTCTACATCATGTCTCAGAGTCCACTTAGAAAATTTTTTGAACAGTTTTATCCCTGTGGGGAGAAAGCAAATTCTTTCATTGCAAAAATGGATGTCAGGGAATGAGTGCCTTCATGTAGCACCACAGTAAGGAATACAATAGTGCCTGACAAATGCTACAGGGTAGTACTTGTATAGACAGGGAGACAAAAATCAGCTTCCCAGGAAAATGAAAGGACCAGACCCTGAGAATGAGCTAAAGTGCTTTTGCAGAAGGTTGTAAAAATCCAGCAACCTAATGCTTTGAAAGCACACAGTTCTCCCAAGCACTCTGAATGTCAAAGTTCTCCTTCTGTTCTGTGTTGCAGTTGTTTGTAGCAATTAAAACTAACAATAATATATCACAAAAACTTGTGGAACAATATTTATTGCTGTTCTACATAGTTATGTTTCCACAAGGCCAATCCTGGTTTGTCTTGCTGCTGTAAAAATGCAACTGTCGTTTTATTATCCCCGTTACAGAACATCCTTCATTATTTATAGAGATTGTGTTTGCAAAGACAAATGACTTCTGTTCTTTCCAGAAGCAATAACAAAGTGATAACACTTTTCGTTAACAACCAATTTCTTCCTTACCCCTTGAGCTTGCTGCATGCTCATCTAATCGTGGGGTTTCATAGGCAGTTTGACAGACTGCACCATTGTATTTATTACCTGTCATAGGATAAGGATGGCTTTTTTGTCCACTTCCATTTTCCACTCTAATTGTGGTAGTAATAAAGCATTTCTTGAAAATAATTCAGTTATGTGTTTTGGGTATAACTTTTTAAGCAGATACATAAATACTTATATTAGTATATGGACTACTTTACTAGAATATATCATCTTCTGAGAGGTCACAGTGATCACACTTCTTTGAAAACCAGTGATATGGGGCTAATCCTTAAACTGTTGTCTTTATCAGACAAATATTCAGAGGAGTTCTTTGATGTATATTACACAATGATTATTTATAATATAAAGCATTATTTCTTAATGAGTTTGCATAACTTAGACATTAATGCTATGAAGCTAATTTTCTGATAATGTTTCCTATTTATGAGTCTCATGGAGGAGCTTCAGCAGAGTATTCCAATAATCTCTATAAAAAAAACAGCAAAATTTGTCAGTCTACTGTAGAAACAAGCAGAAAAATCATGCAAAGAATCCAAGGATATACTGAGCAGAATTAACAGTGAGAAACATATTTCCTTTCTGGGGAAAGGCAAATGGAAGCTGAAAGAAAGAATTTTAAACAACCAGGGACCTGGATGTTGTCTAAGGTTTACTTCATCTTGTGTCTTTAAAACAAAATGCACATTTTTAGTTCAGGAACCTAGTTTATGCTTTGAGCCACTGCTAAGTGCATGAAGGATTGCATTATTCAGTGATAGCAAAGTAAATATTAATTTGCTCAAAGGCTATATTTTTGGCAAGGCATCAGCAGAGCAGAACAAGTTGAATCTTACAGTAATTAGAAAACATAGCAAGTCTACGGTGATGAAATGTGAATTTTTCAGTGGACTTCAGTAAAAAGTTCATGCACAATGTACAACAAAGCCAGTCTTGACAGCCATGCTTGACAGTAAATCTAATGAATGGGAATTGGATCATAAGGCTGGATTTGGCTTTAGCTTTGTTATGACTTTGCTGTGTATATGATAGGGAAGAGAACAGGATAATGAGTTTTTATCCTGGTTTCATCTTTGATTGCAGAACTCAGAATAAATGACTGCATCTCTAGTTGTATTCTGTTGTATCAGTATAAAATTACTGTCAGTTTAGACATGAAGATAATGACTGTAAGTCTAATAACTAATTTTTCCTTGTCAATGACTAGCTGTTGTGTTTGATGGAATCTGCTTAGAAATCAGTTCCCCTCTTTTCCTATTTGGGTGTTATGGATGCACCCAATCCTCATTTAAATGCTGTTCTAGTAACAGAAATGGACTGAACAGTGACATTGACTTGCTCCACGTTTTGCTTTGGAATTTCCAAACTTGTCTGCATAATCCAAAGTAGAGTTTACAGAACTGCTGAAGAATGAGCTGCAGAGGAAGCAGCAGTGCTGCATTTCAGATGTTCTGAACTAAGGTCTGTAAAGCATGTTATCAAATTAGCAAGATTATTTTACAGAAGTTTTTTCAGTAATGTTGAAGGTAGCAATAATTAAAACTGATATGTTTATGTCATTCTGTCCTTGGCCTTATCCCCAAACCAGAAAAACACATTAATACTCCACAGTCCTAAACATATAAGATGAGACTTATTTAGACTGGAAAAAGTTTTGCTGTTGCCATTCAGGTACTGCTATCTCTCTATAGCATTTTAGCAGGGATTTGGAGTGTATCAGGTTGAGTCAGTAGTTGTACAGGGTCCCTTGAGTATCTGGTACTGGCAGATGTGTGTGACTCCCTGCATCTTTCCTCATCATACAAGTGCTACTGCTGTGTGTCAGAGGTCAAATAGAAGTCAAGTTGTAAGAGTACAACAATCCTCACATTTCCCATTTTCAAGAGTTTAAATGTAACTTCATTTTCTACTCTAGGGCAAAAAGCTGCCTTTGAGAATTCTCCATGTTCTTTTTTTTCCTTCCATGTATTATGAACTCCTGTAGGTGGACAGTATAAATACCCAAGGTTCCACAATTGTGACAGGCAAGCAATAGCATGTAAATAGGTGTTAACACAATAAATGTATGAAGTATTGAACCAAGTCAGAGTGATCTTTAAAAATATGGGAGCTTGTCTAAAAATATTGAACTATTTTTCCCCATGGGATGTTTGACTTAAAATGAGGGGGAAAAAAGGAAATTAAGATTCAGTGTAGAAGAAAGATTCTTTGTGACAAGAGAGCCTACAAGACATGCTGTGTGTTTGGTATAAGTTATGGTGAAAAGGGATCATTTTATGATTTTCAGCCTTGAATTTAGCTTGTATTTTAAGGATCTAACCATCTACTTCTAAACAAATGGGGAAAGAAAACAAAACCAGATTAAAAAACTCATATAAAACAACAGAAAAAAACCAACCCACAAACAAACAAACAAGAACCACAACACAAAAAACTCCAGCAAAAAAGCCCAAAACAAGCAAAAAATCCCACCAAAACTGCTAAGGTGCCACAGTGAAGACTCTCAAGATTACTCTTTTGCCCAATTTTCTAAACAAGAAAATTCAAAAGGTTTTCAGAAATTAAGACATTAGAATAATGGATTGAGACTTTAAAAATGCAGAGGAGGCAATTCAATTACTGAAGCCTTGGAAACTATTAAATATGTCAATCTTATTCTAAGAGAAAATAAGGGATTCCTTTAAAATTTGAATAGAATCCTCTGGGATTTAATTGCAAGTCATTTCACCTAGAATGCAATGAAGGCTTGTATTGGAAATGTTCCTAGTATTGAGTCATTTGGACTATTCACTTAAGACGTCTGGAACATTGCACAGTAATTTCCAACATTTAAAAGTTATGACTTGAGGCTATTTTAAAACCAGTCTTGTTAAGATCTTATTTTCCTTTTTATATTTGACATAACTGGAGGCAAAAATGTAATTGAATCTTATGTATCTTTGTGGGGGGAAGAGGGTGTGTGTGACTAGGGGGTTAAATAAAGGTTATGCTGTACCAGCTTCATTCCTGCAAGAAAATGTGGGTTTTTCTAATGAGTGCTCAGCCTGGTCTAGTGAGAATTTTCCCTTCCTACCCACTTACACTGTACTTTGTGGCCAAAACAAGCCTTAAAGACTGGAGTGCAAAAAAGATAATTTGCTGAAAAAAACCACAAGAGATTTTAGAAACAAAAGCTGTTCCCTCTGTCAAACATGCTCATCTGTGCCATGCTAGAGCAAACCAAAGCCCTGCTTTTCTCTAATATTCCAAAACAATTTGTGCATCTCAGTTCAATAGAAACCTACAGGCTAAGGTTTTACAGCTACCTCTACTTTTTGTATTTTCAGTGCTCCCTATAACACTTCTCTGTGTCACAACTATAGCACAGTTAGCATGAAAACAGCTTTCATCATGTAGAAATTTAAGATTTCCATTTGGGGCTAATGTAGGTTTTTCTCATTACAAGCTCAACTTTATTTGCTCCTTCTTTACCCTATAATTTCTTTTTTAGACATTTTGAAAATAAGCACTTGTTGACTGCACTTAGGACTGCTAGGGTACAACTTTATTCTCTGCAAAGCAAATTATTAGGATTTACAGGAATTACAGTATACTTTTGACTCAGTTCTATCTAAAAATTTTAGGGCTGCTTTGGTATAATCAGAGATCATGACTGCCCATCAGATTTGTTTTCCCTTGTCAAAATATCCCTTTTCAGACTAACTAATTAAACTCTAATTTAAACACCCTGTGTCATTCACCTCTTCCTCCAAACAAGTTTCTCGGATTGTCAGTTGTGTCCTGATAAATTCCACTATGTCCATGGGAGAACACAGATGGGAACTGTTCTTGGACTTCAAAGGTGTTTTTTGTCCTCTGCATTTGTCCCTGGAATACAAGAGCAAGTTCTACCTAATAGAGAGGACTAGAATGTCAGGAATTGCTTGCTTTGTGTTGGGAAGCATCTTGAATTTTTTATCTAGAAACTATCTTGGTTATTTGTGTCAATTGTTGTCTTCATCCTCCAATAATCCATTGCCCTGTATTTAAGATTATTCATGGAACAGAGATGCTATCCTATGCAAAGGAGAAAAAAATTAACCTCTAATTTATAAAATTAATAATATTTGAATATTAATTCAATAACTTCATAGAAATGATAAACCACTTTTAGGAATATAGATGACTGAGTAAAACAAATATTTGCCTCTTAGTCTTTTAACACATAGATACCTTGAAAATAAAATAAACTTGTATCTAATATGCCATTTACAGTGACACATTTAAAAGTGAAGTATGTAGGATGTCAGCAATAATTTGAGATTATTGGGGTTTCTCCTGATGTTTCATGAACATGTTTTCTCTCACACCTTCTGCACAGAGACAGACTTAATTTCTTGAACCCCTTCCAAATATTCTCCTTTCTGTTCTCTGTTTTTTGTCATCTATCAGATCATAGGCCTAAACTACTGTCATTCTTGGAAACATCTCCACCACATATTACATGAAGTTCTAGGATTCCTAAAGCATCGTTTTCTACAAGCAATAGATAGGAGAAAAAAAAGCTAATTTATATAACCATGCTTCCTGATGATGCTTTTATCCATCTAACTTTCAGAGACTGCAGAGCAGCCAGATCTGATTCTACAGTTTGCTTTTTTGTATTAGTTCTTTATATCTTTTTGTTATCCTTCTCATCCGCAGCACATTGCCTTAAAGGATCATTTCAGTATATATTCAGAAGTTACACTTCTGAGTTACAACAATGAATATGGCTGTTTCTTTACATAAACTGAGTAATCTGCCTTAAAAGAAGATAAATATATATAATTTTTTTTTTTAATCTTGGTTTGTGCAAAAAGATATTATTTTCATCAATTATATTTTCTGTGTGGAAAAGGCTGCTCTTTTTCCCTGCCCCTTATCTATATTGGATAACTCATTAACATGCAAGGAACAAATTCTTGGAATAAAAGAACATGTAACTGCTTACCATTTGATATACTACATGAAAGAAAAATCAACTGTAATCCAAGGATCCACTGTCATGGACTGAGCTAAAATATGCCATGCCTCATTTAAACATTTTGATTTCTATGTTAAAAATTAGAAGGTCTCTTGTCTCTTTATTTTTAACAGTAAGCCATGTGTTAGTAAAATATAACATTAGGTGTCAATATAACAGCAGTCATAAAATGGAGTTTAACAATTCTTCTGCCAATTTAAACTATATTTTTCGTGTAATATATAAACATATAAACCAAATCCTTCCCTTCCCTT
>VZRX01018704.1:0-12563 GCA_013398075.1 Notiomystis cincta
GGATGGATGGATGGATGGAGCTGTGTTCTTGTTTCTCCCTCATTGCTCAATAGCCTCGTTTATCTTGGCAGCCTCTTGCCAGCCCTGGAGGCCAAGGAAGAGTTAATGGGTTTTATGGAACCCTGTAATCATCCAAACTCCAGAACAACATGTGACAATATTATTGATTCATTAAGGATTAGGTGCAGCTGAGCTTAATGAGGCTTTTAGGAGTTTGTAGGAGCTGACTACAAGCCCCCAGATGTTTGCAGCTGGATTGGCTCCAAGATCCTCATGCTTTGTTTTTGGGGTCAAGGAGTGACAAAGTCACCCCTTTCCAGCACTCAGGTAGGAATAACCCCAGGAAATGTCCCTGCCATGTGCACCCAATACCAAGGGAATGAGTATCCCATGGGGATGGGTGCCAGCAGGTTCCTCTCTGCAGCCCTGGCAGGTCCAGCCTGGAGTGGGATCATCTTTTTCCTGATCACAGGAGCAGAAATGAGGCTGAACCATTCCTGTTCCTCATTTTATAGCATTGCTTCTCTTCTGGAAACTCAGAGTTCCATCCCTGGGCTGTGTCCTGCCATCCTACAAGTCTGGAAAGATGCATGGAATCAGTCATCACTGGAGTAAACAGCTTTTTAAGGAAACCAGGCCCATGACACACCTGAGCTGTTGAAATGCAGCATTGTTATTTCCAATGTATTTTTAATTCCTCACAAGGCTTTATCCTGCTCTATTTCTGGGATCCAGATGTAGGTTTTCCTCAAAAATAGCTGCATATTCTAATTCCAGCTGATAACTGGGACGAGGATGCACTGGACATCCAGACCTTGATTTTGGGAGGTGGAGAATGCAACATTTCCAGCCAAGCTTTCTTTGAGATCCTTCTCTCAGGAAAACTTTGCACCTGGAAAGTGTTCTGGATTCCTTGGATACAATCAAATGGGAGCACTGGGAAGGATTCATTGCCAAGTTAACAAATTATTGGAACAAGGCTTTGAAGCTCTACAACTTTTCCTCTGAGGAGCTCAGAGCCACTATTTAGACACAAAAACTTCAGCATCAAAGCTGGCTGACAAATATTCCTCTCATTTTAGAGTCGAGGAAGCCGTGCCATAAACCTGGGAATTGTCGTGCGTGACACTGAACAGAAGCCCTTTGCAAAAGTTTATCAAATAAAAAAACTCTGTGTGGTTTGTAAAGAGATTTAAATGATTAATTACTCTGAAAAATCAGGCTGTAAACATGCCCCAGCAAACAGAAACAATTCTGTTTGAAAGAAAGGGTAGATTTAGATTGGATTTTAGGAAGGAGTTGTTCCCTGGGAGGGTGGTGAGGCACAGGTTTCCCAGAGAAGCTGTGGCTGCCCCATCCCTGGAAGTGTCCAAGGCCAGGTTGGATGGGGCTTGGAGCAACCTGCGGTAGTAGAAGGTATCTCTGCTCAGGAACTGGATGGTCTTGAAGTCCTTTCCAACTCAAACCATCCTATTATCCCATGGAATATTGCTCATCCATGAATAAGGGAGAACTGGGGAGGATGGCTCAGATCCCACCCCGACTTCATCTTACTGTAGCATAACAGAAGTCTGTAAAACTCCACAATTCACCAGAAATGGGCTTTGGAACAGCACTTCCATCCACACATTGAGAAGAGCAACTGAATCATCTCCCAGAGCCCAGGAGGTTGGAGCACAGATTCCAGAGCTGCCTTCCAACCTCATGTCTAGCTCCAGATCTGAATCCATAGTGGGAGGAAACTCCTTTTATTTCTGCTTTACCCCAAAACACCTCTCATTAGAGCTCAGTTGCTGTCACATCCAGCTGGATATCTTCCCAAACATCTTTCCAAAGAGTTTCCATTCCCCCTTGGATACTTGTTCTGGGTCCAAGTCCTTCCCAGTTTGTTTGCAAAGGGAATAGTGGGGTTGTCATAGGGAGTAGTGATTTGCAAATCCGTAACCACGGCCTGGTGACACAGCCCTGCCCTTGAGGACCTGAGTCACACTGACACAGCCTTGAAGTCAGAGATAATCTCCTTATATAACCACGGGAATTCTCCTCAGATTGAAGGAAGTCATCCAGATTTGTTTGTAAAATCAGTTTTGAAAAGAACTTCATGGGTTTTATGAGTGCACATTTCTGCTTCCTGGTCTAGGCACACACACAGCTCTGCTTGCAAACTGGGATGTTCACTCTGGGTAGAACTATCCAGGGTATTTTTTTTTCCAGGAAAGTAAGGTGGCAGTGCATGGACAGGCTGGGAGAGAGGGAGGTTTCACCTAGACAAAAGAAGGCTCCAGGGAAACCTTAGAGCTCCTTCCAGTGCCCAAAGGAACTCCAGGAGAGCTGGAGAGGGACTTTGGACAATGGATGGAGTGATGGACACAGGGAATGGCTTCCCACTGCCAGAGGGCAAGGTTAGATGAGATATTGGGAAGGAATTCTTCCCTGTGTGGGTGGCACAGGTTGCCCAGAGAAGCTGTGGCTGCCCCAGCCCTGGAAGTGTCCAAGGCCAGTTTGGACAGGGCTTGGAGCAATTTGGGATGGTGGAAGGTGTCCCTGTCCCAGAGAATTAGAGGGATGCACTTCCAGAGGGAAGAACTCAATCACTATTGAAATTCAGACTTCACATTTTCAGCAGCAGCAGCAAAAGGTTCTTTTATGCAGGGACATAAAGATAAAAGACAACCTATGCAGGCAAAAGAAAACCTTGGTGCCTCCTCCTCAGGATGTCACTGAAGGTTTCTACAATCTCAGCTGGAAATCACAACTGCCTTGGCCTCTTGGAACACTTCCTCCAAGGAAGAATTAGCAAACACAATGGACTGATTCTATCCTGCAAAGATTGGAAGCACAACACAGATCGCTGTTTTTCAGAGGCAGCGGTGAAACGTTCTGGCAGGGATGTTTGCTGATTCCCAGATTCCTGAGCTCTGTCCTGCAGCCACCAAGCTGGATTTTACCTGGAGGACTTCCAAGAGGGAATTTATTTGCCTTTGCCTCTGGGGACAGGAAGAAAACAAAATATATTCAGAGAAATATTGTGAGGAGCTTAGCTCTGTTTACAGCAAGGTTGTGTTTATCCAGAGTCCCGCCTGATTCCTACTGCTCCTAAGGGAATCTGTTTAGACAGCTCCAGGCCCTTGGGAAGGGCTCCCAGGCTGGGAGCTGAAGCAACAAACCCGAGCCAGGTTGTTCTACAAAAATTCCTGCCTGAGCTGAGACAGGAGGAAAACACAGATAACTGTATTAATTCCCATTAACAAAAAATTAGGTGGCAACTTCTTCCAGCTCCATTCAAGTATCAGGAAAGTTTGGGGTGGATACCTGCTCCAAAGCCAGTCCCCACAGACCAAGCAAAGTCCTGCCTGATTTCCTCAGACAGCTTTTGGGACAAGTTATGCATCTGTCCCTGAAGTTCTCTTTGCCTTTTGTCTGAAACATGAACACTGCCAGAATTTCAAGAAAGGTCTAGAAAAGATTTCACTGAACTCTTCCAAAGATTCACTGTGACAGGACAAGAGGAAAACCCAAAGGTTTGGGAGAGCTCGGGAGTAAAAAAAAGGGAGCAAAAGACTCATTCCTAAACAAATGCAGGGAAACCTTCAGGGAGAGCTTTGAACAGAGCCCAGGAATAAGAGGGATCAGAAAAAACAGATGGATCTGGAGGTCAACTGGATGAGAAGAGAATTAAATTTCAGCAAAAATGAACAAAAAAAAATCCTTCTATGGCTATTGGGGGGAAATAAATAGTCAGAGACGCTTCCAGGAGCAGGAAGTTGAGGACAGCTTCACACCAGGTGGAACAGAGCTAATATATTAATTAACATATGAATTTCTATATCAGAACAGATACAAACCACAGAGAGGTTCAGATGGATGTTTAACCATGAAGCATCACCCTGTGCTTGGAGAGCTACGCTTCACTCCAGGGGGAGCACTCCAAAGCCTCACCCACATAGATTTTCTGCCTTTCAGACCAGATCTCTCCCCAAAGCCATGATCCCTGCAGGGAACAGTTGGAATGCAGGAAATGTGCTGCCAAACTGGCCAGAGATCAAAGGGGTGAAGCATCCATGGCCAATGAAGGGAGGGGAGGATCAGCTCCTCCGCATGCGGCTCCTCAAAGCGATGACGGCTACGGAGCCGCTCCAGTTCAGCCGTGGAGTGGCTCCAATCAGCCGTATCTGGTGATTTTTGGAGGGCGTGGATCTCAAAAACTCTCCTTGGTTCAAGAGAGTCACAAATGGGAGGGTTGAAGGATGCAGTGAAGAATTTCACCACTTACCCTGAAAGAAATTGTGGGACAGTGTTCGGATTTCCCGGTTTTCACCCAGGTGGCATCTCTTGGGTCAACCCACTTGGCTCCAGGATCTGTGACTTTAGCAGAGCTGGAGAAATCCCCACAAGGACCTTTCAGAGCTTCATGGAATCATGGAGTGGTTTGGGTTGAAATGGGCCTTCAAGATTATCTTGTTCCAACCCTGACATAGGCAAGGACACCTTCCACTGTCCCAGGCTGCTCCAAGCCCATCCAGCCTGGCCTTGGACACTTCCAGGGATGAGGCAGCCACAGCTTCTCTGAGCAACTTGTGCCAGGGCCTCCCCACCCTCACAGGAAAGAATTTCTTCCTAGAGTCCATTCCTTGTAGAATGCCTGGAAATATTGGTGTTTGTTTTCCAGTGATCCCAGTGGGTGCATCGTGATTTACAGGGAGCTCAGGTTGGAAAGGCAACCTCAGAATGTTGCTAATCCAAGTTCCCAATCCAAGCTCCCAGTTTTGAGGTCAGCCCAGGTTTCCCAGGACTTCATCTACCTAGACCATGAAAACTTCCCAAGGATGGGAATTGTACCACCTCTCTTAGAAACCACATGTGCTACATGGAGGACTTTGTATCACATTTTGATTGATTATTCCAAATATCAGGAGCAGGTTCATAACTGGAGTAGGATATTTTTGCTGGATCCCCCTTTGGAAAGGGGATCATAGGAAAATGCAGAACCAGAGTAAGATGGATCAAAATGTAGGAGCCTGGGGCAAAACAAAAGGAATTGCAGATGGTGCTCTGGAGGATTAAAGGAATAGGGAAAGTCATTCCTTGTATCTCCAAATTCAGGGAAAAGCTGTTACTCAGTATTCCCAGAAAAGATAGATTTGTACAAGGGAGGTTGATGGCCGAAATGTTGATGGAAGGTCACTTCCAGTGAGGGATAATGGGAAACGTCTCATCCATCTGTTGTGAGATTGGCCCCAAAACCCAACTCTGTATAAACAATACAAAAAGATGGAGCTTGGGAATAAAAAAGGAAAATTAAATGTGCTTACAACCATTTTAACACAAGATTCTTTTTATTCTGCTCAAAAGGGTACAGAGAACATGAGATTTTAACCTCCCTGAAACAGATCATTGGCATGGGAAGTTCAGTTTCCTGCCTCATATTTTGAACACAGAAATGTCTCCTTTATGTTTTGGGTACAAAGCAGGAGACCAAGGAAGAACAGCAGAAAATGATGGGGTGGAGAGGACCTGCTCTAAGGAATTAGGGAAGGCTCTTCTCAAGGATTTTTGCCTTAAATATACTTCACACGTTTGAAATTTTTACTTCAAACCCAGCCAGACCAGCACAGCAAAGAAACTCCACAATTAATTTTGCGTGAGTTGTTGAAAAATCAATTAAAAAATTGAGTTGGGCCTTCCTGAGTTTTGCTTCTCTCTTGGTTGAGGGAAAAATAAATATTAAAAAAACCACCAAAGCTATTTTTGGGAGCTGTTGAGGGTTGGTCATGGAAAGCTGGGCTGGCGGGGGGTTATTTTCTTCATGGAATTTTCGGAATGAACGACTCCCATTATCCCCTCACAGTCTTATCCAGAAAAAGGCACAGAGGGAACTTGCCAGGATCCAAACTGGCGCAGCACTGATGCCCAGACTCGCTGCACCATCAATGTTGCACAGGTCGGAGTAACAGCAGGTGACGGGATGTGTCATCCCGATGCCATCCACGTCGGAGGGGACGCAGGCAGAGGAGCACATCTTGGTGACAGTCGAGACTCCCGTGAAGGGGAAAACTAAAGAAAAATGAAAGAGCAGGAGCAGTTAGGGCTGGGAGAAATGGAGGACAGAGTTACCCTTCTCTTTTGTCTTCTGATGACCAGGAGTTGGTGAATTATGGACTGGTTTGGGTTGGAAAGGGACGTAAAGGTCATCTCGTTCCAAATCCCTGCCATGGGCAGGGACATCTTCCACTATCCCAGATTGCTCCAAGACCCATCCAACCTGGCCTTGGTCACTTCCAGGGATGGGGCAGCCACAGCTTCTCTGGGCACCCTGTACCAGGGCCTCACCTTTCCCACAGTGAAGAATTTTTCCTGATATCCAATCTAAACTTACCCTACTTAGGTCTAAAGCCATTCCCTGTTTTCCTATCACCACATGACCTTGCAAAAAGTTAAAATCTTATTTCTGAGCATTCTCTGAATATTCCCTTACACAAAAACACCACTTCCCACAACAGCAGGAGAGCTGGAGCTCCCACGGGAGCTCTCTTCCACATTTAAGTGGAAAGAGGAACCGGTCTCCACACCAGCACTGTCGAAATACCAATTCCTGTTAAAAGTATGGATAAAGAAGGGATTGTCCTTACCATCCTCCAAGGAATACATCGTAGTCTTGCACATGATCTCAGTCTCTGTGCAGTTCTCAATTGTCTGGCACTTCTCAACTGAGGTCAAATCCCTGCACGTGTAGCACTGCAAGGAGAGTCCTGTGAGGAGAGAAAACAGGAGGATGGAAAACGTGAGGATGGCCTCAGTGTGGATTCTGCCTGTGCCCCTCCAGGTATCTCTGGGGAGAGATTTTCCAAAGTAATCATGCTGAGAACAGGAATGGAATAATAGAACGTGTTTGGACTGATGGGAATGAGAAACACAAAGGCCTGGTGGTCAAAGCACAGCCTCAGGTCGGGTTCAGACCCTTTGTGATGAGTCAAACAAGACAGAGCCACACACCAGGAGATGCCATGACACAGGAAAGAGCTTAGGCTGATTTATTTCTCTATTTTCTGGATCTACATCTCTCCTTGACTTTAGTAGAGCATCAGAAAGAAATCCCACATTCCCAAACTCCTAGAATAACAGAATGGGGGAGGTTGGAAGGGGCCTCTGGAGCTCCACCAGTCCAATACCTGCCCTGCTAAATACCTGACCAGCTAAAGCCTCTTGTCCAGGAGTGTCTCCAGTTGGGGTTTTAATATCTCCAAGGATGGAGATTCTGCAATTTCCCTGGGAAATCTCTTCCAGTGCTCAGTCAGCCTCACAGTCATAAAGTGTTTCCTGTGTTTCAGTTTGTGTCCTTTGCCTGGTCCTGGTACTGGGAATCACTGAAAGGAGTGTAGCTCCATCCTCTTTGCTCTCTCCCTTTGGGAATTTACAGATATTTATAAAATTCCCAATTTGAACCTTCACTTTTCCAGCCTGAGCAGTCCCAGCTTTTCCTCAGAAGAGAAATGTCCATGCAGACCATGCCTCAACTGCTTGTCCATGAGGATCTCAGAACAGGTTTCCCAAAGAGGTTGTGGCCCCCTATTCCAAGAGGTGTCCAAGGCCAGGTTGGACAGAGCTTGGAGCAACCTGGGATAGTGGAAGGTGTCCCTGCCCATGGCAGGGGATGGAACTGGATGGTCCCTTCCAACCCAAACCATTCCCTGGTTCCATAATCTTATAGGAGAGAGAATCAAAGACTTCCTGAAGTCCAGGTAGAAAATATCCACGGCTCATCCCTTGTCTACCAGGTCAGTCACCTTATCACAGAAATTGTCAGCTTGATCAGGTTTGTCCCCTTGGTGAAGGCTCTGGATACACACACAAGTCAGACTTGGATGGGAGAAATTCCTCTGGTGCTGTCCACTCTGCCAGCTCTTCCCAAAGACTGGGAGGGTTTCCCAGAGAGAAGGAATTTGTCTCCACTAAATTCACTGAGCCATGAGAACAAACTGAGCACAACCCTTGCTCTTGTGCTGAGATTCTGGGTTTGTGAGAAGAATCTGTGAGGGGTTATTTTAAATCATTGAACGGTTTGGGTTGGAAGGGACCTTAAAATCTTCCAGTTCCACTCCCTGCCATGGCCAGAGCCACCTTCCACTGTCCCAAGTTGATCCAAACCCTGTCCTACCTGGTCTTGGACGCTTCCAGGGATGGGGCAGCCACAGCTTCTCTGGGAAAACTTGTGCCAGGGCCTCAGCACCCTCACAGGGAAGAGTTAAACCTGAGAGCAGCCCCAGGAACGGATTGCATGTGACATGTTCTGCTCTAGGCAGAGACCACAGAAAGAAAATTTGATACTCGGGACTCCAAATCCATCCTGAGCCAGCTCCTCCTGACTCATCCATCACTAGTTCAGGGATGTTCCTCATCCCTGTTAAGCTGTAAGGCCCTTGAGAGCTGCAGGTGCCTTTCAGCTCCTACAACCACAGAATAACCACGGCCCAAATCGTTCAGTGCCTAAAATCTTCTGAAATGGAGAAACTTTGGAGAAAACCACTGAAGAACCCAGATTGTTGTGACACAGAGCACTCCAAGCTAAAGGTATCAAACACAAACAGTGTCTGGTGCTTCCTATCACCAAAAAGCCATTTTCCAACAATTTTTTCAGGGCATTTTGCCTTTGTGGGTTTTTCTGAAGAACCCAACGTTTGATCTGGGTCCTCTACTCTGGATCCTCTCTTCCACCCCCAGCAGATACTTTAAAGTGTGTTAAAACCACACCAATGTGTTTTGGTGCCATCACACCCCAGCAGCCCCTCTTCAGTCTGGGAAGCCCTTGTCGCCCTGTCTGCGACATTCCTGCTGAAATTCCTTTAAACCTCACTAGAAAGGAGAAATGATTCAGCTCCTCCCAGCACAACTCCAATGAGATATCAGCAGGCTCAGGCAAACAAGTCGCCTTGTGAAAACAGACACCATCATAATTAATGAGCCAGAAAAATCCCTTTTTAAACAAACACAGCAATTTTCCTGCTTTTATTCAAAGCAAACTTTATTGTCTTGCTTTGCCCATCGTGATCTGATGCTTTGTTTGCATTAATTCCACATCTAACAGTTGTGAAGTTCATATTTAGAAGGAAGCATCGTTCTTTGTCTCACATTTCATGATGCTGGACAGATCCAACCCACAGGATTTGTGTTCCTCTCTGAAAAGAAAGCCAAACAAGCCACCACCTGTTCCTCCCCTGCAGAATCTGCTCAGCAAGGAGGGAGAAAGGAAAATGTCCTTGCACAAGAAGGAAATTAATAGGAATTTAAAAATCCTAAAATAATTCCATAGACAGGCACAGATAAAATCAGACCTGGCACTGTCTGGATCTGAGAATATCCCAATGAACAGTCACAGATCCTGGACTGATCCTGCTCAGGAATTACCTTGGACATCCAGGAGAACACCAACAAAGCTTGGGATCATCAATTTTTGTCCAAGAAATTGGTGTGGTGGTAGAAACAAGGGACTAATAGGGACAGAAAGGATGGAGGGAGGATCACGTAATCATGGAATGGAATCACAGAATGATTTGGGTTAGAAAGGAACTTTATGATCATGGAATTCCACCCCCTGCCATGGGCAGGACACCTTCCACTATCCCAGGTTGTTCCAAGCCCCGTCCAACCTGGCCTTAGGCACTTCCAGGAATGGGCAGCCACAAGTTTTTGGGGTAATCTGTTCCAGTGTCTCACTTTGATCTTTAAGGTCCCTTCCAACCCAAACCATTCCATGATTCCCTGATAAACATCAACCCTGCAGTACCTAGGCCACCAGCAGTGTCCCAGTCCATGTTTCCCACTTCTAATGGCTAAAATTGGATAAATCACACATGTAGCGTTTTTTGAGAGCTCCCAAACACACTGCATGGAACTGACTTCTGGAGCTAAGTATCAAAAAAGGTACAGAAAGTTAAAAATAAAATTTAAGAAAGAAAGAGTGAGATGGAGCATGAACATGGAAAAAGTGAGAGTGGGAATTTGCATTAAAGGAATGACATGATTTAATCACCCTCTGCCCTGTGACACTTCCTAAAGAGCCTGATCTGACAGTCCCAATGACACCATCACCATCCTGAACATATGGAAATATTCCAAAGACAGGTAATTTTTTTTCCCCAAAGACTGCCTAAAGTGGGAGACATGGCTTTCAGAGGGAACAGGGAGCATCCTATCCCATCGTGCTGCATGTTCTGAAGGAGTCTGAATAAATCCGAGCAGAAACTCACCCAAATCCATGCAGGTGACAGCGGCCAACAGAAGAAACAGAAAAATCTTCATCTTGCACAGCCCTCGTTGTCTGGTCACTGGGTTGTCACCACTCTTCACCAGTGTCACACGTCCTGGTGGTTTGCCATGCACCGAATCCACCCCCAGATCCAAATCTACTGGAAAAACGAGTCTCATTGAGCTATAAATGAATTGAAGGAGCTCTAAAGCAGGCCCCACCTCTTGCTACTCCGTCATCTCTTTTCATGTTCCTTGGAGAAGAAAATTTGGCTTTGCAGGGTGGACAATGGCTGGCACTGATTGTTTTGTGTCCAAGCAGGATGCGGAAGGGCTGGGGTGTTAAATAATCCTGGTGTCCAGGTCTTGTAGCTTGGGGATATTTCCTCTCCTGTTTGGAGTGGTTTCAAGAAATTCTGGGGAAAAAAAGCATTGATGGGTGTGAACATCAAGGAATTGAACCTCATAGATTTTTCTCCTCTGTGTTTTCACTTTCGGTGGGGTCTGGAGTTTATTAGGAGCAGGAGGAGAATCACGGAATGGTTGGGATTGGAAGGGATCATCTCATCCCAAACCCTCTCCATGGGCAGGGACACCTTCCACTAGACCAGGTTACTCCAAGGCTTGTCCAGTCTGGTCTTGAAGTGGAAATGACTTTCAATTCCCCACTCACTGGAAAAAGCATGGAGCACTGGGAAAATAACAGGACCAAGACCCAAAGGTTTGAGCCAAGGGAACCTCTCAGGCTCATCATCCCGAGGAAGGATGGAAAGGAGAAGCCACTCTGCTCTGAGCCAGCCCTCTCCGAATGTGGTTGCATTTTTTGCTTCCCAAACACTTTTCCCATTCCCAGCCCTGCTGCCTCAGGCATCTGTTGGATTTTCCTGCCCCTCAGGCCAGCTCCACGCTAGGAGGTCCTCCTCCAACATGGGATGGGCAAGTCTGAGCATGGAATTGCAAAAACTGGGAAGAAAGAGCCTTTTGAAGAGCTATGCCAGGCACCCTCTCAACACAGATTTTTCTAAGGAATGGGAAAAAGCTGGATCCAAGATGGTTTTAGAGATATTCCCACCACCTTTGTTATTCCACTATCAAAGGAACTTTATTCAGGGTTATTCACTTGAACTCTTGGAATCACAGAATCATTAAGGTTGGGAAAGATGTTGAGATCATCACATTCAAAGTCAAACCAGCACCACCACCACCATTTTCTCCACTAAACCCTGTCCTCAAGTGCCACATCCCCAGGTTTTTTGAGCACTTCCAGGGATGTGACTCCATCACTACCTGGAGCCTGTTCCAATGCCTTACAACATTTTCTGTAAAGAATTTTTTTCCTAATATCCAATCTATACCTTTCCTGGTACAAGTTGAGGCCAATTTTTCTTGTCCTGCCTTGGAATGTTAAAAGTTTTTCTAGAAATGCTGGATAAAAAAACCAATTATTATCTCCCCAAGTCTAAAGCTCCAGAATCATGGAATGGCTTGGATTGGAAGGGAATTTAAAGATCATACATTCCCAACACCCTGCCATGGGCAGGGACACCTTCCACTATCCCAGGTTGCTCCAAGCCCCATCCAGCCTGGCCTTGGACACTTCCAGGGATCCAGGGGCAGCCACACCTTCTTTCAAATTCTGTTCCAGGGCTTCCTCATCCTCACAGGGAAGAATTTTTTCCCTAATATCCAGTCTAAATGTAGTCTCAGCATTTCAGCAATCTCTGTTGCTTTTCCAAACACCACTTGTGGGTGACTTCCATCCTCAGGAATTCCGGCGGATTGTTTTCACAGTTGCCTCTCTAATAGAGTAATTACGTGGATTATGAGAGCTAAGCAGTTATTTTCAGCCTCAAACATTACCTAGGAAAAGACATTTAGGTATATTCCAGGTCTGGCATTCCTCGTGTTCAGCAGAAAATGTTATAATCCTATTAAAAAGGCAAAATCTTCTGACGGTGTTTGCCTTGTTCATAGGGACAAAAAAAAAAAAAAGAAATGAAAAAGCATGGATGGGGTGTGGCTTCTGGTTTCTGGTATTAAGTGGCCTCAAACAATGTGTGTTAAATGACTGGTTTCACCTGCACAGATGAAATGTGATCACCCTCGCCTCAGAAAATCTTGGATGGAAGAATCTCCGCCACCACCCTGCTCTAAATCCTGTTCCCTCAATCGCTCTGGAGGGTGGTTTTGGGGGGATGTCAACACACCTTGTTTATGGTTTCAGTTGATCTTATCTGAGTCCTGAAATGGTTCCTCTTTTATGCACACCCTGTGCTGCTGCTTTGCAAGGATGGCAACGCACACACAAAAAAAAAAAAAAA
>VZRX01018704.1:12656-33997 GCA_013398075.1 Notiomystis cincta
GCCAAGGGTGGCAACCCACAAACAAAAAAAAAAAAAAAAAAAACTAATGAGAATATTCAAATATTGTTCTGTTGAACTCCTTTTATCATTTTGTAGGAAACCACAACCTGTTATATTGCAGAGGGTTCTCATTAATTACAGAAAAAAAATTTTAAACACACATTCTGCATAAATCTGCCTCATCACAAGATGGGTTTAAAAAAAATAGATGTTTTTTAGTGTATCTGTTCAAAGGGAAATGAATACAACAACTCTCCACATTTCAGATGAGTTTGTCGTCATAAATAAAAGGAAAAGTTCAGCCAAATGTTTACTTCCAGCCTGGGAATCCTGTGCCAAACTCTTTTCCTGACCTAGGGTGGAGGCATTTTCATCAGACCTTCCTCAGTTGCATCCAGCCTGGCAATCTCCAAATCCCACAACCTCCCAGGCTGCCCAATTCCATTGCAAATCCTAAAATTCCCCATCCACCTCTGGGGCAGACTTTCAGGGACCGATGGCTGCAGGCACTGAGAGCCTTCTTGACTTAATTATTTTGAACTCCCCATATTCATTATTCCAATCTGCTCTTGACGAATCTCCTATGAATCCCAAATTTCCAGAGCAGGCAGATGCAGGAGCAAAAGATGGGATTGGATTTAAGGGTGGAGGGGTGCTGACATGACATTGTCGCTTCCTAGTGCTAAGCTTTGGTTGAAAGAGGATTTAAACATCATCCCAATACAATCCCTGCCATGGGCAGGGACACCTTCCACTATCTCAGGGTGCTCTAAGCCTCACCTTGGACACTTCCAGAGATAGGGCAGCCACAGCTTCTCTGGGAACTCCATTCCAGGGCCTCACCACTCACACATGGAAGGATTTCTTCCCAATATCCCATCTAACCTTGCCCTCTGCCAGTGGGAAGATATTCCCAGTGACCTGTCACTCCATTCCCTTTTCCAAAGTCCTTCTCATGCTCTCCTGAAGCCGCTTCAGGCACTGGGAATGGCTCTAAGGTCTCCCTGGAGCCTTTTCTTCTCCAGACTGGATATTCCCAACTCTCCCAGCCTGACTCCAGAGCAGAGGTTCTCCAGCCCTTGGAGCATCACCGTGGCCTCCTCTGAACTCTGTACAGCAGCTCCATGGCTCAGGGATGAAAGGCACTCATGACAGCAGCAAGGAGAGGCTCCTCTGAGCACTGAACTGCTGCTGGGCAGATGCCTGGGGTTAAATCACCATGAATTTCACCTCTGGGACATCACAGTCCCCACCTGTCCCTCACAGAAACCAAAATTCTCCAGAGGTGAGATTCTTGCACCAGAAAGAGAGGAATTAAACAGGTATCCCTGCCCTTCTCCATCTCCTCCATTGATGAGGAACGTCTTTAAAAGTTAAAGAGCTGGAAAAGCAAAGCAAAAATTAAAGAATGCCAAGCCTGACTCTGGCCTATCCCTATGAATAATGAGTCAGGAATCAACCCTGCAGCTCTTTTAGAGCCATTTTCACTAAGGCACCACTCATTAGCTCATTAGTCACAGCAGCCTTAGTCCTCCTAATTGATTTTACTACAATTCCCCACAATGCATGGCCAGGATCCAAAGTGTCTCTGCCTGGCTTAAAAACCATTACATTGGCACAGCTTTGGAGACACCTCATCCCTCTCCCAAGTCTATGGAGCATGAAAAGTTCAGGTGATTCCCATAACTGAGCTTCTGGAAGATGGCCTCAGGGGAAGGACATGTGTCCCCTCAAAGGGCCCAGCTGAGCAGAGAGTTGTGGCTTTCCCACTTGGGAGCAGGTGGGTCTGGCAGGGATTGGAGCTGCAGATGGATACAGGAGGTTTGGCAGCTCTCTCCACACTGATTTTCACCTTGGCACTGAAGAGGGACAAAGAATCATGGAATGGGTTGGGTTGGAAGGGACCTTCAAGATTATCTCATTCCAAACCCCTCCCATGGGCAGAGACACCTTCCACTATCCCAGGCTGCTCAAAGCCCCATCCAACCTGGTCTTGAAGGGATGGGGCAGCCACAGCTTCTCTGGGAATTCCAGGGCCTCACCACCCTCACAGGGAAGAATTCCTTGCCAATATCCCATCTAAACCTGCCCTCTGGCAGTGGGAAGCCATTCCCTGTGTCCTGTCACTCCATCCCTTGTCCAAAGTCCCTCTCCAGCTCTCCTGGAGCCCCTTTAGGCTCTGGAAGGGGCTCTAAGCTCTCCCTGGAGCCCTCCCTTCTCCAAGCTGGACATTCCCAGCTCTCCCAGCCTGACTCCAGAGCAGAGGTGCTCCAGTCCTTGGAACATCTCCATGGCCTCCTCTGGACCTGCTCCAGCAGCTCCAGGTCCTTGTGCTGAGGCCCTCAGAGCTGGACATAGAACTCCATGTGGGATCTATGGGGAGTGGAGCAGAGGGAGGGAATCCCATCCCTGGACCTGCTGGTTCCATTCCTTTTGATGCATCCCAGGGTTTGGTTGTCTCCTGTCTCCAACAGAGACCTGAGAAATTGTGATTAAAGCCAGACCCAGGGCAGAGAGGCCAGAGCACCCCACAAAGGGTTNAAGCTGGACATTCCCAGCTCTCCCAGCCTGACTCCAGAGCAGAGGTGCTCCAGTCCTTGGAACATCTCCATGGCCTCCTCTGGACCTGCTCCAGCAGCTCCAGGTCCTTGTGCTGAGGCCCTCAGAGCTGGACATAGAACTCCATGTGGGATCTATGGGGAGTGGAGCAGAGGGAGGGAATCCCATCCCTGGACCTGCTGGTTCCATTCCTTTTGATGCATCCCAGGGTTTGGTTGTCTCCTGTCTCCAACAGAGACCTGAGAAATTGTGATTAAAGCCAGACCCAGGGCAGAGAGGCCAGAGCACCCCACAAAGGGTTCCTTAACTCTGCTGCTCATCCCAAATTCCCACCAGACCTCGCTGTGTCCCCCTCTCTGCCCTGCCATGTGCTGTGAGCTGCACCTGAGGCTCGGTGGTGCTTTGAATGTTCTCCAGGACAAGAAGGCAGGAACAAGATGATTTATTTTTATAAGGAGTCCTGTTCCCTCCAGGAAATCATTCACCTGCCTTTTTAATTTTTTTTCCCCAACCTGTTTTTCTCCCTCTCTGAATTCCATGCAGGTACCTCTTATCTCCAGGTTATTATTTAGATTAACCTCTGTGTAGCTCTTAACTCTTTCTGGGTGAGACCTTCACGTCCATCGCTTCCCTGGCCAGTGGCCAGCACATGGATACAGTGATTCCATGGGGGAATCTTAGAGGAGTTAATAATTCCTGGAGTGTGTTTATGATGTGCACAGAAAGGATTGATCATATATTTATAACTAGAGGGAATTTTATTTCCTTCCCTATCAATTCTTTTCTAGCTCCCTTTTGTTCTTTTTGCTTCCAAGCTGAGAAATTCTCCCTTCCCATCAACTCTGACTGAGGCAGCAATCACTTATTTGGAGATGGTTTGCTCCATCCAGCTTTTCCAAGGCATTATTAATGATGCAGAAATGTAAATCACTCGCTCAGTGTAGCTGTCACCTGCCTTAATTATCCCCTGCCTTCATTCCAGACTTAATCCAAGGAACAGGAGATACTTTCCTACCTGAGTCACTTCTCGCTGACCCAGAAGGGAAGAACAAGGACAACACGTGTAAAACACTAAATAACCCGACTGAAAAGTACCAGCTTTGCCTCCAGGCCCTTTTCATCTCCCTCTAATCCTGCAGGGTTTAGCATCGGAGCTGCAAATATCCATGGTTTTGGCTGCTGGGAGCTGCCCAAAACAGTAGAAAACTTAAATGAAGATTCCACTACCCAGGTGAGAGGTTCAGTGTGTCCTGCACCAAAAAACAGCCCAGCAGGTTTAGTCTTCCAGATTCTTGAAGATTTCAGGAAGATATTTCTCATCCCAAAGCTTGTGGCTCCTAGAGCATTTCTCCCTTGGAAAGGTGAGGAAAACAACACCTCTCCTGTGAGGAAAGGCTGAATTGGGATTGTCCAGTCTGGAGAAGAGAAGGCTCCAGGGAGACCTTAGAACCCTTTCTAGTGCCTAAAGGGTCTCCAGGAGAGCTGGAGAGGGACTTTGGACAAGGGCCTGGAGTGGCAGGACAGGAGGGAATGGCTCCACAACAAAAAAAGGCAGTTGGGAACATGAGACTTGTTCCAGACATCTGGAAAAGGCCTTATCTACTTCCATCTGAGGCTGTTATCAGATACCCACCACAGCACCACCTGTCCTGATCTACCCCCTCTCCCTGCCCAACCATGGCAGAACTCAATTCTCTGAGCTATCCCACCATGTCCCTGTGACCCCAGCATTTCATGTGGTTTGGAACACAGATTTAACCCCAGGCAACACGAGGAGTTATGAGACAGATGGATTTGTGCAGCCTGGAAAACAGGCTGGGAAGGGAGGGCTCAGGGGGGCCCTCAGCATCTGCCGTGGAAAAGGGTCAAAGAGAGGTCTGGGATGGATTTATTCCTGGTCCACAGGTTCCAAATGAATTTTTTTCTCCATCGAGTTCCTTAGGAGAAGGGGTTTGTGGTCCTGGACTGGCAGCATTCCCATCCCAGTACATCCCAAGGGAACACAGTGGCAGAAATGGGACCTGCCGCTGCCACCTCCTGACAAGAGAGGAAAATGCAAATCCCTCCTCCCACTTCCCAAGGAAGGAAGGACTTCTCAGGATAATTTCGGTACTTTTAAAATTTCACTGTTCCCAAAATTCGTGGTTTGTAGTCACTTGGCTCCAGTGACTTGGCTCTTGGGGACGAGAAAACTCCAGGAGAAAATAATATAAGGAGAAAAATTCCATTTATTTAAATTGCCTTGAACAACCCAGGAGCTGGATTCCAACCTCGTCCTTACAAAGAACTTGAGTGGTCACATACAAGTTCACCCCTTATCTACTGAGTGAATTGAACTTGAATTTTTTGGGCATCTTTCCTTTAATAGTTTGGTGCTAAATGAGTGCTGCTTCTCCTGGAACCAACAGGTTTTACCAGTCTGAGCTCAGGTGCAAAACTCAGCCTCTGGAGAAACAACGGGTGAGTGAATCGCCACAATCTGAGCAATGAGAGATGGAATCTGAGCCAGGGGCACCTGGCACCTGTGGAAAACACCTGGTTTAGCTCCAAGTGACAAAGTGTGACAAGAATCCGTGTGACATTTAATCCACCCAGGTGTTGGTGTTAATTGGAGTGGAGCAAAGAGCACGGAGCTACTCACACCTTCTCCCCCCGTGAGTTTTGTGCTACACACACCTCTACCCCCATGAGTTTGGTGCTGTTTGTGTTACATTTCCATGCAGCTGTAATTCCCACACAAAAAAAAACCAAGTTATTAATGTCAGCTCAGGTGGCTGAGTGTTCCCTGTATCCCAGGAAAGGTCAGATCATGGAGACCCAGGCAGGTTGTGTGACATCTTAAATCTCTTTTTCTCGGGAGGTGATAAGCAGGAAGGTTGGAACGTTCTCACATCCACATAAAGCACATCCCATCTTTCCGACCTACTCCCATCTTTCCAGCTTCCTGAAGCCTGGAGGTGCCATTTCTCCTCTTGCCCCCTCCCAGTCTCTCAAAATCCATGGGATGGGGAGAAAAGGAAGCAGGAGGAAAGGAGATGGAGAGAGTCAGCACTGGCAAGAAGGTGGAACTCTTGATTCAGTAATTTTTTTGCCTTCCTTTAGCACCACTCCAATTTTAAGTTCCAAACTCTCTTCCTACACACCTTCCTTGAATCCTCCACATCAGAACTCCCAAATGGATCAGCTTTTTGGAGACCCCTCTTCAGTTCCAGAGCTTTTCTCCTCTGAAACCTGTATTTGCTCCAGATAGAGGAGCCCTATCCAGAGAGACAGCAAAGGGCAGGAATTAACCCCTCTACAATGCCCTCATGGGATCCCACCAGGAATACTGCATCCAGGGCTGGAGTCATTAGAATATGGATGACAGGAACCTGCTGGAGCAGGTCCAGAGGAGGCCACGGAGATGCTCTGAGGGTAGGAGCCCCTCTGCTCTGGATCCAGGCTGGGAGAGCTGGGAATGTCCAGCCTGGAGAAGGAAATGCTCCAGGGAGAGCTTAGAGCCCCTCCCAGTGCCTAAAGGGGCTCCAGAAGAGCTGGAGAGGAACCTGGGACAAGGGATGGAGCAGCACAACAAGGGGGAATGGCTTTAAACAGGAATAGGGTACAGTTAAATGGGATATTGAGAAATTCTTCCCAATAGGGAAGCGAGGGAGGTGAGGCCTTGGCACAGGGTGCCCAGAGAAGCTGTGGCTGCCCCATCCCTACAAATGTCCAGGGCCAGGCTGGATGGGCCTTGGAGCACCCTGGGATAGTGGAAGGTCTCCCTGCTCATGGCAGAGAGGTTTGAACGAGATGATTTTTAATCATCTTCCAATACAAACCATTCCAGGATCTTGTGATGGGGAGGTCGGAATTCTCCCACTTCAGACCCCTTTGGTGTCTCCTACCTTGGGATGATCAGGACACCCCTGGGATGCCAGGGAGGAACATCTGCAGAGCAAAAAGGAGAATGTGGCACCATTTCCCTCGACTTTCCAAACAACTGAAATGTGGAAAAGTCCATCCTAGGCCTGTGCAGAGAGAGGCAGATCCTTAGGGAACAGCAGGAGCTGGGACATGGGTGGCAATGTGAGGAGAAATTATGGGAATGCCAAGCAGGAGGGAGGTGCACATTTCTTCTGTGACCCCTGGCTGTGCCATGTCCCCCAGACCCCAAAATATTCCCTGTCACCACTGAAGCCCTCCCATCCCCAAAACCACTGGCGAATCAGGCTGCAAAATACGGATTGCAGTGAAAACAGTAGTCCAGGCTGGGATTAACCAGAGAAAAGGAAAGATATTTTTACATCTTTGTTTCAAAGAAACTCCCGAGCCCACTGCTGTTATTCCGCACTTGTCTTGCATTCCCCAGGGAATATAATCCCCTTCTCCCATGGGATCCAACTGGGATCCCCATGAAATCTTTAAACAAAAATTAGGACAACACAACTTTGCAGAGCTGAATGTTGGGAGAGCAGGGGGGAACCTCCAGAGCACCCTGTCCGTATGTCCGTGTGTGCATCTGTCCGGAGGCGGGATCGGGGTCGGATCCCTGGGAGTGCAGGAAGAGGAGCAGCTGCCCACAGACACCCACACAGGGCCCTTTTTGTGCCCAAAATAGCTGCCCTCTCCCACAAGGAAGAGCGCGGGCTCCAAGGCCAAATCCCATCTCCATTCCCAGCAGGGTCACGGGCAAGTCAAGGATATTTATGAGCTATTGAAGACAAAGACAATCCCTGTTCTTTATCCATCCCTGGGAAGAGATTCCAATGGCCTTGAGATGAAATGTAGGAATTTAACCCTCCTTTAGTCCCTAAAGTCAGACTGTCTTTTCATCCAGCCCACAACCTGCAGCCCTGAGCTGGGAATCCAATCCAGGCACTTTCCTTCCACACAAAACAAGAGTTAACATCTGGAATATCTGCAGAACCACCCAAAAACCTCCTTCCAAGCGTATTTTTTTTATTAATTCCGTATATTTTTATTAGAGTATAAGAAACAAGATGGAACATACACTTCACTTATACTTAGGTTAATATATTTAAAGGGATGGATGCTTCTTTACCCCGCTTATCCCATTACAATAAAGATAATACACAGTTACAAATCTCACAGATAGGGATTAGTAAAATCAACATTTCAGGGAAACCACCTCGGATCATCCAACAAAGCTGAAATAAAACGTGCCAATATTTTTTTTTCTGCAACATTTTATTGGCTTCATATATTTTCATTGGATGAAACAGGACGATTAGGGCTGGGAGAAAAAAAGTGTTCCCATGGAAAATATTGGAGCTGGGAAGCCTCTTAAGACTTTTATTTCTCAATTTCCACGATCAGAGCAAAGCTGGACGAATTAAAACTTTCAATCTGTCTCTGCTGCTGCTGATTCTCTGCTTTTGGGTGCAATTACTTGGTTCAAGGCAGCTCATCTGCCTTGATTTCCGAGATTTGGACTTCAAAGTTCCTCCACCAAGTCTGGCAAAAGCCAGTAGGTGGCAGGACCAACCCAGGGCTTTGCTTCCCTGGGCACCGCGGGCATTCCCAAAACGCAAAACTGGGCGTTCCTGTTCCCATTCCTGTTCAACAGCCTCAGCCAGGGGTGAAATATTTCCTTCAGGATCAAGGATCCAGACCCACCTTCATCCCAGAGACCCACAGGAGCAAGGGATAGGGCCCTAAACATCCAGGCATCCAGATGTGCACCACATCTGCTTTTTCCAGAGGGCATTGATCCTGTAACTCATACCTTGGACACACAGACACCACCACCAGAGCTTCCCACTGGGGTGGTGGGACCACAGCCTCCTTTTCTCATGGCAAATAAAGTCCCTGGGAGACAAATCCCTTCCAACGACCCCCAGCTTGAGCAAATCAAGACCAATCCAGCACACCCTTGGAGTAGCAAAGTGGATCCTTGGAATAACAATTAAGCAAATGATCATTTGTTCTGTTGGAGCAAGGAAGTCACGTCAGGTTTGTGGTTTCCAAAAGAAATTTTGCCCTTAAAAATAAAAACAGTTCTCAAAACCAGCTGGAAGAACTGTGCTCATTTTGAAGTCCTTCTCTTGGGCAAACAGCAAACCCCCAGATCCTGGGTGGGAAGTGCTGAACCCACGATGGATTTTTGAGCATTTTTAGAAAATCCACAAAAATTCAAGCCCTTAGTGGGGGACTGGGAGATGGCAGCAGCTGCTGGTGAGTTACAGCCATTTCCAGGATGGAAGCACTGAAACTGTTTCCTCAGGAACATGCTCCGAAGTGGGCAGGTATTTCACTTTAGCTCTGAATTTCCAGTAAAAACTCTTCCAGGATATTTTATGCCTCTGGGGAGCCAAACCTCCTCCCCTCATAATCTCTTGTCTTGTCAGAACAGGTGAATATCTGAGTTTTCTGCTCAGATTTTGAGCTCTTAATTCCACAGTCCCTATAAACACATCCAAAGCATTTCAGGGCTGTCCCTCCCCGGCCCTCAAATTCCAAATCCAGCATTTGCTTGAACAACCCACCAGTCCAAACACTTCATAAATCCCGTGGTTTTCCTACTTATTATCTTACTATTAACGGTTTTAATTACTTCACCTGCCCATTTTTAAGCCTGGGTTTTACAACAGACGAGGTTCTCACCAGATTTGTCATTCAGGGGATTTGGGGGCAAAAATAAACCTAGAGTAGGACCAGGAATAGTGAGAGTTGGCACAACTGATGAGAAAGTGCTTGGGATTCAACTGTGACAAGCTGTCACTCCCTCCCTCTCTCAAACACACATGGATCTGTCCATGAGATCTTTGCCAGGAAAGCAAAAACTGAAAATATCCCTTTTTTCCATATTCTAGGTTAGAGCACATGGGAAGGAAGAGACAAAAAGAGAGCAAGGAGAAAAAACAAATCTCCACGTGAAATTTATCCAACCAACCCTAAGCTCAGTCCCCTGGCAATTCCATGAAATTAATTTGTTATTTACTGGGATAAGCAGCCTCTGGATGCTCCCCCCAATGGCCTTTGCTCCCTGGCACAACCAAATCCTTGGCATCAGCTGAGGAACCCCGAGAAAGGAAGGAGATGGCCCTTGGAGGAGACAACCAGGGCCCTTGGAGAGACAACCAGGTCTTCAGCCCAGGAGGTTGTCCAGTGTGGTATCATCAGGATCCTCATAAAGGCATGGATGGACATCAGGACAGAGCTGATGGCTTTGAAGTTCAGCTCTTTGCTAAAGGTAAGCGAGTCCCAAACCAACCCCAAAACCTTTTTCCAGGTGGCCAGAAAAGACAGAGCCCCCTAAATTCAAGGTAGAGTGCTCTGGGTGCCCCCCCTCAGTGTCACAGCAAGTGCTGAGGAACAAATAAACCCCAAAAAAGATATTTTGAACGCTCTTGGGAGGAAGGCTGAGGCACAGGGAAGCTGGGGAATATTCACCTCAGTTCAGGAAGTTTTTCCCCAATTTTCCCAGTGCTCCACATGCATAGCAGAGGTTCATGGGGCACTTCGGGCCCCAGGGTCCCAGCAGGTCCCAGAAGGATGCATTATCCAAAGGAAGGCACATCCAAGGACCAACACAAGTGATGCATTCTTCCCAAATTAACCACTTAATTGCAGATCACATCCCACTGACCAATCCCTCCTGTTGGAAAAGCCATCATTAACATCTGTGTCACTTTAATTAAAAGAGGGGGAGAAGGAAGGGGGGGGTGGAACCATAAACCCACTTTTGTTACAAATATTTCTGTACAGCTGCAACCACCTTTCATTTATCACTCCTTGAAGAGGGGACAGGGGTGGAACTGAAGGTTTGTGGAGCTTTTGTTTGAGTTTTGACACAGAATAGGAAAAGCAGGTACAGGCATGGTTAAAATGTGCCAACACCTGGGTTTTGCTGCTAGCAATAGAAAAAAAAAGCCCAATGCACCTCTGATCAATCAGTGGAAGCAACAACAAGCTTGAACTTGGCAATTTAAGGCTGAATTTTGGCTTGGTTTGTGTCGAGCAGGTCCACAGGCAAGCAGAGTAGGCAGGACAGATGACAGAGAGGGTAGGAGGACACATCTCCCAGGGGACAGAGAACTGAGAACTTCTAGGAAAAACCTTGCCAAAACACCTGGGAAGATCCTGGGAGCTGAGGGACAGCAGATGTGGAAGGTTGGGTGGTGAAGTCCCCTCCAGCAGTCCATGGGCACCATCAGGCGTTGAAGGTTGGACCTAAAGGTCTGGGTATTGACATCTTCTCCTCTGACTTCACCAAATATTTCAGACCTGTTGCCCTTGGTCACATTGTTGTGGTCACCATGACAAGTCCAAAGTGGGGAAACTGAGGCACCGAGTCTTTTGTAAAATGCAGATTCACTTTTAGAAGTCCTGCTCCCAGGGCGATTGCTCCATCGGGGTTTGGCTCAGACCCCAAAACACGGCATTTATCGCTAAAATGAACCTGGAAAAAGTCATTCCCAAGGGAGGTGGAACAAGCTGGCCCAGAGGTGTTCATCAGGAAGGACAGCAACAGGGAGGAGATGGATTTGCTGCTCACAGCTGGAAAGGATGTGGACATGAAGCACCCAAAAGCGGCTTGAGAGGGTGAGGGACCCTCATGCTGGATACAACATTGGGATTTTCCATAAAAGAGTTCCTAATCCCTGGAGCAAGGAAACACACACACGTCCCATCTCAGGTAACAACAGGAGCAAGTTTATTCAGGTCTGGCACTTACAGAACTTGGAAGGACACGGTACACGGCACTGTTTTTCCAGAAAAGTCAGCCCAGGATCAGAAGAAACGAGACTATTTTATAAAAAGAGACTGCAGCTGCAAGGGGCTGGGAATGTGTCTCCCTTTGGATCCCACATTCCCGCTGCCCATGCCACCCATGGTGCTGGAGCAGACCTGGTGGTGCCTGGGGTCAATCTGTTCTCAGCGAGTCCCAGCCTGGTTTTAACCAACCTTAGAAATGAGGGGGAGTGGGGGGGTGGTTATTAATAGGTAGAAAAAGCAGAAACCCTTCCAAAATTATCCACCTTGGCCAAGGAGGAGCAAGAGTGCAGTGGGAGACGTCCACAGGAGGAGGAGAACAGCTCGGCCGAACCGCCCAGGTCTCCAGCGCTTGGAAGAGCATAAAGTCTGGGAAACAATCACCTTGGAAGCCTGCTGAGAAGTAGAGGATCTCCCTGCAGACAGCAACAGAGAAGATATTGGCTAACGAGACCCGTGGGAGGCGGCTCTTCCTCAGGCAGCCCCATCACTCGCGAGCCCGGAGGACGTAGATGAAGCTGACGAGAATTCCCAAGGCCAGGAGGGTGTAACTGGCTCGGACGCTGCTGGAACCGCTGATGTTGCAGAGGAAGGAGTCGCAGCAGTAAACGGAGGCAGCCGCTATTCCCAGGTTGATCCCGGCGCTGGGGCAGATGGGAGAGCAGCCCTTAGAGATGGACTGGCCGGATTTGCCGCCTGGATATGGGGTTGGGGTGGAGAGGAAGGAAAAGAGACAGGGTTAGGATGGGTTTTTGGGCTTTCTGATCACCTGTTCTGCAAAGGAATTACAGCGCTGGAAGAGCCAGAGCAGTGCAGGGAGGATGAAGTGCTCTGAGGAGGATGAAGTGGCTCTCAGAGACAGGAATGCCAGCCAGCCCATCTTATCACAGAGCACCCATGATAAGCTCCCACAAACACCCCAGAGACCACACAATACCCCAGGGACACCCCTTTGGATCAGCCAATGTTCAGCTGCAACGGCTCTGGTGAGGAATCCCAAAAATCCCTCTTGAGCCTCACTCTGGGACTCCTCAAGGGAGACAGGGAGCACTGGGGAGACACTTGGGAGTCAAGTCTGCATTTCCAGAGAAGCACATCCACGTTAAGAGGTAGGAAAGAGGAAACCATTAGCACTGGGCTAAAAAGGAAAGTTTATAAAAGCTCCCAGTCTCTGTGCACATCTGACCCACCCACGCTGGAGACTCAGGCATGAAATTCCCCCTTCTCCTGCCAGGGAGAGCCGGGATGGGCTCCGATTCCTGCAAAGGCCCCAGGAGATCTGCCAGAGCATCCTGCCTCCCTCGGAGCAGCAGCTGGGAAGCACAGAACCTCCCAAATCTTTCCAGGCACTCAGGAAGGAAACCCGCAACCCTCCCTTCCCGCCTCGTCCACGGAAAGCGAAGCAAAGGTGGGACTCGGGGACAAAGAACCCAAACAGCAGGCAAAAAATCAGCAGGAATAGCAACCCTGGAGCTTCCCACACAGGGAGCCTGCAGCATCCTCCACGCTTTCACTTATTCATCAGCAAACTCCCCGCCCCCAGCCTGAAATTCCCCCCGGACTCGCGGGCATCGGTGCAGGCACGTGGGCTTTAACGTGACTCCTGGCAGCGAGTCCCTCCTAAGAATTCCTGTGGGATGGTCCGACACTCAGTTGCTAAGCAGAACTTTCCCTTTTTTTTTCCCCCAGCCAGAAGAAGGCAAAGCCTCGCTGCAGCTCAGCAGGTGACCCAGGAGAGCAGCCAGGAGGGGCAGGAGGAGGTGCTGTCACCACTCACCGAGTCCCACTCCGACGTACGTCGTCACGCAGTGGTTTTCATTCTCGCCACACTTGACAGGCTTCAGGCAGGCCCAGTTGGAGGAGGCATCCGAGCAGGAAAAGCAGACGAGCGTGTGGGCTGCAAGAGAAAGGCAAACCTCATTTAGGGGCTGGTGGGAAGATCTCCTCACTTGGAGGTCCCCACCTCTGTCCCACAGGACATCTCGCATCTGCCCACGGCCACACTTTCTGTTTCAGTTTCATCAACCTGCAATAAGGGCCTTTTTTTCACAAAAAAAAAATTGGCCAGTGAAGGGTCCAAGCCTAAGGGAGGCATTTCAAGCTCTTATCAGCTAAAGCTGATACAACCACAGCCTGGCACTTTCTGTCACTCCCGTGTTTGCATCAAGAATGTGTTCCAGCTACAGCTGCCAACTTGAAATCAAACTCCAGAGGCAAATTTTTGAGGTTTGGGCTCCTTCAGCTCAGCCACCATGGACATGGTGTCCCTGCCTAGGGCAGGGGGGTTGGAACTGGATGATCTTAGGTCCCTTCCAAGAGAAACCGTTGTGATCTTATCATTCTGTGACGCTGATGGGAAATGCTCCAGGTGTGACCACAGGCTCAAACTTTCCATGACCCATCTTTGGGCATCAAGATCAGGCCATGCTTGAGCTGAAGCACATGGTGGAAACGATTTCTCAGCTGCAGAAAGCTCAAGACCTGCAAGGACTTGCACTGTCCACTCCTCAAGGAGTCACAGCACTATAAAGGCAGCTTATTCATCCAATTCTTTTTAATTTGGAGCAGGAGCATTAATTTGTGTGTTTTCCTACACAGCAGGTCCCCTAATATTATCGAATCATGGAATCATTTCAGTTGGAAAAGACCTCTAAGATCTTTGAATCCAACCACTAATCCAGCACTGCCAAATTCTCCACTAAATCAAGTCTTTAAGCAACACAGCTGTGCAAGATTTTGAACACTTCCAGGGATGGTGATTCCACCACTGTTCCAATATTTGACCACCCTTCAAGTGAAGAATTTTTCCTTATTTCCAAACTAAACCTCCCCTGGAGCAACTTGAGGCCATTTATGGCTTATCCTACACCAGCAGGATGGACTAGCTGGCTTCCAGCCCTCAGTCCCTCACAAAAAGGAATGATTGGAAAACAGCATTGGGGTGGGAAACGGTTGTGGAGACAGCCTGGACCAGTGGCTCAGCAGGGCCATGGGCATTTTGATCTCAGTATTTTACATACAAGAGCATCACATCCACACTGCAGTTGTTGACCTACATATGCAGACAGCTCAGGTCTGTTCCCAGTGCTCCACAGACTCAGGATTTTGGAGCTCCCAGGCAGCCCTTCCACGAGGCCTCACCTCTCCCCTTCTGTGTTTATAGATGAAAAACAGGGCAGGGGCTGATTCAGGGTGGGAAGGGCGAGGCAGCACCGTCCCTGCTCCCACCTCCTTCAGCCCCACCACAAAGGGAGTATCAAAGAATCATGGAATGGTCTGGGATGGAAAGAACCTTCAGGATCATCTTGGTCCTTCTCCCTGCCAAGGGCAGGGACACCTTCCACTATCCCAGGGTGCTCCAAGCCCCATCCAACCTGGCCTGGAACACTTCAAGGGATGGGGCAGCCACAGCTTCTCTGGGAAACCTGTGCCAGGGCCTCCCCACCCTCACAGGGGAGAATTTCTCCCTAACATCCAACCTAAACCTACTCTCTTTCAGTTAGAAGCCATTCTTGCATGTCCTATCCCTGTAAAAAATCCCTCTCCAGCTTTCTTGTAGACCCCCTTGGAATATTTTCCTAAGGAAATGAAGCAGGGAAGCCCTGGGAAACTCCCTGAGGCTCAGCCATGGATATTTTGAAGAATTATTTGGACAAATATTGCTCAGCTTCTGTCCCACTCTGCCATGGGATTGCACCACATATTGAGGTTCTTCTCATTTCTGTTTCTCCCAGGAAAATAAAAGGTTTCTACAAGAAAAATGAGAAAAAAAAAATGACAATTGCTCTCAGAGGAATGACTTTTGAGCAGCCACAGCTGAGGAGGAGAAAGAAAACAAAATATAATCTGAGAAACAGATTAAAGTGTGTTAGTGGGAGATCCTGAATGTCACAGCAGAGCAGCCAAACCTCTGCTTTGGAGTGGAAGCCAACACCACAACCCCCCCCAGCAGGAATTTCCTGGACTGGCTCACGCATCGTCCAAGGATCCTCACTCTGGCAACAACAAACCCAGGTACCTGAGCAGCCACCACAACCAACAGCCCCGGGATTACAGGGCCACCAGCTGAGTCAAAACCTCCAGGAGAGACTCCTGAGTGGATCTCTGCATTTAGGAGAGGGGGAGGAGGAGGGTGGGAGCAGCCACTGAGTCATTGCCCCTCACTGGGCTGGCCACAGCTCAATGTGGGAGCTCAGAGTGAAGCCCAGTTCTGCTCCCAAGTCTCAGGTGACCTGTCCCAAACTCTTCACCTCACAACCACCCCGAGGAAGCAAATTGACTCATCCCAGGAATCTTCTGCAATCAGGAATGAAGTGGATTACAGGCTTCCTGTGGGCACTCTGGCAGGACAGATGTCCCCACATGTATTTGTTCGCTGTGCTGAAGGCACCAGTGGTGCAAAGCTCTTCATTAAAGGTTCCAGGAACAGACACACCAGAAATCTTTGGACATGACATAAAAGTGCTGTTGGGCATGAAATTCTCCACCACGTGACTCAATCCATGCCCCTGCCACAGCATCTCCTACCTGTCCCCATGTTTTTCTTTGTCACACCTACCCCATTAACTTAGCAGAAAAAAATCCTTCCAGGAGAGGCAGAGTTTAAGAAAGGAAATATTCAGTCACTTTCTGCCCCCCCCCAAAAAACCCTCTGCAGGGTTATGAGAGCACAAACAGGCTGAGTGGTTTAGACAAAAGGCATAAGAGGGGTGGCAGAATTAATTTCATGCAGCTGGAGACGGAGCAAAGAGTTGGAGCTCAAGGTTACAAGAAAAGAAAAAAAAAAGGAAAAAAATCCCAAGACTGAACAATGCAAAAGAGAAGCTTTGTTTTCACCAATGGAAGAATTTATGTGTTTATTTGTTTGCTGCTCAGCTTCTCAGAGGAACAAAGAGCTCCCAAAACCGAGCAGGGCATTTGGGGGAATTCCTTCAGATAAGGGGTTGAATCATTCTTGCAAAGACAGGGGAAAAAAATACCTTTAAAAGCCCACTCTGGAGCTTGGCAGCACCAGGAAAATGGTGTTGCTTCAGCAGCTTTTCCATTCAGCCCCGATGCTGCTTTTCCATTCTCTTAGGCAAAATCCTTATCAAGATCCACAGGCAAAATCTTTGAGCAGGGGGTAAAGCCCTTCTGTGAAATCCCCCCTGGATATGCTGGAAGCGTTTGGAGATAAAACCACCTGCAACGAACCCTTCTGCCTGGATGAAAACTTACTTTTAAAGCTGAAAGGGTTGTGGGTTTTGGGAGGGAGGGGGTTATGGAGGGGGAATGAAACCCTTCACTGCCTCGGCCTGGCCAGCCCATCCTCCCAGCTGGAACTGAGCACAAGCCAGCTGGGCTCTGCCCGAGACTCAACGCTTCAATCGCCAGTTGCTTCCCGGATCCCACTGGGAGGGGGAATGGGAAGGGCAGCAGCCAGCCAGTTTCTTCTCAGCGGTGCCCCCAGAAAACAAGAAGGGACCCTGTTTTCTGAGCAGGGGCTGGGAGAGCTCGGAACTCTCCCGTTTGCTCTTTGTTTGGCTTCTCCAAGCAGCGACATAAGGGAACAATACGTGGTTTTTGCACGGCCCCGTGGAGTTTGGATAGTCAGGAATGGAGTCGATGGGGAAGGAGGGGATGGCAGGCCCTGCGACTTGGGCAACTTGGCAGTTTAACACACAGCAACAGGAACCGCGCTCTCCCCACGTTCCGTGGCAGCCCCAGGATGTGCCCCACAGGACATCGTCCCTTTGGGGTCATCGCGCCACGCACCGGCCACCGCAGCCGGCCCCGAAGGATGCTAGCAGGGGGCAGCAGGAGCCAGAATCACGAGAGGCTCTGCCCTGACTTTGCTCCATCAGCCATTGCCGGGGCTGGGCTGCCTCTCCCCTCCACCCTCCTTCCCCTCGGCTGCATCTCAGCCCATCCCAGCGCCGTTATCCCGGCTGGCTACGCCGAAAAAGGGGAGCGGAGCCGGCCCTGCTCTTTGTTCGAGCTGCAACTGGGAAAAGCTCCAGGATATCCACCCGCACAGCCGGAGATGCTCACCTATTCATACAGGCGGGGGAGCCCCGAAGTTCCTGTTTCAGGAGGGACACTGCTGCGAGGCAGGTCTCGCAAAGACACCCCCGCAGCCCGCTCCGAACCATAACGCGGCTCAGCGCTGTGCCCCCAACCNCTCCCCGGCCACGCCCAGTTTCGTTTCGTCGCTCGGGAGAACCGGGGCCGGGAAAAGGGGTGTGGGAGCAAGTTGTTGGCATGGCAGCGGCTAGCCGAGGGGGAACAGAGCCAGCTTTCCCCTAGCCGTGCCCCAAAAGGCTTTTTCTAGCCCCCTTTCGGGTCCCCTCTGTTTCCCTGAAGGAAGAGACGGGAGTAGGGGGGCTGCCTCTGTGCTGGGTCCCACTCATCCAAGTTCAGTCCTTCCAACTCAGCTTATTCTGGGATTCTGTGCTTTTCTGACTCCCTCTACCCACAGGACCCGCTGATTTCCTGCCTCACTTCCCTCCTCCGTGCATTTCCACTCACAGATCCCCTGAGCACACACACATCCTCCTCGACACACTCCCAGCCACCCTGTACACACACATTCCCCGTATCCAGGGCTCTCTGCATGGATCTCCTGCAGGCGAAACTACCCCGAATACAGAACGCGTCCCTGCATGCNCCCCAGCCTCCTTTCGCCCCTCATATCCCCTACAACCCTCCACCTTCCACAGCCCCCCCTGCCACACGCATCGCTCCCCCCCCCCCCCAAGTGGCTCTCAAACGCAGGGCTGGCGAGGGACCGGAGAACTGGGGGGGGAGGCGATGGTGGCGAGGGCATCCCCCTCCCTTACCTCTCTCCACGCACAGCACCGCGGCCAGCACAGCGAGCAGGAGCGCCTTCATGGTGCGGACGATGTGGCCGGAGAGATGCGCAGGGCGGCTGGAGGAGCTCAGGGCTGGCGGCAGGGCCGGGCGCCGGGGGTGGGGAAAGGGCGGTGGCTCCGCCNCTTTTCTGACTCCCTCTACCCACAGGACCCGCTGATTTCCTGCCTCACTTCCCTCCTCCGTGCATTTCCACTCACAGATCCCCTGAGCACACACACATCCTCCTCGACACACTCCCAGCCACCCTGTACACACACATTCCCCGTATCCAGGGCTCTCTGCATGGATCTCCTGCAGGCGAAACTACCCCGAATACAGAACGCGTCCCTGCATGCAACACCTCCTCTTAACGTCTGACCCCTCTGCACGCACAGCCCCCACTCAAGATCCAAGCACATAAAGAACCAACTCCTCCATCTGTTTACCAGAGCCTAAATTGGATTAGACATACAGGATTGGGAAGCTTGAAGAGCCCAGCAGCTGGGGTGGCATGGGACAGCCTGGGCTGCTTGGCAGGATGAGTCTTCACGGTGTAAATAAGTCCCCTGGTGTTGGAGTGTCCCAAATTCAGTCGGTCCTATGGAAATAACTCTAAATCCTCTAGGAAAAGGAGCTGCAGGACGGGCAGTGGGGGAGGGCCCCTGTGAAACTGGCTGTCAGGAAAGCCTGGGAATGGAGGATAAGGCTGGTGAGCCAGCAGGAAACAAGCAGGCTTGACAAACTCTGTGCCACAGATGGGTTTAATTCTGCAGAGTCAGCATTTCTTGGCAAATGCATCTGTCAGGAGAAATTCCGGCTCCTGTCTTGTCGGAGGCATTCAGAGCACTCTGCTTGGGAAGCAAACCCATGCCTGCAAACCCCTGCTTCCCTTTGCTTTCCTGTGGCTCAGTTTTATTTGTCACTGCCAAGTATTCTAGCAGGAACTGACTTCCAAGCAGTTTCTGTGGTCTCATATCTTCTACTGGAACAGGCTGCTGGGACTGTTTCAGTCTCTGACTGACAAACCAAATACTAAAAACATGGGAAGTTTCAGCTTTGTGGTAACTTGAGAAAATGCAGTTCAGACACATTTACAAAACCCTTGTCTCGTACAGACCAAGGAAGTAGATTTTGGTTGGATATTGGGAAGAAATTCTTCCCTATGAGGGTGGGGAGGCCCTGGCCCAGGTTGCCCAGAGAACCTGTGGCTGCCCCATCCCTGGAAGTGTTCAAAGCCAGGCTGGATGAGGCTTGGAGCAACCTGGGATGAACTGGATGATCTTTAAGGTCTTTTCCAACCCAAACCTGGGATTCTGTGATACACTTTCTTCATCCCCAAGAGAAAGGTACAAGAATCTACAGCTTCATGGTTTTCTCCCCCACTTAAATTTAATATTATGAGCCCCATTTTTTCCTGGAGAGGGCCTGCCTGCTGATAAGAAGGAAGAGAGAGGCCCTAAGAGTCACAGAGGTCACAACCCAGCACGGGATTTGGAGTCACCCTGATACTGCTGGGCTGGGCGGGAACAGCATTAATGACAGGATGCTGCAAAAGGAAGAGGTGACCAGAGCTGCCAGGGACCAGTTTTCTGTGGTGCAAGTTGCACCAGGTAAGGAAGAAAGCCCTTCTGAGGCCTTGAGGATCCTTTTGGGTCTCTTCCAGCTCAGGATATTTAATATTCTGTGGCCTAAGCTCATCTCCCACCTCCTCCCCAAGGTTGATGTGCAGAGCTCAACACAGCAACTGTGCTGACAGAGATTTCTGTTCTGGACCAGCCCACAAAACACTGCCCTTAGTGCTTCAGCCTCTTCTTGCAAGTTTGGAGGTCACTGGAGGACTTTATTGAACCATTGGCTTCATATTGCGAGTGCAAGGCCAAAAAATATTTCTTCACAAAAGGAAGGGTGAGGCAGCAGAGGTAGAGTCCAGCACCAGGAATGTGGTCTGTGCTGGGGAAAGGTGGAGACAGCTACAAAAACACGCTCCAGGGAGTAGGAGATAAGGAAGTGGCTGGATCAGAAGGCAGACTGGTGCTAGGGTAAATATTTCATGGTTGTGGCATGCTGGGGAGGAATGGGTACAGTTAAAATCAGGAAATGATGAGTGTGAGAGGTCCCTTCATGGGTCAGGGCAGCAGAGATGGTGCAGAAAGTAAACCTAGACTGACTAGGCTGGCAAGGCTGCAGTGTTGAACAGGCACTTGGAGAGTTCAGGTTTGAAATTCAGGGTCAGTAAAAGTACTTGCTCAGCTTCTGTGGAGCTGGGTGCGACATAGAGAGTTTCCTTCCCCACCACACTTCTGTTTCAGGGTTTGTGTGAGACTTCCTGGGCCTGGCTGCGCACATGAGGCACCCAAACCCCAGAGGAATTTGCAAATGAGAGGTTTCCCCCTGTTAGTGGAGCAGAACTGCTCAAACTGCTTTACTGCAATGACACAGGAAGGGGACAAAGTCCTTTCTTTTTTTTTTTTTTTTTTTTTTTCAGTAATTGCATCATTCTCTGGAGCTGGGAATTGTTCAGATTTCTTCCAGAGAAGGTTGGAACTGCTCTGTGGGAGAGTCCTGTCCCCCCTGCCAAAATGTGGAGAATCAGTTTGGCAGAGGACTGGGAGGACATGAGAGAGCAGGAACCCAGGATCTCCATCCTTGCTGCTTCCTCTCATCCCCAAAATTCTCTTTGTCTGGAGCACTTTGCTGCAATGTAATCTTGGCATGAAGGTCATCCTTGCCCAGGTGCTGGCAGAGCCCCCAACACTCCATGGAATGCTGGAGCTGGGATGCATCGTTCCCGGAATTCCTGCTCACACCATCCTGCTCCACCTGGCTGAATGAGACACCTGACTCCATATCCCAGCCCTTCCTCATCATCCCACCCTGGATGTTCCTCCTCCTGAAATCCCTTCTGCTTGTTCTGGATCAGAGTTGCCCAGAAGACCATCAGGATCATATTTGGGGCACCCAAGGATGCTCTGGGCAAACCAAGCTGCAGGTTATTCTTTGCTGTCTGTGGTGCCAAACGGGTCACTGTCCTCTACCACCTCTGCTGCATCCCAGGGGGAAAGACCTGGGATTGCTCTCAAAGAGCTACTGAGATTCCTGAAAATTCCTGAAAAAAAAGGTGCCCAACCAGAGGCATCTTCAGGCCACGCCATTGTGTTGGTTTGCCCTGGCCCCATTTCCGGTAGCAGGGAGGCCACAAAGATGGTTCCTGTGAGAAGCTGCTGGAAGCTTCC
>VZRX01018704.1:34294-114210 GCA_013398075.1 Notiomystis cincta
AAGGGCTTATTTTACTTCTCATTATCCTCCTCTGATTCTTTTAGTAATAAATTTCACTTTTGCAACTTAAGTTGAGTCTGCTTGGCCCTTGAAGTGTTTCTCCTGGTCATTATCTCACTCATTAAACATTCGTTAATATTTAGGTTTTTTTCTTTTCCCTCCTCTGCCCATCTGTGGCAGGGGAGGGTGAGCGAGTGACTCTCGTGGTGCCTGGCATTTGGGCCAGAGTCAAACCACGACAGCCATTTATTATATTTTTTAATAGATAAAGGAATAAAACCTCCATCTGCCCCTCCCAACCACAACCTGCAGTCAGGATCTGGCTGTCAGATTGATGAACTTTCACTTCTGGCTGACATCCACGTTTCATTTTCCCTTCTCTCCCCGAGCCTAAGGTGAAAGTGGATTGCTGGCTGGTGATGCTCAGCCGGTGTTGGAATTCTCACACTTCCTCCTTCCAAAGTCTGCGTGACTCACCCTCAGCCGTGCTTGATTTAGGCTTTTGACAAGAAAACAACTGTGACAATTTAAGAAGAGCTCGTTACTCAGGCAAAAACCTTAAATTCTCTGAGCAGTCTCAGCAGGGCCCTCCTCAGACTGTGCCCATGGTTCCAGGAACCCCCCTTAAGCTCAAGCCTCACCCTTGAGGCCCTGTAAGTGTCCCTGTCTCCAGCTATGTCCTGGATGGACCTTGGCCATGTGCTGTGATTTGTCTCCATCTGTTTCCGGCCTCAGGTTGTGACTTTTAGGGTTGGAATTGCTGATCCTTGTGGGTCTCTTCCTACTCAGGATATTCCATGATTCTCTTCTCCAACACTAATCCTTAACTGTATAGTGTCTATCCCTGTCTCCAGGCCTGATTCTGTCTCCTGGGTGAACTCTGGACTTGTTTTGTAGCTTTTTTCCCAATCCTGGCTTTTTTTGTGCCATCAGGTGTTCTGGACCACCTGCAAACTTTCCTGGGCACCTCCTCTCCTGCAACAGGGGCCTCATGTCTGGGTTTTTCTGGGGAAGGAAGAGGCTTTTCAGTCCTTTCCCTTATTCCTTCCACCAAAAAAATGCACTTTTCTGTGGACAAGGAATTCGCCAGGCTCCAAGGAGGCAGCACAAAAGTATGCTGAAGCTGTAGGCAAGGTGATAGACTTGTGGAGGTTTGAAGTGGAAATGTTAAACTTGATGTAAAAAACGTAGGAATGGGAATGTTCCAGGGTGTGGAAGAACCAGAAGAACCAGCAGAGCAAGGGTTAAAACAAAAGGCATTTGTTGATTGCAGAGCACTGTGCCCCCATCTTCATTCAAAAGTAGAGGAAGAACAAGCTGACCTTGGATAAGAAACTCCAGAGGACTAAGAGCTGGGTGGGAGCCATAAAACAGTCAGATAAAGTAAACAAAAGGGCTGGAGTATTCAGGAATTCCATCTAAAAGGGGAAAACCAAAAGAGAAAGCGAACAAAGACAGCAATCTCTCTCTCAAAAGTTGTTAAAAACAAGTCCAAATTAGAGGTGTTTGTGCTCTGCCTTTCACCTTCACCTTGTACTCAACCTTAAAGGCACGAGGAGAATTGCAGAGCTCTCATTTTTCGGCTGCTGGTGGCACAGAAGTGACACGGGCCAGAGGATCTGGGCAGACTCACTTTGGTGCTTGAGATCCAGTTAAATCCATAAGGAAGAGTGTGAAAGGCAAACCCCACTTTCTCCAAGATTTTTGTATTATCAAATCGCTCTCTTCTCCCCGAAGATCTCACAGGGAGTTTTATTCCTCCAGTTTTCTGCGACTGCAGAAGGGAGTTTCTCATTCCCAGGAGCGGGCTCTGCTCATTATCTAATTGCTGATTAACATCTAATTCTGCATCCTGGAGCTGCAGGCAGGTCCCAGGTGAGATGTTGTGAGCACTGGGCACAGAGCCAGGGCCTGTTCCTGCCTCTCCTGGACCAAGGAAAATTGTACCCCTGGCACCCCCAATTCTTTGTGTGGAATTCACAGACGTGCCTGAGTAAGGAATCAGCTGGAAAATGGGAAAACATCGTTCCTATGCCAAGCTCTCTGCACTCTCTGCCTCAGCACTGCTTTAAAGTTGACTGAAATCCTGGGTCCCCTGGAGCTGAACATCCTTTGGAGTTAAAGTTCCTACATGAAAGTTCTTTCTGTGTCACTGGAAGAGCTTTGGGTCACTTTTGCTGTTCAATCTTTGCCTTGGAGCAACCTGATCTCGTGGAAGGCGTCCCTGCTCACGGCCAGAGTGGTTGGAACAAGACCTTTTAGGTCCTTTCCAAACCAAAACATTCTATAATTCTGCAATAAAGCAAAGCCAACCCTGAACACCACAATTCTGCTCTGGTGAAGGGAACCAGCTCCTCATGGGAGTGACAGAAAGGTGACAGGGAGAAGCAGGAATGGGAATGACCAGGAATGAGTTCATTCTCCCATCTTCAGGGAGATGCTGAGACCAGGGTTTTTCCATGCTTTGATGAATCCTAATTATGGTGCTAAAGCTGCCACTTCTAGAGGCAGTTTTCCAGCTCTTCACCCTACTTTAGATGCCAGGAACCCCTTCTGATCCATCTAAAATCCTCTTGGCTGCTGTGTGAACCCTAACACAAAAAGTGGGAAGAACGAAGCAGCCTGAGCCTTCCTTTTGGAGGATCTGGAAGGTTCTCATCCCATCACACACAAGTTTACACGTCCCAGTGCAATAAGTAAGATTTTTCCATGGAGTGCAGAGTTCCAGTAAGGCTTTGTTTCACATTTTTTCCCAAAGTTTGACCCATGTTAAACTTGTGACCCAGCACAACTTCTTTTCCTGCCAGATTGCCACGAGGGAGATTCTCTCATCCCATGTTTGTGCCTTATTAACTGGAGAGCTTTGTGCTTCTGAAATTACACCCTCTTTTTTCAGCCTAGCACTTAAATTTACTGGAATCACCCAGAATTCTCCTGTTTGCAGATTCTCTCAGCTTGTCACCCATGAGCTCAGTGAATTTATTGTCTAATCCGTCATCCAAACCAGCAATTAAAACTTTGCATCATCCCAGAGCCAAGAGGAGCCTTTTAATGGATCGTTCCAGCCTGACAGCAAATTGTTGGCTGTGCTTCGCTCGTGATTTCAGCCCGGCTGGGTTTTCTTGGTTTTGCTTCTGAGCCCATCACGTGACACCATGCCAAAAGCTTTATTAAGGCTGAGCTGTGTGACAGGTACCACTTTCACCCTCACAGATTTTGTTATCTTGTCACAGGGAGGGGATATCACCCACCTGTCACAAAATTCATGCTGCTCGTCCCCGCCTCCTTGATGGCCCCTACACCATTGTTTGATGATCTTTTTCAGAGCTTTTTTCCAAGTCTGGGCTGGCTGCTCTGTGTCCCTACAGTGTCCCCTATGCCCTTTATAATAATGGATTATTTACACATTTCTTCAGGGAAAGGCTCTGGACGTGGCACTCGGCGCTCTGGGCTGGTTGACAAAGTGGAGATTGGTCACAGGTTGGACTCGATGATCATGGAGGTCTTTTCCAACCTAAATGAGTCTGTGATTTGTTGGTATCCAGTCCCCCAAAACACCCAGATTTCCCTGTTGCAAAGAAACAGGAGCAGGAGAAACAGGCTGGGTTTGGTAGCTGTGATGGATTTCTTTTCCCAATTTTCCTGGACACCACTTTGGCTGGCAACCCTCACTGATTTGCATATTCATGTTGAAAACACTAATTTTATTCACTTTTGATGTGTTAATTAGTTCATCTCATTAATATCTGTGGCAGCAAAATGGTTCTTGCTCTTGTGTTTGATGTGGTTGTGTCTCCACACCTGTTTTCCCTCTTATCCCACACGTGGAAGCACAAACACAACTCCTGACTCAGTAAGTGCAGCTCGAAGTTGTGGGATTGGAAAACAAATCCTACACTGAAGTGGTAGCTCCAAGAATCACCTGGAATTCTCCTCCCAGACAGCTCAGCTGGGAGAGCACCAGCACCCAAATCTCCCCTGGAAAAAGGAAATGGGACTGATTTAATCCATGGGGGGAAAGGAGATTTAGGCTTTGCCTAAAGCTGAGCCACAGAAGCTTCCATCTTCTACCTCCACTTTCTTCCAGCCCAGGGAAGGAAGGAACCTGTGTGAAAAAGGAGCTATGACCACATAATCAGCCCATTCCTCACCTCCAATCAAGAAGGAGGGTTTTAAGTTGTCCCTCTTCCTTCTTTATTTGAAAGAGTTCTGGTGATTTTACACTCAGAGGATCAGCACTGAAAAAGTCCATTCAGAATTCCCACCTCCAGATTTACTTTTCCCCGACCTTCAGCTCCCACAACGGGGAGCTTTCAGTCCAGGAACCAGGTAGGTGGACAAGACAATGAGTAAATCCTGTTGAACACAATCCCTTCACCAGTCGGGATAATCCTGGCTAATTCAGCTGCTTTGGCATCCAGAAATTTCAGGAAAAGAAAGATTTCCTCTAAATTTGTAAACAATTCTAGAAAACCACTCTCATTTGACCTTCTGGCACCACTTAAACTGCTGTTTTGTGGGGAAAAGTGGGGGAAGAGCTGGGGAAAAGTGTCTGCAAAAGATCTGGATAAGGTTTGTTCTCCCTCCTTAACTGTGCCCATCCTGATTCTCAACCCTCACCGGACTTATCTCAACCCTCCACTTGTTCCTTCCCCTCCAGATGGTCTCTCCCACCAACGCTTTTCTTTCTCATGTCCAGTGAAACTGGTTGAGGTACAAATTGCTCTTTCAACTTCCTCTTTCTCCTGCCAACAGCACAAGTGGTACAACAGTAACAGCTTTGGCCCGGAGCCCAAATCTCTTGGAGTTTTTTGAAAGCACCCAAGGTCCTGCAGGGAAAATTGTGCAGGGTAGGGAGGACTTGCTCCTGGAGGACTTGCTCCTGGAATTGGGATGCAGCACAGCCACCACAGCCCTACCAGTGCCTGCTCTGAGCAGCTGGACATCTCTTCCTTCTTTTTGGTTTAAAAATTTGTTCTTCCCCTTCTCCATCCTAATATTCCTTCCTTTTTTGAGGTTGTCTTTGGTGAGCAAAGAAGATTTTGCTGTTAATTTGGTCTTTTGATATCTGTCATCTCCAGGTACAGCTCAACAATCTGCTCAGTGAGGTGTCAGTGTTCTCTTGTCCCTGCCCACCACTGTTCTTAATTTCCTTCATTTTCCCTCCATCCCTTAAACAAAAGGTTTTAAACCAGTCACCAGATCCAGAGCTCACAGCACAAAACATGAAGTTGATGTGGAATCTTTCATCCCCTTGGAAAACCAGTGGCTTTGAAATCCAGTAGCCGTGAAATGCCTCAAAAATCCACATCCTTCCCCACATGTGCAACCAAAACCCAGCAGAGTTCCAGGGCAGGGCTTCAGAAAAAGCAGAGATCTTGTTTAGCCATCAAACACAACAAAAAACCCGACACCCTTCAATTGTTTGGACCAGCTCTGGTTTCTCCCAGGACACAGCTGAGCTCGGGATGCTGCCAGCTTTTCTTTTTCTCTCTTTTTTTTTGTTTTTTTTTAATGTGTTTTCCAGGAATGGGAGCTTGCAGCCGGGGCTGTGACCCAAGAAGCTCTGAGCTCGTTTTGTGAGTCCCTGGCTGGCTGCCCTTCTTCTTCTCTGTGACACCCCCAGGCCTCCTATAGAGCTTTTCTGTCTCCCCTCAGCTGCAGCTCCCGCAGGGAGAGGAGGGAGAAGGGAGCGTGGAGGGCAAAACCAAACAAAGCTCAACACAATCGATGGTTTCTCTGCCAGGAACGTGGCTCTGTAGAAAGCCTCTCACAACCTCTGAATGACAGGGATTGGCAACAGCTGTGCGAGGTTGTTTTGGCCCTGGAAAAAAAGAGGGGAATAGATATGGGGATGTCTTTTCCAGCTGGATGAGGTCCATGAGGAGGCAGTGTGAGGGCATCTCCCAGCTCAGCAGGCTGCCCCCATTCCTTCCCTTCTCCCTCCCACCTTCCCACTGCTTTTCCTCTCCCAGCCACATTTTTCCCTCTCTGCCTCTCCTCCTTTCCTCCAATAAGGGAAGCTCACTCCAAAATGTGAACCAAGAGCAAGAGGAGAAAGAAATTGCTCCCCACTGAGGCTGGAGAAATGTCCACAACACTGCAAGAAATCAGCCTTACTTCCACCTGCTTGTTTCTAAACAGATGTTTGATAACCAAACTCACTGTGAACAAATTCACCGATCATCCCCCTGTGCTGACACAACTGTGGAGCCATTTCCTGTGTTTCAGGCAGGGTGTTATTCCTCACAGGGTTTTGAAAGTAAGAGATAAAACTGTGCCTTCAACGATCTCCTCAGAGCAATAATGATTTGAAGCCTGAACATGTCAAAAAGGCTGGTTTTTATGTGTTTTCTTAGGTGAGTTGGATGTCTGGGGACACTTCAGATTCAAGTAGGCTCAGGAAATCAATGGGAGTTCAGCACCTGACTTATCCAGGCTCTCTTGAAAATCCCAGGGGAAGCTCAACCACAATACATGAATCTTTGAGAGTAGAAATTATCCCAGAACAACATTTTTATTTCAGCCATCATGGGGAGCTCTTCCAAGCCCATCACAATCCACATGCAAAGATGTAAGTGACGCTGGCCAGGACACCCAGGGACATCACCCCGTGGCTGCTTTGCCGGCTGCTGACTCCATTCACGTTGCACAAGGGCTTCTCACAGCAGGAAACATTCTGGGAACTTTGGATTTGCTGCTGATCTATTGCTGGACACGTTGGAGAACACATCTTGGAGATGACATATTTAGGTTTGTTGGGCTCTAGTGTAGGGGAAAAAAAGGGGGGGGGGAAGAAAAAGTAGGATGAAAAAGCATTGTTTAAATATTTTTGTGGTTAAATCTGTTTTGGTGAGTAAAGGAAGTCCGGGCACTAATCCTCAAGGCAAATTTCATGGAATTAATCATAGAATCATGAAATTGGGTTGGAAGGGACCTTGAAGATCATCCATGGGCAGGGACACTTCTCACCAGGCCAGGTTGCTCAGAGCCCCATCCAGCCTGCCTTGGACACTTCCAGGGATGGGGTAGCCACAGTGTCATACAATCCTAGAACTGGTAAGGTCGGGAAAGACCTTGAAGACCATCAAGTCCAACCAGGACTTCTCTGGGCTCCATATTTTGTCAATCCTAAGGTGGAATTAGCACCTGTGGGTGGCTTTCAGTTCCAGCTGCCTGAAGTGAGGCTCAGGTTGGGTCATTCCCACCATCATGGCTTTTCCTACAACATAAACCCAGGAGGAATGTTCTGCATGACCTGAGATTTGGGATAAGAGCACGTGAATGTCTTTGAGGGTACAGAGTCCCCAGGACAGACCTGAAGGATTGTGTATGGCACGGTGAGGTTTGGCCAAAACACCTCTCAAAACAGTTCTGGGAGTGGAACATGCACAGGCCCAGGTGTGAATCCACTCCCTGGTGCTGCTCTGTGTTTTTCCTCAATGCCCAGCAGGAATATCAAGTGTGTCTGAACACTGCAGTAGAGCCACAAGGTCAGTGTCTCCTAAAAGTTGCTCATCAAGGCCTGTTGTTCCCATACTGGGATGAAATCCCATTCCTGGGGCTGCTCTCCTACAAAACAAACAAGGTGCTGTTCCCAAACCTACTTGTCCCAACGTCCTTCCGGATGGTCACGCAGTGTTTGTCCTCCTTGGCACACATGGAAATGGTCAAACAGTCCTTGTTGGACTCCTGTTCTAGGCAGGTGTAGCACATGAATGGATAAACTAGGGGAAAAAAATGGGGAAAAGCACGTTACAAGGTTTAAAAATCATAAAAGCTCCACTGCAGAGAATCTCCATTTCCCTCGTTACAGGCTGAGGAATGAGAAATTTTGTGGGAATGACCAGAGACTTTCTTTATCTCCTGACCTGTGGCAGCCGTGCTAAATCCTTCTCTGTCTCCTCTGGCTCAGGCTGCGAAGTGTTATCGATCTGTTTGCAATCCCTGGGAGCAGGAGATGTGAGTGGAATTCAAGGATTTGGGGGCTTTTATGATGGAGATTATTGCTGAGCCATAGCAGCTCTGTCCTCAGGGCTCAGCCATGGGAATTGCCAATTACTGCTCAGGGTTTCTCCTGGGCAGGGCTTGGCAGGGAGAATTGAAAGATGCCTGGAGCGTTTCAAGGAGGTGGACAGTGCCCAGTGTCCTACTTCTCTTTCATCTGACTGCTGTCACATCTCTTTTTTTGTGCTTGAACATCTCTGAACTGGCCTAACCTCAGTTCGAGGAAGTCTGGTGAGAGCTCTCTGTCAAACTCCTGTTTTTAGCATAAAATCAGGAATGAATGGAAAATCTTAACCAAAGGCTTGGTTTAAGTGCTGAAGGCAGATTTGGTGAGATAATTCCTACATCTGCAGCAGTGGCAGATGATTGGCAGGAAGGTCACGCAGTGATGAGTTGTGTTTCCTGCCAAGAATGTCAGTTCTTGCCCTCAAAACCAGAATGTGGTATGCCAGACCTCTGGAAAGTAGTAAACCAAAGGAAGAAGAGCATGAACAGAGTCTGGGTGATAAAACACCCCAAAATATGTGCAGAGCACTCCCCAGCTGGGCAGATTGAAAGGTTTTCTAGTGGTGGTCGGGTTCTGAGTTTGTGAAATCACCCAGAGCGAAGTGTGGGGCTTTGAGATTGAGTTCCTTTAAAAACACAGCTGAGTTTTGGAGGGAAACAAACCCAAATGCTGGCTGAGTTCCTGCTAACAGTCAGGGGACAGTCTGTCACTTTGGAAAGGGCAAAAGCAACTAAAGGACACATCCCTGTGAGCACTGCTTTACCTGATAAGAAGTTGGCAGTGAGAAAGTGGAAGGACAGCAGAGTCACACCATGAAACGAGAAGTTTCTGATAGAAGGGAAGGAAAAAGTCATCAACTGTTGATCCTGTGCAGCTTTTTTTGCTTCTTTCCCCTCTAAAAAAAATTGAATTTTCATGTACAGAGTAGAGGAGAGTCAAGGAGGTTTTAAGGAATTTTTGGCACAATCTTGAATGTTGTTGTTCTCGAGCAAGCCCAGGAAACACGAGCTGGTGAAAATGCCAGGGAATGGGTGCAAAGCCAGGCATGAAAACACCCTCAGAGGGAAATTCCCAAGGATTATTGGTCAAACCAACTGGAACAATGGAAGGAATTCTTCCCTGGGAGGGTGGAGAGGCCCTGGCACAGGTTTCCCAGAGAAGCTGTGGCTGCCCCATCCCTGGAAGTGTCCAAGGCCAGGTTGGACAGGGCTTGGAGCAACCTGGAATAGTGGAAGGTGTCCCTGCCCATGGCAGGGAATTGGAACTGGATGATCTTTAAGATCCCTTGCAAACCATCCCATGATTCTCTTTAAGGAATTTAAGGGATTTTGACAGATGGATACAATAAAAGAGTGAAAACAAAGAGTGGATGCAGCTCAGTTAAGAGAAGGAAATGACATTTAGCTAAAACTTAGACACTTAATCGTAGAGTGAAAAACAACTGGTTCAGTTACAATTCAGAACCACAGTGACAACAGCAGGAGTCAACAGTGTCACATTCCAGCCTTGGAAACAGGCGTCACCCAAGAGGACACGAGCAGAAATGTCATGTGCAAGATATGCAAAGTGGCCTTTCCACCCTGGCAAGGCCTCAGCTGGAGCCCCGGTGCCCAAATCTCTCCGCAGCACTTCCAAAACTATGCAGAGCATTTGGAGAAGGACCAGAGGAGAGGGAGGAGAAAAGGTCAGAGATCTTGGAAATATGACCTTGTCAAAAAGATTGGAAGGGTTTAGTTTGTTTATGCTGAGGAAAGTCACAGGAATCTTCTTTGTGCAAGAAAAAAGAAGCAGTGAAGAAGAAAGTAATAAAATATTTTATGCGTCCCGTGGTGGAAATATGGGAAAACAGCAGAAAAAGAGATGCTAAGAGATATTAAAACTAAGTTTCTGAAGGGATGAGAGTCTCTGAACAATTCCAGGCTGTGGAATCTTCCTTGTTGCAAACTTTCAGGGACACCTTAAGCAAACATGTGCCTGGTTTTGTGCAACATTGCAGCAAGGACTTGATGACCTTAAAGGTCCTTTCCAACCTCAATGAGTCTGTGCTTCTATGAAAAGGATCATGACCTTTTAAGATTTATGCTGGACACAAAATATCCATAACAGTGAGTTCATGGATGGAAAAAGCAAAAGACCCTCTTTAGTGGGCTGAGGTCAACAGTTTTGACTCAAATTTTGTTGTTAGGGTCTTGGATGTGATGCAGGATACCTGAGAAGGATCAAATGACAGTTTCCACATTTTCCTTTGTCCAAGTTTTAGGCCAGAAAGCTCCAATCTCTTATTCTTGGTTTAGAATTGGGCTATAAAAAGGTGCTGTGTTGAGGCCTGTCCTTAAATCCATTGGGAATCTGCTGCCAATATAAAACGTCACCAGTAAAGAATCCCACCACGAACCTGTGATCCTGGATCTCTGTGAGTTTTCCACTTCATCCTGGGTCACACTGAGAACACTGCCTTTGAAAATTCTCCTCTTCTGTCCATGTTATGTTGCTTCAATCAGGAAATGTGGGCACAAAATCCTTTTTTTTTTTTTAAGGTTGAATAGTCCTTTTCCCACCCCAAAACTGGCTGAAGCTTCTGCTTTTCCAGGCATGCTGCAGAACCATTCCAAAGGATGTAGGAGTAGGGGGTTGATACATCAGTGATAATTGATTAATTAGATGCCTCTTTCTCAACCAGATTCGTATCATGGTTTCTGGGAAACCATCAGGTGTGGGGGAAATTTTGGCGCTCTGGTCATCATTCCCACGTGCCAGGAGCGATGGAGCAACACATGTGTCTCACTCCCAGAAGGAGGACAACACTTAGCCTTCCCTTTGGGAGCAGGATGCCTTCAACATGAAAAGTTCTTTCACCTCTGCCGCTGATTTAATCTACAAAAATTCCACTGTTGCATTTCCTAGGAAGACACATGGCAAACCACTACAAAGGAGGAAGCAGCAGAACAGAAAAGCCTCTAAAATATTCAAAACCTGAAATTATTACCAAAAAAGCCATTTTTTAATGCTTTCTATCTCTTCCAGCTTGCCTCCTTCTGGAAGATCTCAAAGACCACTGTGTGGATTTAACCTGTGAATCTACCAGAGCTCTACCACTGAAAAGAATTAATTCATCAGGTTCTTATTTCTGCATCAAATCACTGATTGAGGTGCAAAAGGACATTGGTGACACCATCACAACACTGTAAAGTTGGTGACAGCCCTCTAAAGTTTTGCCACGTGGAAAATTGTCACCATCTTCCCCCTAATCCTTGTCTTAAGTAGGAGCAGCATGAGAGGCTCACCTTGTTCCACACACAGGACAGCAGCCAGCAAGGTGACAAGAGGAGTCCTCATCTCCAGCAGATCCTCCCAGCAGGACTGGGAAGCTGTTTGGAGGGCAGGTTTTTATACCCCAGCCCAATGGCAGCAGTTTTACAGGTTCCCGATGGTTCGCGGGTGGACATGAAATCAACCCAAGGGTGTGGAATGTTCATGTGGGAGTTTTCCACTCTGGAGCCCTTGGAACGGGCCGGCACCTTGGGGAAAAGCCCTTTCAGCCACGCATTTCTTGCTCTTCCGGTCGTGTGAGTGATGGGAAGTTGGGATCTGCTCTCTCCTCCTCTGAATTTCTTCCTTTCCTTCCTTCCAGAGCCGCTGCTCTGATGAAAGCAGAGCCTGGAGGCACGGGGAGATTGTCCTAGGAATGAATTTTTCTAATCCCTTTGCATAGACAGCACGTGATGTTCCAGGGTTTGTACCGTTCATTGGCTTTAATTATTCAACAGCACCAGACTCAGCCTCTGAGCTGGCCTAAGCTGGTTTACCTCAAATAAAATCAGTGTGTTTTACACTAAATTAAATTAGCTAATGGTTGGTTAAACAGAAGATTTTCCTCAAATTTTCATGTCAGTCTTCATTTCTTTATCAATTTTCCTCTGGTTAATCCCTCTGCTTGCTCTTTTTCCTGCTTGTAATCCTCAAATACCTTGTACAATTTTGATTTAATGAAGTTTTGCTGCTATCCAGGGATTCTTTAGAGGAGCTGCTTTTCTCCACGCCCAACAGTTTCTCGAAATCAGGCCTCCATTTCCAAGCCCACAAATTGGCACCCTGGAATTGCAGCTCTGCTCTGAAAAGAGCCATCCCTCAAAGTGTCATTTTTTCAATCTCTCCTCTTAAATCAATCCTTTGGCTTTTATTCCTCTGTGTTGCTCCTCTCCTCTGAATTCCTTAAAATCTGTTTCTGACAGTCTGGGATAGAGACCCTCATTCAAGATGCATCTTGTAAGAGCTCGAGCTGCCAAGTCCACAGAGCTTTTTCTAAAACAAGATTGGTCCTGGACAGCAGAAAGAAAATATTGTCAAACCCCGCTTTTTTTGGCAATTATGGAATAACTTAACTGGCAATTCCCTGCATGTAGCCATCAGCAGGGTCTTTTTGTTTCTAACGTGAATCATTCCAACACAGGATGATTTCCTGATCCATGTGATCGTCTGACACTTTTTTCACGTCCTCGTGATCTGCTCCTGGAACGACGTCATCGGGTGGTGAATTCCAGAGTTGTTCAAGCCCTGTGTCCAAATAGACATTCCCTGAGCTTTGGAGGTTGGTGAGGTCAGCAGGGACGTGATGATGATCAAATCGAGCCTTGTACTTCACACAGGACAACTTGGTTTTCTGACCCAGTGTTTTATAAACAGGTTTTTCTCCCTTACTAATGGGTGTGGCTCCTTGCTGGAATTTTGCAGTGAGGGTGAAAGGAAAGAACCATTTTTTTTCCCTTATTTTTGGTCTTATTTATCCCACAGACTAGTTATGTTTATTCCTTTCCCCTTCCATACCCTTTCTCCTGTTGATTTTCATAGAATCACAGACAGGGTTGGTTGGAAGGGACCTTAAAAACCACCTTGGCCCAACCCCCTGCCATGGGCAGGGACACCTTCCACAAGACGAGATTGCTCCAAGCCCCATCCAACCTGGCTTTGTTGACTTTTCCAACATCCATTTTATTCCCACATGAACCTTCTGGGAATAGGATCAGCACAAGTCGACTTTGCCTTTGCCTTTGCCTTTGCCTTTGCCTTTGACCTTGACCTTGACCTTGACCTTGACCTTGACCTTGACTTTGACTTTGAAGGAGCAGTGAGGCTAAAACATTCACAGCACATCCAACAAATTTGTTCTAAGGAAAGAAATTTGGGTGGGAATTGGGATTTTCTGTGTTTTCTGGGAGCTGTCTCCAAGACATGAATGTTTTCCTGAGTACCGTGGTTCCAAGGTACCTTGGAATGCTGGAGCATTCCCTCTTCCTGTTGCATGGAGAGCTGTAAAAGAGATTTATTTTCCAACAGGACAGATGACAAAACTCAGATGTGTGCAGGGACAACACTCAATGATCCAGCATGGAGAGGGTGTCTCCTGCAGCCCAGGATCACAGCCTGGAGGAGGGCCTGGAGCAGGGACACCAAGAGGAGTAAGATTAAGGAACACTGGAAAAAAAAAATCCCCAAGGAAGCTGAGTCACCTTTCTGGAGTAATCTTATCATTATCCATTCAGGAAGATTAAAGTGGATCGCAAATTGGAGCCATGACTTGGCAGTGGACTCAAATTAGAGCCATGAGTTGGCACCGTGACAAGAAAGCAGCAGTCAGCTTTGGGAAAAGGGTTTCTTTTGTCCCTTTCCATGGCTTCCAGGAGGTTTTTAGACCCAGTGAACGCCTTGCTTTGATCTCTTGCGTCCATCCTGTCTCTTGCTTTGGCTTTGAGGCACTCTGTTGGATCTGGGCAAATAAACAGGGAAAAGGGGAAGAAATTTCATGTCATGAGGGAAATTATTCAAGGAGAGCAGAAGGTAGCACAGATTCTTCAAAACCAAAGATGGGAAAGCCTTGAGAGAGGGAAAAGAAGGGCCAAAGTTAAAGCACCTCCTGTGGATGCCTCATTTAGGCAGGGAAAGGCCTCCTTGGCTGATCCAGGTCCTGGTGCAGTGACTCAGAGCTTGGAAAAATGAGTTTTATATAATCCACAGGCAGTTACCTCCCAGCAGCCATCCCAGCTATTGGAATGAGACTCCTATCTCCTTCCCAAAAGCCCTCCAGGCATCACAGATGTCTCTGCTCATGGGGCAGCTCAACGCTCCCATGTGAGGAGTGTGCAGCCATGGGAGGCACCAGAAACCCGGGGTGATGGAAGAATTTGGAATTAGGGAGCAGAACCTGCGTGGGAGGTGTCAATCAGGATTTGTTAGGAAGGCTGGCAGAGTCTCCTCTTACACAACATTCCAAGGGGAGGGTTCACTACAGGAGCTCTCATGGGTTTAGGACCTCCTGTGCCTCAGGGAAGTTGCTGCTGTCACCTCCAGATAAGGGCTTTGGGATGTGGGTCAGCTTTGGAGCACATGGATGCATTTTGTTGGGCACTGGGGAAAAACCTTTGGGATCAGGGGGAAATCAGGCAAGGAGGAGCCAGCCAGGATGGAGCTGCTCCTTTAGGGATGGCACTTCTGGATTCCCAGAGCTGTTCCATGCAACAGCCATAGCCAGGGCATGAAACCCTCCAGGGGTGTCCCACGTGCTTCCATCCCCTTTGCCATGCCAGGATCCTTGCCATCCCAAAACAGAGGCACCTGCCAAGTTCAGGCAGCTCAAGACATGACCTTATTTTAAACCTGGCTGCCAAGGGCAGGTCTGGACTCCCAAGCTCAGCAGAATAAGATCTGAAGCCATACCAGCCCCATCTTGGCTTTTCCCTGTGCCAGCCATTGTCCCTAAGGAATCCTAAGCCTGTGGATAGCACAGGGTGAAGATTGTTCCAAATAGTTCTGTTGTCATCATGTTAGGATCAGGGTGTGGGGCAGAATATGGCCAGCCAAGGTCACAGAATTGGCTTGTTTGGGGTTGTTGGATCTTTGTCACTTGAATATCCCTAAATTTGGCAGGAAGGGACGTGGGGTGAGGAAGGTAAATTGGGCAGATGGATGGAGCCAGCTCAGCTGGGATAGACAATAAAATCCATGGGGAGAATGGAGAGACTCATGGCCAAAATCGAAGTATCCTTGGCCAATTTTGCATTTACACCAAGGAGGAAACAATGAGCTGAGGCAAGGAAATAGAGTTTGGATGGAAAAACCCAGAGTAAGGGTAGAAGGAGCTTGGAGGAAGAAGCCAACAAGGAAGTCTGGGAAGAAAACAACCAGGGAATGCAGAGCTGAGGTTGGATATGGACTGGGGGAAAGGTGAGCAGGAAGGGGTGAGAGCAGATCGGGATGAGCTGGAGCCCTGAGCCCACATTTCCTCTGCAAAGCTGTTGTAAAGAACAAAGATGTGGCTGTTCCCAAGCATTGTTGTTGTTCCTCTGCTCCCAGAAAATACCTGTCAGAGTGAGCAGAACATGGAGCTGTGCAAGGAGTCTGGGGAGGGAAAACCAGCTGGGTGAGCTGCACCCAGCTCATTACCCTGGGACATCCTCCTTGGGATGATCCTTGTGGAAAGATCCTTCAACCCAGGAGAAAGCAGTTCAGCCTCCCTGGAAGGGTTGGAGTGAGCAAACCTCTCATTCCTAAGATTATCCACAAGGAATGTCAGAGCAGGGTAATGAGTCCCTTCAATTTTAACTTGACGAGCAAAGATAGAAGATTTATTTGCAGATTTAATATTTTTTCATAGATGAGCCTGAAAAATTCCAGGTTTCTGTCCAGAAACCATCTGTCTTTTCTTACAGTTTTCCTTTAAGCACCATACAAGATGCTTTTCTCCTATTTTGAAATAATCCTATTGCTTCTAAAGGAATTTCCACTGGAAGATCTTAAACCAGTTTAAAGAAAATGCTCAAGATCCCTTCCCGTCAGGCCCTGCCTTGTCCCCTCTGTTTCCTGGAGAGCTCAAGAGCCGTTTCCTTCCAGGCAGCTGCCCCAGGAGAGGAACTGAAAGGAAGTTAAATAGAATTCAGTTTATTCCAAAGTGGAGTCACAAAAATGCCATTTCTGCCAGTGCAGAAAAATAAAATCTGGGGAGAGGCTTCCTGAAGTGAATGCAAAGTAATTTTAATATATTTCAGCATTATTCCCATTCAACTTGCAGGCGAACGCCTCCGCTTTTATCCCATAACATGGATACATCCAGCAGCTACACCCAAAGTGCCACACCACGCAGCCACACAATAGAATAAAATAACACTTTATTGTGCCCAGTTTCTGTTTAACAACTGGAATATTAAAGGCTTTCTGGGAGCAAAATGATACAGGGCGGAAAATGGGGAAAAAAATGGCACAAGAGAATGGCGAGGATAAAATGAAAGGCAAAAAATGCATGGGGTTATAAATGCCAAGAGCAGGAGAGATGGTGAACACACAGGGCCAATTCTGCACGTGCAGGGCTCCATTTTACCCCTTTCTCTCGCAAACATCATTTTGTGTTGTCGTCAGAGCATGGAAAGAGCAAAAATATCTCCTGATGGGAAGTGACCTGCCAGGTAGGAGGCACAGGGCAGCGTTCCCGCCTTATGGACTGCAGCTTGAGCCATGCCATGCAAAGCCAAGCAGCTCATTTTCCCCAAAAAACCCTCAAAACCCCATCCTGAGGATGCAGGCGAGACTGGCCAGGACCCCCAGGGTGAGGATGGTGGAACTGGTTTTCACGCTGCTGGCGCCGCTGATGTTGCACAAGGAGGTCTCACAGCAGCTGGTGGCGACTCCAGCTATGCCAATGTTCAGGTCAATTGTTGGGCAAAATGCAGAACATTTCTTGGTGATTCGCTGGCTCCTGTCATTGCCTGGAGTGGGAGGGAGAGAAAACAACAGGAAAAGTCCGGGGTTTTATCTTGGATTTTTTTTGCAGGTTTCAATCATAGCCTGGCCATGCAATCCTATGGGGAGTTTGTTTTTCTGCACTTAATGCCGTTGGGTTTTCCTGTGGGTTTCATCACATTCCATCATTATTTGTCTATGTGTGACCTATGAACACCATCTCCAGGCCTTACAAATCCTCTGCTGGTTTCAGGGCCAGCTGAGGGCAAGAATTTGGGGCTTAGTTTTGTACAATGTAAGATTGCAAAACATCTGCACCGTGCCTTGGGGTTGTTCCTTCCACACCACCCGGCCCTTTCCATTTCTACCACCTCATGGACATAAACTTGAGCTTGGAGTTGAGACAAGGAGTCTGTGCAGGGATAATAATAATTATTTTTATTATAACTTCTCCATGTCCTGAGAGTGTTTAATCAGCAGTATTTACTTTTAATTGAGTTTAATCCCAAGTATTTTTATAATGTGTTGCAACAGACCCAGGCTATGCTGAGTCCCCACCTCCCTGGGATTTGTTCTCTGCACACTAAAATCCGCATTAATTCCTCTGCTACACCTCCCGGTGGGAGGAGGCTCATCTGTCAGCCCCACCTGAGCCCCACCTTCTCCTCAGAGCCTTGGGAAAGCTCCACACTCACCGGTTCCTGTGGTGGAATAGGTTGTCAGACAATACTTCTCATTCTCCGAGCATTTGGTGGTACTGAGACAATGGATGTTGGAAGTCGCATCTTTGCACGAGAAACAGGTCAGGGAGAAAGCTGCAAAAGAAGCACAAAAACACCCATCAGCCACCTCTGGGAATATCCTTAGGAGCATAAAACTGGGGGTGGATTGGAGGATTTGTCAAGCCCAGTGGCCACAGGCAAAAAATTCTTGCACGGGTTAAACTTGGCCCCAAGGACTCTCCAGGAGCCAGATTAAGCTCAAATTGCTGCCACAGCCATGGTTTGCTCATTTAGGAACTCTCAGGGATCTTCTGGATATTTAGTTAACTCTCCCTTGCATCCATTAAAACATCTGGCATCTCCCCTGTGGTTTTGGGAAGAGCAGCCCAATCTCCCACTACATGCAGTGTGAAACTCTTGGGTTTTCTTTCCAACCTGGCCCTTCCAAACTTCAGTTTCTGGTTCTTGTATGGAGACACCAGACCAGGGAATCTGTGGCTGGCCCATCCCTGGAAGTGTTCAAAGTCAGGTTGAATGAGGCTTGGAGCAACCTGGGATAGTGGAAGGTGTCCTGCCCATGGGTGTGTTAGAACTAATTGGTTTCTAAGATCCCTTCCAACCCAATCCCAATGATTTGGGTTGATTTTCAGAGCTCTTCTGTGCCTGGAGGAAAATCTCGGATCTGTAGAAGGCCAGGCTCAGCAAATCCCTGCCTTGGCAGCAGCAGATTCCTTTCTCCATCCATCCATGGGTAATAAATTCCTCGCTCCACAAAACGTGCACATCTGGAACACTCTGCATCTGCAAAGTGCTTTGCTCAAATCAGTGAATGAGAACAGCTGGCACTTGACGAGGCTGAAGCATCATTGAGACCAAAGAGATCCTTGGGGAAGGATTTTTGCATGATAAGGGGAATTTCCTCCTCATCTGTTTATCTGGCTGCAATGTCACCCTCCAGGGATTAAACTCATCCTCATTTCCAGAATATCCCTGGCTACAGGCAGTTAATGCCCAGCTAATTCTTGCAGCAGGTTTGTCCTTTAAGCTTTGCCTTCCTTGCTCTTCATCTTCCTCACTCCTCTCCCTTGCCCGGGTTTCTTTGTGCCTTTGTCAGCAATGTCCCAACCTCGCCACTGCCCTTGTTTGACCTGGTCCTTAAGTGTCCTGCTGGCCCAGATCTGGCTCCAGCTCAGTCCATGACCCCAGGATCACTGTTTTCCTTTTAGGTCTCTTCTTTCTCTGCCTGTGTGAAAACTCTGCCTTCTTTTCTCACTCCAGCCAACCTTCCCTTCTTTTCCATGGCCTTTCCTCTTGTGGTCCACAGCCCTCACATTCCCTACTCTTCCTCTGTTGTCCCTCACTGACTGGCCCTGAGAAGAGGCCACCAGACAACTCTGATCCCACATCCCACTATTCCCACAGTCATTCCAAAAGCCTCAGACTTGGCACCTGGCTCTCTTTGACTTCATATCCAGGATATTTCAATTTGCTTCCTTCTGTAGTCATTCCCATCTCCAGAACCTCCATTTGTCCTACCTGGCTCCTGGCTTCAATATTGTCCTGACCCTTGAGGCCCAAATTTAATTTTTCAAGTCTGGGACCCTCCTTTAGATTGTCCCTGTTTGAAGTGTTTGGGTTCATTCTCTTTTCTCATGCAAAGTTCTATTATATGGAATATAATATGGAATATTTCAGCTCCACCCCACCAGGAACCACTCTTTCCTCACAGAAACACTCAGTCCTCAGACTGGATTTTCCAGACACAGAGCTCACTTTAATCCTTAATAAATGCAGCATCTTTAATCCGAACCCATTCCCAGAAAAACTTCCTGAATCAGTGCAGGAAAGAGTGGAGCTGGTTACATGCCCAAATCCTGTTTCATCCCAACCTCCCAAAGCTCCTGATTTCAGACTCCAGTTGCCCTGGGAGCCTTCTTGGCAGGAGAAGGGAGAAGCATCTTCCAAGGGTGGTTTGTCCAACCTCTCTCTGTGCTCCACAGATTTCTGACTCACCAATTAATCCAGGACTCTGGGATTGGTCCTAAACTGGCACACCCTGAAGTCAGTGAGGACAATTTTGGTCAAGCTACAGAAAAACACTTTAATTTTATTTCATTTCTTGAGGTATCTGTTCCAACGAGGGCTGAGAGGGGAAGGGAATGTTATTTCTTCCAGATGCAAACGTGGAGTTAATCCAGGCTGCCTTTGGATGTCTCCACACCCACCAAGACCTCTGCTCTAAATGAAGAGAAACACTCCTCAAGGAATTTGCTGTCTCATGCTGTGATCTTTTTAAAAAAATGGAAGAAAAGCTGCAGGAAAAGATCCTTTTATTTGCCTTAACATCCTCGACTTGAGCACAATTTCAAGCCTCAACCCTGTCAAATCCATCAATAGGAATATTTCCATCCTCAGATTAAGTGAGAGCCAAAGAAGTCTGTTAGGCCAGGACCAGAATGGCCAGGAATTTGCAGGTCAAATCCTACAGGGAAAAATTCAGTTTGCAAACAGGCAAAACCCCCTCGAGCTGAGAGAATCAACCATTCCCCTAAAACAGAGGGATATTCCAGGCTGCACCCTCTGTTCCCTGCCTGACCCAGAGCACAAGGTGTGGTCCTTGGCAGAGTCCAACAAGGAAAATTGAGGTGCAGCATCCCAGTGCTCTCCCAAAAAATCCCCCAGATAATTATCAGAATGAGAATGGGACTCTGCATCTCCATCCCAAACCTGGGATCAGCTGGGAATCATGGAATCATTAAGGCTGGAAAAGACCTCTAAGATCATCCATTCCAGGTTCACCACTAAACCCTGGCTCTGAGCACCACCTCCATGTATTTTCTGAACACTTCCATGGATGTGATCCCACCACTTCCCTGGGCAGCCTGGATGCTTGGCCACCCCTTCAGGGATGCACTTTTCCTAATAGATCAGACTCCATGATCTTAGAGGTCTTTTCCAACCTTAGGGATTCTGTGATCATCAAAATTGCACCTGGAAGCAATGAGGAAGAGCTGGGAGCCAGAATTGCACCTTCCTGTGGCTCAACCATCTCTGTTAATTCAGGTAATGATGGTTTGAGGTGCAACCAATAAAAAATGAGTGAAAAATAAACAAACAAATAAATAAATAAATAAATAAATCAGGCTTTAGTGTCAAATCCAGAGATCTACTGCACACGTTGCCCCATCCCTGCCCTGGGTATCCCTCATGGATGTCCCTATTCCCATGGAGCTGCCCCCAGGGCTCTCAGCTGCCACTGAGCCATTCCAGGGGCTGGGCTTGGGTCTGCACGAATCATCTGAGGCAGGAATCTCACCCCCCACTCCTCATCAACCCTCCAACTTCTGGTGGGGTTAAACCCCCTGTCTCCTTCTCCTGGAATAACTCCTTCATGACCCTTCAGCTTCACCATCCACAGCTGCAAAATCCTGGAATAACAAAGCCATGCCCCGCTTCTGGGAGGGTTCCGTGCAAAGCAATTCCTTTTGGGACTCACCGCTCTCTGTGCACAGGGCGACGCCGAGCACGACCAGGAGGAAAAGCTTCATCCTTTAGAGGTCTGGCAGCCTCCAAAATAAGCAGGAGTCGAGCAGGGCAGGTTTTATACCTCTGCAGTGTTTGCTTTGATCCGGAGATAATAACCAGAGGCTGCTGTGTCAGATGACGGATAATTGGGAGCAGCGTGTCCGGGCTTGTACGGAGAAGGGCGTTTTGTTGGAAATCTGGAGAGGGGTGTGTTTTTCCCCACAAATTCTCCTTTTCCTGGTTGTTTCACAACGCAGCTGCTCCAGCTGACGTGAACTCTGCAACTGTTTCTAATTCTGGAGAGGTGGGGGGAAAGCAAAACACAAAAACAAAGCAATTTTCCCTGGAAAAGAGTAAGGTTTTCCTTTCCAGGTCTCAGAGCAGGCTGCATCCTCCAGGATTGTGTCCTCACACATATGGAAATGGCTGGAATTTAAATTTAAAATTGAATTTGGGATGCAAACTTCTCCCAAATGTCTCCCAGGATTGTCAAGATATTGAGATCAGAGGAGCAGAATCCTGCCACTGCTTTTCATAGGGGACCAGGCATCATTTTCTGTCTCCTTTTTAAGTTCAAAATCAGAAATGTTTCTGGGATATTTTTTATGAGAAAAAAAATGTTATCTTATTAGAAAATAAATTCCACAGAGCAAAGAAAAATGACTATTTAAGTTAAAAAATGGAAATAACACCCACTCCCATGGCATGGAACAAGCTGGGATTTTTTTCACAAATTCACAAAAAAAATAAATGTCAGGGAGAAAAACACAAACCAATTAAAGCATGGAGAAGGAGGGGCTGGCTGATCAATGATCTCAACTCATTTAAGTCTTCAGAAAAAGAAAATTTGTTAAATGCCAAAGAGGATTATTGCACTGGATTCCCAGCCTGTGCTCTTTATTCCTCCTTTTTTTTTCTTTAAATCATGTTTCATCCAATCTCCCTGCACAAAATCAGAATCTTTCCCATTTCTTTGAGATCCTTGTTGCTTTTCTCTCCCACTGTTGCCTCTCTGCCATCAAGTCTCAGGAACAGAGGCACAATCCCAGAAAAAGTCCAGCTGAATCCTTTCACGTGACCCTCGGAGCTGCAGGAGCTGCCCCAAAGCCTCTGCCAGCGCCTCTGCCCCTTGCTGCTCTCCATCTGCTTTATTCCCATTTTTCCTTCTCTCCAACTCGCTCAGATTCCCAGCTCCCATGGACTATTTTGGGCTTCCAACATGACCCACCTCCAGCCATCCTCTCACTAGGAAAACACGCCGGATTCCTGAGGTGATGTCAGTTTTTCCGACACTTTCAAATTGGGCTTATAAACATTGTCCCTCTGGAGCCCTGCATGAGTAAGGTGAGGAAATGTTGGCTTTCCCAATAGGCAGAGCACGAAACTCAGTTGGAGCAGAGGTGGCAATTACCCAAAAAAGCTCCGAGGAGGGGTGAGGTTTGGCTTCGTTGGCTTCCTCAAGGCACCAGGCAGGAGGAAAACAAAGCTCCCTCCATGCCAGCGCAAAATGTTGTGAAATATTGTATTTTCCCCAAGCCAGAATAGATTTAATGGGGTTTTAGTGGTAAATCCATGTTTATTAGGGCCTATCTAGAGGGTTCCCATCCCAAGGAGGTGCTTTTCCATTCCAGAGCCAGCCCACGTTGGGATTTGTCTCCAACAGCATCCCCTGACAGGTTCAGAAATAGCAGCTCAGGCACTGCTTTTTTTTCCTTTCCCTCAAAATCTCATCCATGCCAAACCCTAAAATATCTCCTATCTCCTGCAAGCTGCTGAGATTTGGAAAAGGAGAGAATGGATTTCTTAAAGGCTTCGTTGCAGGATTCCTGACAGATTTTCCATGAGATGCTCCTGAAATCTTCCAGCTGGTCCCATATGGCCCTCTGATATCTTGTCCCCACCAGGGCCAGGTGACAGAGTGAAAGGAGTCCATGAGGGCAGGAAGGACAGGGAGGACACAAGAACCAAGGCAAAGGAGGAGATAAAATCCCAGTTTACAAGAATTTGGAATTCATGAAATACAGGAAGATTTTGTAAAGAGTAACAGGGGAGGTGAGGGGGGAAGGTGAGTCGGAAAGATTTATTTCCCTTGACACAGTGGAGTGGAGTGGAGAAGGAAAAGAGGAGAATGTTTTGCTTATCTTGTTCTAAACCTGGTTGAAATCCTCACATGAGAAGGGCAAACAATTTTTTATTTGGGGGGGAAATGGAATTTTCATGAAACAAGTGCCGAAATGCAAAAGTGGCTGTGAAACTCAGATGTTTTTACTGAATGTGGAATTTTGAGTTGGCCAAAAGCTTTGAAAAGTGTCTCAGAAATGACTGTGATTAACATAAAGTGATTTTTTAAAGTGCAAAGCCCCAAGTTTCTGGGGAAATATTCCCCACAGAAATGTTACAACACTTCCACTTCAGTTATCCCATTGAAATAAATTCCAGAACACCCTTTCTGACCAGAAATTAAATCTTTATAAGATGACTAAACCTAATCCCATCTTTACAACCTCCACCCGGCACTGCTGTTTCTCCCCATTGCACGGAAAGACATGGAATTTGCAGTGCTGGTGGACTAGGATTCCCTGCAAATCTAGTGCAATATTCCTCTCAAATATGAAGCAAGATTCCCCTCAAATCCAGCACAAGATTCCCCTCAAATCCAGCACAGGATTCCCCTCAAATCCAGCCCAAGATTCCTTCAAATTCAGACCATGATTCCCTTCAAATTAAACAGGACTGGAGGCCTTTTTTTCAGGTGCTGTTATAAAGACCCTCACAAAATTCAGTGCTGCACTTTTAAGCTGGGAATTCCGCACTCTCCAGCTCCAAGATTATTTTATTTGCCTATTTTAGCCTCCTCTTGGAGGAGCAGAAGGGAATCTCCATCTCAAGAGCTGCAGGGCCTCTCCATCCCATCTCCTCCATCCCCAAGCCTGGAAATGCAGAGCAGCCCTGGAAAGGGAAGGAGCAGAGACCACTCCCACCAGCTCAGACACCATCACCTCTCCCAGGCTCTTCCTGTCCATTTCCCACCAGAAAATCAGGAGCAATCACTCAGCAGCATCTCCAAGCAGGCACGGGGGTCTCCTTTCCATGAGGACAGATTCCAGCAGTGTTTTCCTTACCTTGGACACCTCCAGCACCTTGGGGTGGGACCTTTACCTATTTTAAAAGCTGGCACAACCCACCTTGCAGAGATCCCAGGAGAATTTTCCAGTGCAAATTCCTGCAGAACCAAATTCCTGGTCCTGTCTCAGCATCTACGAAAAATTCCCACTGTTGTTTGCAATGGGAAGAACACAAACATCTCTGACCTTTCCAGACTGACACCATTCCTTATCTCTGAGGAATCTGGGAGACCATCTGGTTCTGGTGGATTGTCTGGAGCTGCTGGATGGAAGAAAGTTGGGAAAAGCAGCCTGGAGAAGACTCCCAAGTGCTAAAAAGAGGAAATCAATGTGAAGCCGAGCTGATTTCTCAGGCTGGTCCTGGTGTGGATACAAGAAACACACTCTAGAATAACACAAATCTTTATTTTGTCTGACAGTTATCACACAGGTGCTATCAAAAGAGAATTTCCAGGGGAAAATCAGTATAAAACAACAGGGGGGGGAATAGGAGCTACACTGGCGTGTCACGTTGGGATCCGAAGCAATGTCTTGGAATAAAACAGGATTGCTGTTGGAAGCGCTCGGCCGAGGTTTCTCGCTTGGGGAATACCTTGTGCCTTCTGGGGTGGTCACGTCTTCTGCCCTCTCCCCCCATCACAATCCTGCCCTGAGGACACAGACCAAGCTCCCCACGATTCCCAGCAGGATCACGGCGTAGTTGATCCGGATGCTGTTGGCGCCGCTGAAGTTGCACAGGGAGGTGCTGCAGCACTTGGTGGAGTAGGCGGCCACCCCGAAGTTGACGTTGGTCTCGGGACAGTCCGCAGAGCATTTCTTGGTGATGCGGTGCCCCATGTCCTTGCCTGGGTGGAGAAGGGATAAGAAAGGAGAGCTGGGATTTAGGATTCTTCTGGAAGAGCTGACCAGAGGAGGGGGATTTGCAATTTCCTTAATTTTCCACATGGCAGTCAAAGCTCTCAGGGGGTTTGACAGGGCTGGGTGTGAATCCACACCTCCTGGATCAAATGTGGGACGCTGGAAAGTCCTTGATTGAAACCCACACCAGCCTAAATCTCTGGTCTGGTTGCCCAGGTGGTGGCCAGTCAAAGGTTAGACCCGAGATCCTGAAGGTCTTTCCCAACCTAAATGATTCTGTGATTCCCATAGGACAGCAATTCCAATGCATTCCTAGTTTTTAAAACTTCGTCATTTACACCCAACCCCTTTCCATTTTCCATCCCAAAACATCTCAGATCAAACAACGGAGGCTGCTCCTGAAATTTGGGTGTTCCAGGCGGCCCTTCCACAAGGTGATGAAGCCCTGGCACAGGTTTTCCAGAGAAATTGTGGCTGCCCCATCCCTGGAAGTGTCAAAGGCCAGGTTGGAGCAACTTGGTCTAGTGGGAGGTGTCCCTGGAATGAGATGGTCCTGAAGGTCCCTCCTACCTCAAAGCACCACCAAGGGATTCACATTCATCACATTGAGACACTCAAACCTCAAAATCATCACTTCTTTCCAACAAAACCAATCAATTCCCTAAAAAGGGTTGCCCAGCAACATCTCTGGAAGAAAAAAAAATCCGATTTATGGACTTACCAATCCCAGCAGTGCTGTACGTGGTCGTACAGTATTTCTCATGGTCATCACACTTGTAGGTTTTCAGGCAGTTCCAGTTGGAATGTTCATTGTCACAGGTGTAGCAAAACAGGGAGGAAGCTGGAAAAAACACCCACAACACAGATTAGTGGTTCCCAGCAATTCCCTCCTGGGGAAAAAAAAAAAAAAAGCCAGAAGCCTTGGAAAATACAAGGGTAAAAGTCTGGTGTGAACAACTTTTCCCCATAAGTGAAGTAAGTTTGGTTTGATTAATGGAGCTAAGAAAACAAATATAGAGAACAAACCAAGTTTTCTTTCTGGACTGGAGATTTTTGGGGGGTTAAATTTACATTTTTCAGCCTGAGCAGCATGTTCAGGTAATTTTTTCTTCTCCCCATGTTGGCCTTGTTGAAAACTAGCCTCCAAAAGCAAAGTCCCAGCAAGGAGAGGAGGAACTGGCCCTATTCTAGAGCTCAGTTTTAAATATTTTCACTCTACATCTGCCAAAGCCTGCCCAGACATGAATTAATTACTGCTTGATGACACCCCTGGGAGCCAAATTACTGAGGGACCACAATAAAGGGAGTTCCCTGGGAGAGGTTGCCCTGGACAATGGATGGATTATTCCTATCAGCACCTGGAACAAGATGTTCTCCATAATACTTTTTCCTCACTGCTGAGCCAGGTCTATCACAGAGCCAGAAAAAAGTGGGATATTATTTGGCACAACTGAAGTAAATTGAGTTGAACTTCCAGGCTGGCTGTTAGAACACAGATGTGCCTTCTCATTCCCTGGAGGTGAATTTGTAATTGGTGGAAATTGTTTCCCTCCTGTCCGAAATTCCAAGAAACGCTCCTCATTTTGGGGCAGGGGTGACAGAGGCAGCTTGGCTGCTCTCAGGAAATCCTGCTCCATTGTCACCAGTGCTGAAGAGCTCTTGGTTGAAGGTGAGCAAATTTATAAACCAGCGAGAGGTCTCCACGAGGCTGAGATTTCCCTGGTTCTGTTTTTCCTGACTTTCTCAGCCCATGGAGGTTCTTTTTGCACAGAATGGCCCCTTCCAGTTGAACTTGGATTTGTTTTTAGCAAGAAATCCTCTCCCAGTGACCTTCCAATGTTTGTTCTTGATTCAAGCTCCATCCGAGGTTGAGTCTGCCCATGAGATTTGGTTAAACAACTCCAGACGCAGTTTTAAAAGAGAATTGAAAGCCCTTTTAGTCTCCAACTATCCCAAGGAGGAGAAAAAAAGGCCTCCCCTCTGTGATCTGGGGAGATCTGGGTGTCTCAGCACAGGACTGGCTTGCTCTGAAACCTTCCCAGATGCTCCAAGGAAAGTTGGACAGGGCTTGGAACAACCTGGGACAATGGAAGGTGCCCTGCCCATGGCAGGGGGTGGAACAGGATGATCTTTAAGATCCTTTCCAATCCAAACCATTTTAGCATTTGCTGATTCTCTGCTCTTTTCCAGTGCCAGCTGTTGCAAGCTCAGGTGTTCTCCATAGTGGGAGGTAAAAATCAGCCTTGATGCAAAATGGGTTTAAGTTCCTCTTTTCATATCTCACTATTTCTGCATCACTTGTGGATTTTCAGTCTCCTCCCTCTCCTCTGGAGGTTCCCCAACCTGAGCTGGGGGCTCTTGTCCTTTTGCAGGTGAAGCAAAGCCCAGACCTGGTGAGGATTATTGCATTTTACAGACCCTGGAGCTCTCCCTGATTTGCTTTTCTGCCAAATTTCTCAAACCACTTCCTGCTGCAGATGGAGCCGAGTCCTCAGCACATGCCTGAGAGCAACTGAAAGCACTGATGTTCCCTAAGTGACCCAAGGAAAATCCCTTCCAGCCAGGAAACAATAACAGCTCAAGCCATTAGAGCTGCTCTAAAGCCTTTCCTGTGTCTGCCCTCCACCCTCCATTAGCTGGAGTTTTGCACATGCAGCCAGAAATAACCTTAACGGTGCAAATTGTGCTCCTCAGGCTGGAAAATCCGTGCCCAGAGCCAGCATTTCCCAACTGGATATTCCCCCACAATTATCCAGGTATGGCTGCACCTCCTTTTAAAGAGGACAAGAGTGGAGCGTTGTGCATCCCATTCCAAACACACTCCCAGGCACTTAACAGCTCTTCCAATTTAGGAGCAAAGAGCTCTGAGGCTTTCAAATATCTGCCAGCAGCCTCCTTACTTAATTGGAATTGTGGGGAATAAAGTGAAATGCTGGCAGGAGATGCAGTGCCAAGACCAGCCACGTTTTCGTCCCCAACAGCTCCTCGAGTTTCATTCAGGAACAAAAATCAAACCAAAGGCAAAAACTCTGAGCCCTGCTTGATTCCTGTCAGCATTTTTCAGGTCATGTCTTCAGCTGTGAGTGGTTGGAGCTGGATATCTGAGGGTGTGAGAAACCAGAATTCATCTCCTCTGGGTTACAGAGAACCCACCCAGGAGTGAGGACTCAACCACATGAAATATTTCTCGCCGTGGCTGACGCCCAAAAAATAACCCCACCAAGACCTCAGCAGCTGCAACAAAAGCTGCCAAACCCTCTTGTCCCTCATTTATCTCCTTGTTTTTCCTTGCCATCCTCTCCTCTGTCCCTCCCAGCCTCCTGAGCTCCTTACCTTGCTGGACACACAGGACTGCAGCCAGCAGTGCGACCAGAAAAGCCTTCATGGTTGGTCTTTGTGCCCTCAGAGTCGGAGCAGTGTGGGAAGATGCACCTTGGGAAGGTTTTATACCAGCACTGCCTCGTCTCTGGCTTCCTTTGATTGCAATAATTTGAGGTTTGGGCAGTGCCAGCATCCAAGATGTGATCAGTGTTGGGTGTGTTTGTGCGTAGGAACCTATTATGAGGCTGCAGATAGTGATGTTTTTTTACCTCTCCTTCTCATCCAATCTTTTTTTCCGAGGCCTACTCCCGTCTGCACTGCTAATTTGGGGAGCAATTTCGGTGATTCAAACGTGGGAGTCCCTTCTCAGGCTGAGCCACGAAACCTGGAGCGAGTCAGAGGCATCTGGGCCTGCCTGGGGTGGCTCCTTGCTTGCTGGCACTCTCCATTCTTGCTCTCTGCCATGGAATGGGAACTGAAGGCCTCTGGGAAGTGGGAGAGGAGGCAAGGAAAGATTTTTTGGATTGTCCAGACCCATTCAGAATTATCTCACTTGCACAAAATGCTTTAAACAGGAAGCAGCAGCTTCGGTTGTGGAATCATAGAAAAGTTTGGGCTGAAAGTTTGGACCTTAAAGATCCTCTTGTTCCACTCCTGACACCACTGTTTGTGCCTGGAGATGTCACTCAGGGACTCCAATGGTCCAGGCAGGGATGGGGTTTGATGCTTTTGTTTTCTCCTTCTGTCTTCTAGAACCATTCAGGGTTTCCAGGTGACAATGTTTGTTGCTCCCTGGAAACCAACTCTGGATTCTGTCAGGTTTTTCCAGTCCCCCATGACATTTCCAGTCCTTCTGGGCTCCCTCCTTTTGCTCCCACAAGATCTCTTGACTCAGGGTGCAGAAGAGCCAAATGACTCAGGGTGCAGGAGAGGCACAAAGTGCATGAAAGCACCTGCCAGAGTGAAAAATCTACAAATGGGAGTAAAATTAACTGAGAAATAAAAGAAATCCTGGTCAAAAAGTCTTGGCAGGACCCTTTGGAGAGAGAGATGACCAAGGGGAGCTCAAGGTCAAGGTTTGTGAGGTCACAAATGGTGTGGAAACAGAAGAAAGAACATCCAGGTGCTCTTTGTTTTCCCCAAATTAATCATAGGATCACAGGATATCTTGGGTTGGGAGGGATCCAGAAGGATCAGCGAGGCCAACTCCTGGCCCTGCACAGGACACCCACTGAGGGCTTTTTCCAAGCACTTCTGGAACTCTGGCAGTCTCGGGACCGTGATTACTTCCCCAGGGAACCTGGGAAGTCTCTTCACAGTCTCCCCCTCTGCCCACCTGTCTGCAAAATCCTGGGAAGCCGGACCCATTCCCAACCTCTCTTACGAGTAGCTTGGAGCATATCGTTTTTCCTTTGCCCAATTCCACCTTTTCTGCTACAGCTTCAACCCTCAGTGATTCTGTCTCAGTGTCCAGAGGGTGGAGGGGATGAGCCCCCAGTTTTTCTGAGTTTTCCATTCTGCTCTCTGGTCTGACCTTGAGCAAGAGTCTTGAACTATTTCATCCTTTAGAGAGGATGTGAAAGGCCCACGTGACAGATAATGCAGCAACAATATTTCAGAAATAATCTGGGAGAAGAAAACATTCTCTCTGAGCAAGATTCCTTATAAAAACAGGCGTGGAAAACATCAGGCAGGATATGGGATCTGCTGGAGCAGGGAGAGAAAAAAACAGGTATTAATCCACATGTTTGTTTAATGTATAACACCAGGGTTGTCTCAGGCAGCTGGAAAAATGGAAAATGGAAGTTCCTTCTCTTCCATCCCATCAAAAATCCCAAAATGAAAATGAATCATCACCCCAAATCCAGCTCATCTCGGAGCCAATCGAGCAGAAAAATGCAGCTCCTCAGCAGGAAAAGGGAACAAGGCTTGAACACAGACCACAACAAGCAAGAAGAAAAGCTTTGGAATTAAAACAAATAAATGAGCAGTAAATAAATGAGGCTGTTAAAGCAAAGTGCAGCTGAATAGAAAAAATGTCAAGTGAGAAATGGGCTGTGGGAAGTGGGAATGTGAGAAAGCTTTTAAATAGATTAGAGAGAGGGGAGGTTAATAATAATAATGATAATAAACAAGATTAATATTTCAGACAGAAGTGGAAAGCGAGAAGGAGGGAGCAGAGAAATATTGGTGCAAAGCAAAATAATTCAAGGCAAACACACAAAGCTTGGGGGGAAATAATTAAGGAGAAGCAGAGGGAGGGTAAAGAATAAGATGGGATGGGAGGGAAGTCCCTCCTATGTGGAAAATGTACATTTTCCTATGTGCAGACCCTGTTTAGGTGCTAAAAACAGCCCTGCAAGGGGCTGGGAAGCTGCAGAATTCCCCAAATCCCAGTTTAATCAACCACTGGGGGCTCCTGTGTGACCTGGATGGGGAAAAGCATCCAGGGCATCTTCTGATCTCTATCCCCATGTCCCTGGAGGCGGCTGCCAAGGCTTTGGGAGGCACCCCAGGCTCTGGCCATGTCCCAAATCCCCGCTATTCTTGGGCCCCGTTGGCATTGCAGTCACGCCCAGGGCCACTGCAAGGGCTCTGGGCTCCAACCAGCACCATGGTGCTGGAGGGAACGGTGCCTTTGGAAGCAGAATCCAGTTTTTCCAATCAAGTGGTGATGAGAGCTGGAAGAAAATCCAGGGCAAAGACAACTGAGGGAGTGGGAGCACAGATGGTGCCAGGAGAACGCAGCGGGGAGGTGTAAAAACCATTTCCCTGGGACATAAAAAAAGCAGGGTGAGGGGAGGGCAGCAGGGTGACTCTTGCTGCAGAAACTGGGCCAGGTGGGTGTCACCTCCTGGGTGTTACCCAGTGGGTGTCACAAAGGGAATTAAACAGTTAACAGGGCCTGGGAGTTTTAGGAAAAAGAAACCTTCACCCACTTGGGGCTTGGCAGCCACAGAGAGTGTTTGTGCCAGACTTTGGGAATGCCTTGTGCAAGGCCAGGCCTTTTTGTGTAACCAGAGTCAGACAAAGCGTGGTTTCAAGCTGGGATGGAGCGATGGGATAGAGCCAGATCCAGGGATGTTTAAATGTCAACACTTCCCACTTTCTCCCCTTTTTTCTCTCCAGAGAGTGGCTCCAACCTCAGCTCCCCTCAATGGTGCAGGGAGGAATCTCTGTCTCAGCTCAGGGTTGTGAAGTGCAGCCTCAAGAGGGAAAGGAGAGGCCACGGATAAAGTGGGAAGGTGGAAGACATGGATGGTGCTCCCCGTGTCCCTGAGTCATGCAGATGGTGCAAGAGGTCCAACCTGACTCCAGACAACACCAGGCTGATCTGGTTGTGTCCTCTCCTCCTTCCTTAGAGGGGTCAAGGAAGGCTGGGTTGCTTCATCTGGACCTGCAATGGGAACAGGGTTTGGTGAAGAAGCAGAAGTGGGAGTTTGTGGGATCCAGAAGCACATGGATAAAAGGAAAAGCCGACTGTGACATTTTGGCTTTTCCACCTAGGTCTGTTGCAGGCAGCCTGCTCTATTCCTGCCTTTCCCAGAGCACATCTGGCACAGCTGTTCTTGCAGGCTCCAAACAACAGGAAACAGCTCCTCAGGTCATTCCCACGGCGGATGCCAGAGGCTACCAAACTTCCATCTGGGAAAGACAGGAGTAGCCCGAATCCACCACATGTGGCTGAAATACAGAGTGATCTGGGTGCTCTTCAAGGCCAGGTTGGATGGAGCTTGGAGCATCATGAGGTAGTGGGAGACATCCCTGCCCATGGCTGGGCTTGGAATGAGATGATCTTTCAGATCCCTTCCAACCCAAACCATTTCCATGATTCTGTGATGTCCAACTCAGCAGCTGTGATGGTCACCAGGAGCCTTCCTGTTGATCTCAAGAGTTGAGGAACTTGAGCCCTTTGGGGCTGCAGCCAACAGGGAACTGAAGCCATTTCATCACATTCCCTCAACCTCCAAGCTCCTAAGGGATATTTCAGCCCCATCAGCTTGAAGCAACATCAAACAGCACCATCACGCCTGGAGTCAACCTCCATGATTCACACCCCCAACCAAAATCCTCATGGAAAGGCCAGATCCAGACTCTGTCATCAAACAGGGCACCAGCCCGGCCCCAACGCCACCCAAGCCATCGGGCCACCAACATGGCTTGGGCACACCCCAGCCTGGATGGTGCCCTGGCATGGGGCTGCTCCGTGGAAGGCACTGGGATGTAACCACCCTGTTTGTGGAGGAAAGGGAGTTATGGATGTGAATCATCCTCCTTGGAGCCAGGGCCAAGGTTTGTTACTCAGTGGTGCCATCTCCACAGCCAGGAGCAGGAATGTTGGAGACCTGCAGGGTCTGTGGGGAAAAGGGCAGTGAAGAGGGTGGTTGGGAATAGGAAGAAAAGAAGAAAAGAGAGGAGAAAAATCCAGTATCCTCTTGGAATTTCCCAAAAATACTTCATTGCAGTCCTCCTCGAGGAGGGCACCACCGGCTGCAACCGTATTTGGGAAGAAATAACCCCACTCCCTGACGAATCCCACATCTGCCACTGCTTTTTCACTGAAAGTGGGAATTTCCTCTTGCCCAATTCCAACCCTCCTGATCTCATTTCATAACATGAGGAGTCAATGTACAGGAGCTAAAATGGGATCATTCCCTGCACCACATGATCCCACAGGCCCTGACAAGCTCTGATCCCTCTTTGGAAATCTTGGCCTGTGATAAGAATCTCAACCATGCGAGGACAAATATTTACAAAAAGACAACCAGAATCTTTGCCATGGAATATTTTGGCCAGGGTTTGACAAAGACAAGTAGGTGGCAGTTGCCATGTTTGTCTTCACAACATCTCTGTCAGCACTGTGGGAGGTTCTGTGTTTATTTTGTGGACATTTTTAAATTGAACTTTAAGATCCAGGGTGGTGTAGAGAGCTGTCGCTGGAACCTGCTAGGCCAGTGTGACACAACTGTGGTGGCATTTTGAGGGCTTCCTCAGGTGTCTGCAGGGCCTCCAAGACAGCTTCAGTCTACAACATTTTGGGTCATCTTCCACAAGAACCAACATTTTCCACGTCTGCCCATTTTGTTGTGCTTTGGGTTCTTGACTCATCTCTTCCATGATGGATGTTCCAGGCATGGAAATTTTCCTCTGCACTGGAGCCAAGAGCTGGAATTTCCAAGGTTTGGTGAAAGCTGGGAATCAATGAGATCAATAAGTATTTTCTATCTGTGGAAAATGTGGGGTGGACTCTACAGAAAATCAGTCTGCCCTTCATGGGAACGCAGAATTGTTTGCATTGGAAGGAACTTAAAGATCATTGAATTGCAGCTCTCTGCCATGGGCAAAGACACCTTCCACTATCCCAGATCACTCTGAGTCCCATCCAACCTGGCCTTGGACACTTCCAGGGATGGGGCATCCACAGCTTCTCTGGGCAACCTGTGCTAGGGCCTCCCCACCCTCCCAGGAAGAATTCCTTCCCAACATCCCATCTAAATCCACCCTTTTCCAGTTTTAATCCATTCCCCCTCACCCTATCATTACTCTTCATTTGTTTTAACTTCTCCAGATCGAGTTTTTTTCACAGGAGGATCTCAACTGAGAGCAGAAAAACTCGACAAGACTGGAAAAACTCAGCCCACATGTGGGAAGATCCGGATGCTCCGGTTTTCCTCGTGCCCTGCTCCTGCCGCCACAGCCGGGCATGGCATCAAAAACCCAGTTGGGTGATGAAAACAAGACCTTGGGCTGGTCCTTGTTACGTCCAGAAACCTGTCACACCTCATGTAATGACCCTGCTGAAACCTCCCCAGCCACAGCCAGGGACAGCAAGGCTGTCCCCAGGGAGAGCCCACGTTGACGGAGGAGCTCCAGAGCCAGGAAAAATCCCGGCTGAAACCATCCCAGCCTCAGAGGTGTGGCCACCAGGGCACAGAAACAAACAGTCCTATCTGAGAACTCAATCGTGTCCTTCACTGGAGGAGCTGATGGGCATTTTCCCAGGAGGGCTGGCCAAAAATTCAAGGCTGTGATGTTGTTTGGGTTTGGGTTTGGGTTTTTTTAATTATTATTATTATTATTTTGGGAAGGCAGAGAATGGTTTTGTCAGGTGGGACAGAAGGAGGGAAAGGAATCAGTCCAGCTCAGGTGCATCCCTGCACATTTCAGAGGGCTTTGGCTTCTTCCCACCACCCCTGGGGTTTGGTGAGAGCAGCTCAAGTGCCAAAATCAAATCCATCCACTGGCAGAGCATCCCCTCCAAGCCCAGCTGACAAACAAGGGCTTGGAAACCTCATGGATGGCAGCCCAGGAGTGGCATGGGAATCAATATCCACCCACATGATCCAGGGAGCAACAGAAGGGTTGAAAATCCAGCCGGGCTTTGCAGGCACCACCTGCTTGCCAAAGAAAGGGCATGGCAGGAACAACTCGCCCCAAGTTGATTGTGCACATCGTGTTCCAGGCTTTGACTAATTCCCAAATTATTAAACTGTCAGGAAAAGGACAACCAAGTCTTGAGGGGACTTTAAAAATGTTTCAGCAAAGAATTCCAGAGCCGTAAAAGACAGTCTGAGCAGGGAGAGGCATTCCCAAAACACAGGTGTGGGAGAGTGGTGATGGTGGCTCCTCAGCCTCCCTCCAGCTTTGCTTTGCAGCCCAACTACTGCACAAGGGGCAGGGGAGGAGGAAGGAAAGAGGATCTCCAGTGGAAAAAGAGGTCCATGAAAATTTCCAGAAATTCATTCTTCCATTCCTGGAACAACATTCTGGAATGCCATGTCTTGGCATCAGGCCCTGGGTTTGCTTCCTGCCTCCCCACATGGAAGAAAATCCACTTTCCTTCAAGCCAAAAGGGAAATGGGATGAAGGAAGTGCCAATGGAAACAAATTTGGGATTGCCTGAGCAATGGAGGCCAGAAAACCTGCCCTCGTTCGCTGGGCATGGCTTTCACAGTGACATCCTGGGAATCTCCTTTCCTCCACAGCACCAATGGGTGCCTCTGGGGGCACTTCCAGAGCCAAAATCCAGCCATGATATCCCCCCTGTCCTCACCACCACCTGGTCCTGATGGTGGGATGGATCCTGCCCACTTGTTCTGATCCATCTCATTCCCCTGTGGAAGGGTGGCCAGAAAAGAGGAAGATGCACCACTCCATCCAAGCAATTCTCAGGAATCCTCAGGAATTGCTTCCTTTGTGTTTCTCAGCCACTTGGGGGTTCACAAAGTGCTCTGATAACGAAGAAGAGCTGTGAATCAATTTCTATGCCAGTAAATCAGTCAAAAACTTGGCATTTTCCCACTATCAACACTCTCATGCCAAGAAACTCCTCCCAGTCCATGCCCAGGAGACAGATTTGGATGTGTCTGGGGAGGGAAGAGGTGCCACAAGCACGTGGTGCCACGTGTCCTCACAGCTGGGGGACATCCCATCTAACCTTGTGCTGTTTATCTGCCTGGATGGAGCCCCTCCCTGTAGGATTTAACCTCAAGATCTTTCGCGTGTTTGCTTCTTCCCATTTCTGCAGTGCCAAATTTAGGGTGGAGGATTTGGGGTGGGAGGTGACAGGATCTGTGGGGACACTGATGGGACAGCCTCCAACCCAGCTCCCTCTCGCTGCAGAGTAGAGGAAAGACCATTTCAGGAATGCCTGGGAGATGCTGAACACCACTCCTGCCGGTTTCCTTGGAAGCAGGACAGCATCCAGGGGAAGCTCTGTTTCTGCTACCAAACCTTGGGGACCGGGGGTATTTTGGGGAATGAAATGTGGTTAAATGTAGAAAACCACCAGGCTTTGCTTCCTCTGAACCCATCAGCCCCAGAGCAGGCAGCAAACCTTGGGAAGAGCATCTGTCTGCAGATAATCCAACCCTGCAGCAAGGACCACGTGTCCAGGAAAAGCTTTGAATTATAAGCATAGGGAAAAGAGAAACATTTTTAAACTAAAAGTGGAGAGATTTGGATCAGATTTTAGGATGAAATTCTTCCCTACGAGGGTGGTGAGGCCCTGGCACAGGTTGCCCAGGGAAGCTGTGGCTGCCCCATCCCTGAAACTGTCAAAGTCCAGGTTGGATGGGGCTTGGAGCAACCTGGGATAGTGGAAGGTGTCCCTGCCCATGGCTGGGAGCTGGAATGGGATGAACTTTAAGGTCCTTTCCAAGCTAAACCATTCTGGGATTCTGTGGGGGGTTTTGCTGCGGGGAGGGGGTAAAATATCACCTCCCTTATTCTCTGCTGACATCCAGCTTGGAGCTGGCTGATGAGCAGATAAGCTGGTTTCCCAATTTTCCAGGGTGGAGTTCAGGGATGAGCTCTCCTGTGCTGTGGCAGACCTGTGACAGTGCTGGGAGAGGGCAGCTGCTGGAGGGGGAGGCAGATCAGTGGAGCTTTCCAGGGTTTTATGAGGACACAGGGCTCTGCATCCCATCATGGAACCCACCTCATTCCAGGGACCAAATCCAGGTCTCAGACTCCCTCTGTTTACACCACCAGGACACAGCACTTTTCAGGGACCAAATCCAGGTCTCGGAGCTCCTCTGTTTACACCTCCAGGACCTCCCAAGTTGAACAAGGGGTCCTGGACCCCACCAGATTGCTGAGCCACCTCAACCCATGTGAGACCTGTCACCCTGGTGACACCAAATCAGGCAGTGGCCAAGTGCCCGAGGCCCTGAGCAATGGCCACACCCTCATCTTCACCTGTGTGTCTACATCCAGCTCCTTGGTGACAGGGAAGAGGGCAGGAATGTCTTTCTGCAGTGTTTGCAGGCCTGGTTCCTAAGAGAACTCCCAGCAAAAGCTTTTCAGTGAGTCAAGGAACAGCATTTCCGGAGGAGGGAGCGACGTGGGAGCAGCCCCAGAGTTGCCACAGCAGGTTATGGGAAGGAGGAGTGTTCCCAGCAGATGGAGCAGCACGGAGCTGCAGGGACCTGGGAAAGGCACGGGCCGTGGGTGGGCACCTGCCCCTCCTGATCCTGCTCCAAGGTTATCCCTGGGCAAAACATTCCCAAGGGACCGAGATCCAAAGGGCCCTAAGGTCACCTGGAGTTGTTATCTCCATTTTTATCGCATGAGTCAGACTCTCCTCGAGGTCAGACACCAGAAGTGGTGGAAAGGCTTGGCTTGAAGTCCCACATGTACCACCTTCTCCCAAAAAACTTCTTTCCTGCCCCACTTCCCTGGAATTCCTGAAATAATCAGGTTGGAGACAGGGTGAAAGCTCAGAGAAGAGGAGGAAAAAAGTGGAATTTCCATTATTAGTCCAAGTCCATTATTAGTCCATTATTAGTCCCTGTGTTTTGGCTGTGACCATTCCTGGAGGGAGCTGGTGGAATTTAGGGGGCAGGAAGATGCACAAGGAGTCACTGCAAAGCAGGAATGTGCAGGAAAATCAGGAAAAGTCACCCAGAATGGGGCAAAAAGGCACAGCATCATCCGATCTGATCCCCTCTTTACTCCCCAAAACTTCATAGATGCCAAGAAAACAAATTTCCCTTCATGCTGCCAGGCCCTTCCCAACAATTTTGGGGATTTCCAAGAGTGGGACAGAGGATCACACCCCTTTCCAAGCCACCCATGGTGACCAGCTCTGGATTAAAACCTTGCAGGCCTTTGGGATTGGGATGGAAATGCCCCCTGTTCCAGCAGAGGGTATTGGATGCTCCAGAATTATCCCGGAGTCCAAGGCAAGGCACATCCCAGATTGCCGATGGTGCGGGAAGGAGCAGACGCTGGAGAACGGCCAGGACCTGCTGTCGGCTCGGTTGGAATCAGCAGGACGGACCCACAGCCTGCATGGATCCTTCCCTGGGCTGCTTCCAACCCAGCCGGCTCCTCCCTCGCACGGCTGCTCGCTTTTTTCCCTGGAAATTGCTCCAGGATCAGCGGCTTTCCATGGGCTGGCAGCATCCCGTGGCCCGGGACAGAGGCAGCAGCTCCCTCTCGTGGGCTTTGTCCGGTTCTTCGTGCTGGAAACCAGCCACAATTTCCCGGGAAAGTGGTTGTTTTTATTGTTGTTTCTCCCTCTTCTGCAATTCAGAATATTCATTAGCGCCCCAGACATGGAAATTTTATGGAGAAGTGCCAACTTCCATCAAATTCCGCCTCGTAGGCGGGTGGGTTTTTTATAGTTTTGTCACCTTTTTTTAATTGGTTTTATTTTCCTCGCTCAGTCTGGGGTTCAGAACAACTCATTCAGGCATGGAAAGGGTCGATCCTTCGGATTCACTTGCCCAGGGGCTCTAGAAAGATTTGGGGGTCTCCATGGAGCCATTCAGGTGCTGTCTTGGCAGGGGGGAGTCACCCCAAAATCTGCAATTTTTAGGGGGCAGGCACAGACTGAGGCGTCCAGCATTTAGATAAGGCCAGGACACAAATCCCCCAAGGTTATTTCAGTTTGAAATGCTGGAAATCCAATGCGTTTCATGAAGCCAAAAGTTAGAAAAAGGACAGTTAAAATTTTTAAAAACACATTTTCGATTTTTTGTTTTGTTTCATTTCATCTTGACCCCAAACAGCTCCAGGGATTTCATCTTCCAGCTTTTGGTTTGGAAAACTACTGGTCTCCCCAAAAAAAGCTGGAATTTCCCCCAGAGCTGAATTGCCTGCAGCTTTTCCATCCAAACTCCCAGCAGGGAAGTGTCACGAGCTCAGAGAGGCATTTGTCCCTCCCTGGTACTTGCTGGTACAGCAAGGCCACTTCTCCCCGCTCCATATTCCCTGGTTTCTGTGATCCAGCCGGTCACTCTGGAATCCCAGTGGTGTTGGTTACCCCCCAAACCAAACGAGGACCTCGCCCCCTGCCCTGAACCCTACAAAGAATTAGGAAACAGCTCTGGGGTTGCTGTGCCTCAGAGAGGAGATTTGGGGTTTTCCTGCCTGGCCCAACACTCATCTCATTGTGGGGGTGGCAGGGGCCACTGGTCACATGTCACCATCTGATGTCCCCTCTTCCATGGACCCCTGCCTTGAGAATTCTTCTCCCTCTTTTTCAAGGTTTGATGGCTCTATCCCATTTCCCCCCTCCCTCCCAGCACTCCTCAGCCTTGCCCACACCCATGGATTGGCACAGGGATAAATTTCTCCACGGGATTTGGCTGTTGGTGGCTCTGATAGCAAAGGTGAAGGGTGACAACTGCCCTGGACCCGAAGGAACCACGTCACAACTCCATCCAGCCCGTCCTTGAGGTATGTTTAAACTGATTATTATCCACAGCCAGGCATTTATTATTCCATTTGGAATTGTTGCTCCATCTCAAGTCCACGTGACCCTGCCAGCTCCAGCCACTGAAAGGGCTCTGTGTTTGCTTTGTGCTGCCTCTTTCAGTGCCATGTTTAGGGAATTCTTCTTCCAAGGAGCTTTTTCCGTGCCTAGGAGGAAAATATTTCCCTCTCCCCTCTGTCCCCATGTTCATCAGCTTGGGTATTCCCTCCCCAGATTCCTGCAATAACGTCGGGATGAGCCTCTGGAGCATCCTCACCTCTGTCCAAGCCTTTTGATGGGGTCAGAGAAGCTCAGAGCAGTCTGGAGCGAGGAGAAAAAGTTTTTTCCAATCCTTTTTTGTTTAGGATCCTCCAAACACCTTCCCATTCCAAGGGGTGGATGTTGCCTTGCACGACACAGCTCAGGGTAATTTTCTGGGCAGCCTCATCCGTGCCTTAATGATTCCCATCTTTCCGTGGTCCCAATTGGCCCTAATTCCTAGGCAGAATTAGTGGTTGGGAATCACACCCTCCTCTCCTTCCTGCACATCTTAGATGGCTTGGAGAGGAGTAATTGCCACCAGAGTTGATTGACATTACAGGAGGAGGGACTTCCATATCCTTGAGCTGCAGTGGGAATTACAGGATCATGGAATGGTTTGGGTTGGAAGGGACCTCCAAGATCATCCAGTGCCACCCTCTGCCATGGGAACACTTCCCACTATCCCAGGTTGCTCCAAGACCCATCCAACCTGGCCTTGGACACTTCCAGGGATGAGACAGCCACAGCTTCTCTGGGAAATCCATTCCAGGGCCTCACCCCCTTCCCAACAAAGATTTTCTTTCCAATATCCCATCTAAACCTCCTCTCTTTTGCTTTATTTTTTATGTTGTTAAAAAAATAACCCTTTTCTCTTCAGTCATGCCCAGGATGATTTCTTTTCCTTTTCTATTATCCATGCATACAAGGAAGTTTTTCTGCAGCAAAGGCACAGCAAATCAAGAAAAAAACCCCAGCCAGTTTTGCTTTAAAGCAGCAAAAAAAATTCCCGACTGTGTTTTCCTGCAGGCTGAGGGAGCCTCTGTCTCCACAACTGCAGGAAGAATAAATCCAACCCAATGAAATATTAATTATTAGAGTCTGTCCAACTGGGATTCCTCAGTGCTTTCAGAGAGCACAAAAATTCTGGCATGCAGGAGAAAAACCACACAAATCCCCTTTTTTGGTTGTTGTTTTTTGTTGTTTTTATGAGGAAATATCATGTGATGAGTAAATTAAGAGCTTTGGGTTGAGGGAAGGGAGGGGGCTTGGATTGCTTCAATAAAAATTCCCGAAGAGGGTTGGGAAGAGATCGTCCCGTAAATAAGAGGAAAAGGTTCCTTCACACGGTAGGAGGGGGTGAAGGAAAGCAGAAGTTGATTAAGAAAAGAGAGACACATCCCTGAAAATTCCCTGTTCTGCAGAACTTGGGAAGAAATCCTCTATCCTGAACAGCCCCAGGCTCCAGCCTGAGGCAGCCCTGCTCTGCACAGCTCAAAGCCCCTTTTGTCCCCGTTGTTTACCAGGCTTGGGTTGGAAGCACAACACAGAGCGTCATCCCTTGGCTGAGGAATGTTTTGCAGATTTGGGAGCGTTGACTTGAGTTAAAGCATTCCCACGATTCTTCCAGAGCAAAATTCCTCCAAAAAGTGTTGTTTAGGAGAAAAGAGAGGCACTCAGAGCACATCTGGCAATGAAAAACCTCTGTTGTCTGGTCATTATTTTTCCAGCTCCTTTTTAGCCTCGTTTCTTTGCAGGCTCTGGAAACATCTCTATGAAATATTTGACTTCTCTGGAATCTCTGTTCTCCTTATAAACCTCTCCAAGGTTCCTCAGCAGCTCAACCCAAATGCTGCAAATGCTTTTCATGAGGGGAAGCGAGAGAGGAGGCACCAATTTCTTCTTTCTGGCGCCTGGGATCATAGGGAACAACTGGAGCTGTGTCAGGGAAGGTTAGGCTGGATTTTAGGGAAAGGTTCTTCATCCAGAGGGTCTTTGGGCACTGGAAGTCCCCAGGGAAGTGGTCACAGCATCAATCCTGTCAGAGTTCCAGATGGGCTTGGAAAAAGTTCTCAGCCACAGGGTGGGATTGTGCAGGGCCAGGAGTTGGACTTCCATGATCTCAGGACATTCCATGATTCCATGATTACCCCGTGGTTGCTTTGGAGGATGTCTGAGGAAAAGATGGATTAGTGGATTGCTGGAAGACACAATGCCAAGTGGTAGGAATTGTGAATCCAGGGAGCTGCTGGCCCCGGGTGAGGTTGTGTGGCTCCAACAACAGCAAGGCAATGTAAGGAAGGGATTCCCAAGGATGCTGGAATTGGAGGTGGGGTCAGGTGTGCAGATAAGAGGGGTTGTTACATTTGCCCAGAAGCTGCCACTCTGTGGCTCCAACTGCACCCAAAATAGGATAAAATTCCAGGAGAAAACCATCTGGAGATGCAGGAAGTGCAGAAGGAGTATCTCCCTCCCAAAGCTGCAGGACAGAGCACAAAAAGGAAGACACTGAGGGGCTGGAGTGTGTCCAGAGACAGGAACAGAGCTGGGGAAGGGAATGGAGCACCAGGAACAGCTGAGGGAGCTGGGAAAGGGCCTCAGCCTGGAGAAAAGGAGGCTCAAGAGGCACCCTGTGGCTCTTCACAACTCCCTGAAAAGAGGGTACAGCCAGGAGGAGTCAGGCTCTGCTCCCAGGGAATAAAGAACAGGATGAGAGGAAACGGCCAAGGGAAGTTCAGGATGGACATCAGGAAGAATTTCTTCTCAGAAAGGGTGATCAGGCATTGAAAGGGGCTGCCCAGAGGGGTGGTGGAGTCCTCATCCCTGGAGGCATCCAAAGAACACCTGGACATGGAACTCAGAGCTCTGGTGGGGATGCTGGAGCCACAGAGCTCGGAGTTGAGAAGAAAATGAGAAGAAGGTTGGGAGATAGCACAGGACAAGACGATGACCACAATACTTTATCTATTCCACATGTTTGATGTCCACACCTCCTGGGGGAAACTGGCCAGGCTCTTCAGTCCTTCAGGATCCATTTTCCCCCAGCACCACTGGGCAGCTGAAGAGAAGGACATGGAGTGGGACTCCCTGGCACGTCATGGCCGAGCCAGCCGGGGCCCCGGGCACGCGCTCAGGTTGCACAGGAAGCTTTGGCAGCAGTAGGAGGTGTAGGTGGCCAGGCCCAGTTGGAAGTTGTGGTATGGGCAGGTGTCGGAGCACTTCTTGGTGATCCTCTTCCAAAAGGACAAAAAGCCTGGCCCAGAGAAGGGAGAGAGCAGGGTTAGCAACGGGGTTTGTTGAGCGGTCCTTGTGCAGGATGGAGTTGGGTTGATGAGTTCCATTATCCCCCCCACAGCCCAGGAATTGTTGGTGACCTCCTACACAAGGAATTCCATATCCATGCTGAGCATCCAGCACTTCCCAGCATGGATCTTCATTTTAAGACTTTTTTAGGTGTACAACGACAACATTTATTCCTGGATTTAAATCACATTTCCAGGCTTCTCCGTTTGAGGGAAATAATTCTGTTTCCCTCTATATCCAACTTGGATCAGAAATAGTGTGCCCAGAAGGCCCAGGAAAGTGATTTTTTTTCCATTTTCTTGTCATTGGTGAGGCCACACCTCAAATCTTGGGATCAGCTTTTGGGCCCTCACTGCAACAAAGAAATTGAGGGGCTGGAGCATGTCCAAACAAGGGAATGGAGCTGGGGAAGGGTCTGGAGCACCAGGAGTGGCTGAGCAAGCTGGGGAGGGGCTCAGCCTGGAGAAAAGTAGGCTCACGGGGGATCTTTTCACTCTCCATAACTCTCTGAGAGTGCAGCCAGGTTGGGGTCGGGCTCTGCCGAATCAAGGTCCAAATTTATTTATTCTTCCTCTGAAGGATCCTTCCTCTTCTCTCAATGTCCCCTGATTTTCCATGCAGGAATAAAACAACAGCTGAAGAGGAAAATCTCAGTGTGTGATGAGGAGGGCAATTTCAAACTATCAGCACCGCCAGGCTGGGTTAGGAAGGGCTCCAACTCCCACTTGTGCTTCCCAATGACTCCTCAGCCCATCAAAAATCCAACCCAGACCTCACATCCCATTCCTGAGTCCCCACGAGGGGATCCAGAGCCAGCACCCACCGATTCCTACAGAGGCCACGTTGGTGACACAGAACTCGTCTTTGTCCGAGCACTTCTCGGCCTTCAGGCAGCTCCAGTTGCTTTGTTCCCAGTTGCAGGTGTAGCAGTACAGGGCATTTGCTGTGGGAAGAGACACAAAACAGGGAAGAGGGAGATGGAATCATCCTGGCTTGTGCCAGGAGGAGCAGGTCACATTGTCCCTCTGTGCTGAGCACTGCTGAGGCCAGACCTTAAATCCTGTGTCCAGTTTTGTCCCCTCATGACAAGACAGACATTGAGGGGCTGGAGCATGTCCAGAGAAGGGAACGGAGCTGGGAAGGGTCTGGAGCACCAGGAGCAGCTGAGGGAGCTGGGAAAGTGGCTCAGCCTGGAGAAAAGGAGGCTCAGGTGGGACCTTCTGGCTCTTCACAACTCCCTGACAGGAGGGGGCAGCCAGGGGTGGGACCAGCTCTGCTCCCAGGGAACAGGGACAGGACAAGGGGAAATGACCTCAAGTTCTATTCAGGGGAGGTTCAGGTTGGACATCAGAAGAAATTTCATCATTGGAAGGGGTTGCCCATGGAGGTGGTGGAGTCCCAATCCCTGGAAATGTCCAAGGAATGACTGGACATGGCACTCAGAGCTCTGGTGGTGATCAGTCAAAGGTTGGAGTCGAGGATCTTGGAGTTCTTTTCCAACTTAAGTGATTCTGGGATTCTGTGAAATGTCAGCAGCAAAAATCATCCCCTACTTTTCATGGAGTCTCAAATGCACAAGGTGCAGGTCTGGTAAAAGCCATGGAGCCAAAAGATCCAATCCACTCCTCCAATGCCACATCCAGCCTGACCTTGGACACTTCCAGGGATGGAGCAGCCACAGCTTCTTTGGGCAACCCCTGCCAGGGCCTCCCCACCCTCACAGGGAAGATTTTTTTTCTATATATCCAACCTAAATTTTCCTTCCTTCAATTTGATAGGCTGAGGGAGCTGAGTTTGATGTGATGCTTGGAGCAGGGAAGGGCAGGGACTCCTGGAGGAGTTTCCAAGGATGTCCCAAGGCCTGGGGTCACCTTTTCTACTTGCTGGGGATTATTAAACTGCAGCCTTATTAGGCAGAAAGCATTGGCAAATGAAGAGGGTTAACTAGGACCTCCACAGACTAAAGTCAGGCTCCCATGCCTTTGTCTTTGGGTGGGACATCAATGCCCCCAAAAATAAATCCAGAACCTGGTTTAAAGGACAAGACGATGAGAAGGATTTTTTACTCTTTGCTGTGAGAATTCAGCCCTGAGATGTGTGCAGTGAATGCTTAATTTTTACTGCCTGGATAATCCAACGTGGATTAGGCCAGGCTTGATTTTGGCACTGAGGACAACCTCCCTGTCTCCCGGGCCTTGTTAACACTTGGAAATCTGTCAGGATCACTGTTCTGGTGAGTGAACAAAGCTAAATAGCAGAAAGGTATTCTTAGGCCACAATGAGCCAGAAATAACTATTCTAAGGAATTCTTTTTCTGTACCAGACGTGTGGCAGAATTCCAAGCTCTGGCAAAGCCTGTCCCACTCTCCCAAATGAGGATAAGGTTTATTCTCTCTGGTCTATAGAGGATATAGGATCATATTCCTTTAAAAGGCTCTGATTTAATTTACCATCTCTCTGTGAAATAAAATGCACCATCTATAACACAATTACTATGCAAATACCCACCACCATTAACTCATTCAGTCCACATTCCAACTTCTCCCTAATTCCCCGACTGCATCCCAAAATCTCCAAAGTCAGCAAGCTGTGGGGTCTCTGAGACAGGCAGAAACAGCTGCACAGGGCCAGATGTTGGAGATGTGGCCTTGTCCTTGTGGACTAAGAACACAGAGCATTGTGCTGTCTTCATCAAAATTTAAGAATAACCACAGCCTTGCACCACCCCGACAGGAAAACTCCCTGGAAAGTCTCTCAAAGGCAGACCAGTGGGAACTGTCTCCTTTTTTCTGTCTTTTTTCCATAAAAATCCAGTAGGACAGGGAAATTTCCTGGTGGAAAATAAACTTTTTGCACACCCAGACTGAGATTCCAAATAAAAACCCCCAAAGAGGAGCACTGTGCCCTTCACCTGCACCATTCCAAGAGCTGAGGAGCTCTCCTCCATGATTTCTTTCCCTGGATATGAGGCATTCCTACCTTTAAAACACTCAGCTCTACATTATCTAGGAGCAAACCTCACCTTGAGCTGCAAGTAGGACTAAAGCCAGCACCACAAGGAGGGAGAACTTCATCTTCTCCCAGTCGTCTCCGCAGCCCAGGAAAAACACCCTCACCTGGGGACAGGATATAAATCTTCCCTGCCTTTGGACGGGGTGATGAGGAAGCCAACGATTTGGAAAGAGTGGGCAGGGATCATGGATTAGATGAGAGGCCAGGAATGCACGTGGGTTGTTTTCTCACCTCGGCATTGCCTTCAGGCTGGGCTGGCGATTCCAGGGAGCAGTGAAAGCACTCTGGGAATTCACACCATTTATTGGGATTAATCCTTTAATTCATCTCTGGTCAGGCCAGCAGTGCTGCCGATGTCTGGGTGGGGGTTTTGTTCTGATCACATTTGTGGCCAGGTTGTTTGTTTTTCTCAAAGGAAAACGGGAACAAATGGCATAAATTAATGGAATTCTCTGGGTGGATTATGCCAAGTGCATTTCCAGGGTTAGACCTGGAGAATTCCCAACATCCACAGCCAGGGTAAACCAAGCTGGATGTTCATAGGGACAGGAAATGCATACCTTGGTTACCTACAAAGTCTTAAATCATAAAAACATCAAATGGTTTGGCTTGGAAGGGACCTTAAAGACCATCTCATTCCAACCCCCTGCCATGGACAGGGACATCTTCCAGATACCTCCAAGCCCCATCCAACCTGGCTTTGAACACTTCTAGCAAGGGTTAAAAACATCTTTGTCCCCCTTTTCCATGGAGCATCCAATCAAAGTCCTGCTGGATACCAGTCAGACAAAAACGTTCTCAGCCTTTGTGGTTTCTCTGCACAATGACACTTCGGGTAGAGCTGGAGCTGATAACTTCATCCCTTCAGGGGCTTCCATCTTCCATCTGACTGCCTGTCCCACTTGTGCTTCTAAGGAAAGAGTTATCAGGATGTTTAGTGCTGGATATCAGCAGACATCTCCATGAATCACCAAGCCACCAAGGAGCAGAGAGGGTAAGGCAGGAGGAGCCCCTTGGAGTGAAGCCACTTGGGCAAATCTGTGTCTACTTATCCCTTCCTTCTCCATCCTGCAGGAAAAAGACAGCAGAGATCCACTGCAACCACACAGCCTGGGATTTAGGAGATGGAGAAGCAGAAGAGGCAGAGGGTCCAAAAACATGTGGAAGAAAGATGGATGAGGTGAGGGTTAAAATGATTGGGGATCAACATGATTTTCTTGGCAGGACCCAAGTGGGATGAACAAAATTCCCTGAAGCAGAGGAGATGCTCATCCAAGACATTCAGAGCATCCACTGGCATCAACCACTGATCACCGTGAAGGCACAGCCAGAGGAAGTTCAAAGAGACACCAAAACATCACATCTTCCTTTCCAAAGAAACAATAGCTGGGGAGAATCTTGCAGAGAGCTTTTTTTGCTTGACTTGCAGATATTTTGGAGGTTTTTGACACCACCGACTCTGCTGACGTAAAACTGGATCAACAGGATGGGGAAGTCAGCCCTGATAACCCCAGGAGCATCAGCCATTCCTCTCCCATGGATCTACACCTGGGTGTGGAGAGGATAAACCACATCTCTTGCCCAAGAGATGAATCCGTGCCAGGCTCGGGGACTGCGCGCCCCGGGAATGTTGGAGGAGGTGTGTCAGTGCTGCCAGGTGTCACAAGGCAGTGACCACAGAGCAGGACCTGTTCCAGGGAATAAGGATTGGCCAGCCTGATTCATCGTGGCATCAGGGGTGACTCTTTGGGGGAGCCTGGAAATCAGCCTGGGAAGCCAAGGTTGGGCGTCCTGCAGCAGTGGGAGAACCCTGGAAAAGTTCTGTCCTCTCGTTTTGACCAGTTTTGACTGTTTTTTTGAGGGAAAAAATTGAAAAATAATTGTGTTACTCTTCAATATGATTGGGAATGTGGACTCTCCACCCGTAGAAGCATTCAAAGCCATGTTGAATGGGGCTTGGAGCAACCTTGTCGAGTGGAAGGTGTCCCTGCCCATGGCAGGGGGTTGGAACAAGAGGATCTTTGAGGTCCCTTTTAACCCAAACCATTCCATGATTAATGTTTATTCCCTCGGTTCCAAGGACTGATGACACAAATATCTCCTGCCTGACACAGAGCCAGAGAGGAATCACCAAGTACAGGGATTCAAATCTGCTCCTCACTGACAGCAGGAAGAGGATCTCCAAGGCCATGGGAAGTGGTCCACCACAGCTCCATTGGCAGAAGGGGTTTGATGGACAAGTGGGATGATGGACAAAGGTGCACAATGGGTCAATTCCCATTTTGGGGGTTGCTGGTGGCCCACTGAGCCAGATTTTTGGGAAGTTATAATCCCAGCCTTGGGGCTGTGTGATGCACGTGTGAGGTGTGGCACTGGCTGGCATTTCCTCAGGAGCCTCGGGATGGTGGTGTCACCCTGGATGGCCAACAGATGAAAGCAGCATGACTGGGGCATGGAAGGCTTGGCTGGGTCAGGGCAAAGATCTGGAAAAAAAGATATCCCAGTATCCATAGACTACAGCTGTGACCGTAAATTCAATTTTTCCAGGACCATCTCCAGCAGAGAGACCAAGAGGCAGATATCAATGTCTTGGGAATAATCCTTCCTTTGTGCCATCTCCTTTGTTTTATTCCAGATATTCCATGGAGGAATGGTGGTTGATCCATCCTAGAACCTTGCCAGGGAATGCGCCAACAATTAAAATAACTAATTAAATGTTGTGGATGATGATGTTCCAAACCTGTGATGTTCCTAGCAACTGTTTATTTCCCTAGCTTAGGTTCATCCTTGGAGATCAAGCCCTTGCAGGCGTTTGAATCACATCCTTGAGGATGAGAACTTGATCCTGAATTTTACTCTTGGCTCTGGAACACTGCACTACACGCCTGTGTTGGAGTCATGGAAACGTAGCTTTGTTTGCCTGACCTCTGGAATGTTCTGGCTGTTGAGTCTTCCTGGATGTAGATCAGAGATTGCAAGTCAAGGAATAGGGATCTGCTCATTTTTTGGGAGCCTTATACTTGGTTCTTCTCAGAAATGGCCTCAGGAAAAGTATCCACATAGGAAACACAGTGATGAGGAAGGGCAGAAACATCATGGATTGGCCTCATGGGACCTTTTCCTGTTATTTTTCCTGAAGTTTTTACCCACTTTGCTTCCCTGTGGTCAGAGGGTCACACATCTGCCTCATCCCTTCTCAGATGGCATCTCAGGGGTTTCCCAGATAATTCCATCTATCCCAGTCTCTGTTTTGCCATTCCCCACCCCGTTCTAGTGCACCAGGGGTTGCAGGATGGAATTGGTTCTCAGCTCCAGGGATATTCCAGCCGTAAATAAAACCCATTGAGGCAATTTCAGAGTCTTGCTCTCCATCCTTCATTTTTTGTTGAGTTTTGAGGGAGGAAAAGGCCGGACGTGGCATCACTTTTTTTTTTTTTTTTTTTTTTTTTTTTTTTTTTTTTTTTTTTTTTTTTTTTTTTTTTTGGTAGGAATGACAACATTTTGAAGGACACAAGGCCTGGGAGAAGAGGAACTGTGTGTGTTGAGCACCTCCTGGATGAGTGGGAGCTCCAGCTCTTCCCTTCCTGAACCCAATGACAATGAACAGTGATTTTTCCTTCCCTCTTTTTTCCATCTTTGTCCTTCTCCACAGGGATTTCCTTGTGCTGACCCTGCAAGGCTCATTCTTTTCATCCTTCCTGGTTGTGACCTCCTCAAAATCAGGACACCAAGATGAGCTGTCACCACCATGCTCCTGACACAGACCTGGCCTCACCTCAGATCCTCAGAGGTGCTCAGATTCCAGGGAAACCAAGAAGATCTTTGATCCACAAGGATTTAAACCTTTTGCATGTCAAACACTGAAGGACTTGGTCTCTCTGGCTGTTCCTGCAAATCTCCCACACTTTCCACATTCCTGGGTCCTCTGGAGCTGTCCAGGTGCTCCCCATGTTCATTCCCATAGGGAAGAGACACTCAGGATCAGGAACCAAGCATGGGTAGCCCAGGGCTGGGATACACCAAGGTGTTGAAATCCTGAGAATTTGCCCTTTGGCTTCCTCTCTTGCAAGCAGGGCAGGGAAATGGTGCCCTGGGGCCATCCCAAATCCCTGGATATGGATATTACCTGATTTTATGGTGTCTCTGGGACTCCTGTATTGCCCAAATCCCAGTTGGATATGGATTAAGTCACATAAAGGATTACACCTGTAAGTGGGGACATTAATGGGGGGAGATCCAACAACCCTTCGAGTTTCCCTGGGGCTGGAATCGCTGCAGAAGAGCTGTCATGGAATCTATACCAATAATACATGGAAAATCCATGCACAATTCCAAGGGCTATCCCACAGCTGGCCACACTGTTTAATTGTTAATGTGTTCCTCATCTTTGACCTGACCAGGTAAGACCATCCCTGAAAATCTCTAGATATCCAAAATCCCAGACCTTCTCCAGAAAGGACACTGGAACAATATCACTGGAGATACAAATCCATTATTTTTCAAGACTTTTTTTTCCATGAACCTTCTGAAAATTCCATCTGGCTGAGACACGCAGAGAGCTGGGGCTGTGCTGATCTGGATTGGATCTTCCTCCTACTCACTTCTATTTGTTTTATTCCCTGTGTAATTCCATGAACAACCTGTTCCAAACCACCAGCCCTGCTATGAGTCAGCTCTCCATAGAAAGAGAATAAATAACAAACATCTTGGAATTGTTTTGGGTTTTTTTTAATGCTGGATGTAGAGGGAATATTTAGATGGGATACTGGGAAGGAATTCTTCCTTGAGAGGATGGTGAGGCCCTGGTACAGGTTGTCCACATAAGCTGGAATCCTGGAAGTGTCCAAGACCAGGCTGGACAGGGCTTGGAGCAACTTGGGATAGCTGAAGGTGTCCCCATCCACAGAGGATGGAACAAGATGAGCATTAAGGTCTTTTCCAACACAAACCATTCCATGATTTTGGGGAATCAGGATGGGAATCAACTTCCAAGGGCACTTCAAGTCTGCAGTTCAGGATTTTGGGAGCTGTGACAGCAAGAATGAGAAGGAAAACCAACCTCGAGCCCAGCTTCTAATATATCCCTGTCTACTGGCTTCCTAAATACCCCAGGATGGAGATTCCTGGATTTCCAGCCAGGAGAAACCTCTCTGGGAGGACCAGGGTCCACAGTTCTGATTGTCCAGTTGAGATCAATCCTGGAGCCTTGGGAAGGGCTTTTTCTCCCTATGGCCATGTGGATTTCTCTCATGTGACTCCATAGAATATCTTGAGGTGGAAATCTTGCTCAAGGATCATCCAAGTCCTGCCTACTCCAGGAAAATGAAGACTAATCCTATGCAGAACAAGGGGGAGAAAGCTCAATGGAGGCTTTCCCATGTTAATTCCTGTTTTGAAGGCAGCTCATGGAATCATGGAATGGTTTGTGTTGGAAGGGACCTTGAAGATCGTCCCAATCCAATCCCCTGCCATGGGCAAGGATACCTTCCACTATCCCAGATTACCCAAATCCTCATCCAGACTGGCCTGGAACACTTCCAGGGATGGGGCCACAGCTTCTCTGGGCAATCTGTGCCAGGGCCTTACCCCATCCAATCACCCCATGCCTGCCCTTCTCTTCCATCCCACATTTCCCCTCCTCCAGATCTCCCAACTGGAATTTTCCTGTTCTGTGTCCTTGGATCAGAGGCACAAATCCTTCATCCTGACTGAATTATGACTTGGTGCTGCTATTTATACAAATCTACAGCTGCTCCATACAAAGCTAAACAAAAGCAGAGCTAATTAGCCAGAACCACTTGGTCAATTAGGAAAATTGCTCTTCCCACTCAGCCAAAATTAAAAAAAAAAAAAAAAAAAAAAAAAAGCCAAAGGCAGGCCAAGATGAACACAAAANAAGATGAACTCAGAAGCTTCAATCCAGAGGTTTTACAAACTCAAAGGCGGTGGCCCAGTAGTAAAATCATGGAATGGTCTGGGTTGGAAGAGACCTTCAAGATCATCCTATTCCAAGTCCCTGCCATGTGCAGGGACACCTTCCACTATCCCAGGTTACTCCAAGGCCCATCCAACCTGGCCTTGGACACTTCCAGGGATTCAAGGACAGCCACAGCTTCTCTAGAATTCCATTCCAGGGCCTCACCACCTTCACAGGGAAGAATTTCTTCCCAATATCCCATCTAACCTTACCCTATTACAGTTTAAAGCCATTCCCTGTGTCGTGTCCCTCCACTCCTTGTCCAAAGTCCCTCTCCAGCTCTCCTGGAGCCCCTTTAGGCATTGGAAGGGCTCTAAGCTCTCCCTGGAGCCTTCTCTTCTCCAGGCTGGACATTCCCCACTCCTCCCAGCCTGGCTCCAGAGCAGAGGAGCTCCAGCCCTCGGAGCATCTCCGTGGCCTCCTCTGGAATTGCTCCAGCAGCTCCACATCCTTCTGATCCCAGATCTGGACACAGAGTTCCAGGTGGGTCTCACCTGAGCAGGGCAGAGTATCCACAGAAAATACCAAATTAAAGGGGTAACAAAAAACATTGTCTTGGACTCAAAGAGGAAGACAATTCTCTGTTCTATTTCTGGAATTTTATCTCCTGCTTTTGTCATTTTTGTGGTGTTATTTTGTTTTTCCCAGCACAGAGAAAGGCTTTGTGAAGATGACCCAGACCCCTCTTGGAGGAACTCTGCCAAATGTGAGAATATAGAGGAAAATCAAACAAATAAAAAAAAATAAAGATAACATTTTTTTTACCACAAAAGGGAGTCAGGGGTTATGCAGGCTCACTTCAGCCAGGTTTTTGCTTAAAGGACCACACTGCAAAGCCTGCCCAAGTAGCTGGAGGAAAAATGGAATGAAATTATGGCTGCAGCCATTCAATAGAGGGTTGCACAGGCAAAGGAAGAGAAGTCAAATTTAAAAAAATTGGGATTGGGCCGAGTTCCTGGGCTTGGAAGAGCAGCCAGACCTTCCAGGTCCAGTTTATCTTCCCTCACCACCTTCAACTCCTGGCCCCAGCAGCAGCCAAATTTGGGGTTGAGGACATTTGAGTTCATTCCATGCCTCTTTTCCTCAGAAATCCAGTAGTGGATCCAGGGATGCCCAGGAAAGGGGTGGAGGTGGAGATTTAACCCCTCCAGGTGTTCCCTCCAACTAAGTGCTGCTTCCTGCACCAGGAATGAGCTGTGGGAAATTCAAGGATCTGTTTCTGCCTGGGGGATGACCAAGATTGGAAGAGGAGCCCTAATTAAAGCTGGTTGAGTTAATTGCTACTCCATTCTCCTCCACTTTGGCAAATCCAGCCTTCAGGAGTAGAAGATCCCAATAAAACCTTGAGAAAGAGATGGAGGAGATTACAAGGAATGAGCTCATTCACCTCCAAGTGACCCTGGGAAGGGATTAGAGACTTCCCTGTTATCCCACCCTGCCAGGAAAATCATCTCCTCTGTTTCCAAGAGGAGGGGCACCCCAAATGCCACCCACCCAGCTGGCATTTTTTGGGAAGTAGTCAGCTGTCTGCCTCCTGCAACATAGGACAATCCCAGGGAACCTCTGGAAGTTCTGGAGAGACTTCACAGCACTTGGAAGAAGGATTTTTTACACTGCCACAGGGCAGAATTAGATGGGATATTGGGAAGGAATTCATCCCTGTGAGGGTGGGGAGGTCCTGGCACAGGTTTTCCAGAGAAGCTCTGGCTGCCCCATCCCTGAAGTACTCAAGGCCAGGTTGGATGGGGCTTGGAGCAAGCCCTTCTATGGCAGGAAGATGGAATTCCATGATCCCAAAGGTCCTTTCCAACACAAACCATTCCATGACCCCTCTTCCTTCCCAGCTCATGGCAGCAGAAGGAACTTGGGAATCTCCCTGCAGCAGGGAGAGCCTTTATCCCAAGGCTTGTTCCTGAGCCAAACCAATCAAATCATAATTGCAGCTTAATCCCGACTTGGATTAAGAATATTAACAAAGCAATTTATTGGGATTTCTCCTCTGCCAGCCTGCAGTGGCTCAGGATTAGACTGGAAAAGCCAATCTCAGAGCATGGCACAACTCAGCTGAGCTTTTCCTGACTCTTTATTTTGTTCTGAGTGACAGAGGTGTCCATTGGCCAAAACTGGGGATAGGAAAAGGCAGGCTGGATGTTATCCACTCATTCCTAGTGGGACACCCAGGATGTGCAGCCATCCTCACCCCACAGCCAGTGTCAGCCCTCCTTCAATGGGTACAAACCTGAGATCCTGGAGTTTTATCTTTCCTTGGAAACCTTTGCTGTGCCCCTCATTAGCCAGTCCTTCAGTTTATCCCAGGGATCCGATTTCTCCCAGGTTGCTCTCCTTGCAGCCACTTTCCTTGGCAACAGCACTTCCAAACACGTGGCCTGGGAATAATGGCTCTGCAGTTCGGGCTGATTTTCCATCCCTCTGAGCCTGGCTGAGTGTGAAGGGGCAGAAATCCAGGGAGCTCTTTCAGCACATGTTTTATTTATGCCCAACCACAGCCACGCTCTTGTCTCCCACTAAAAAAGGTTGGAAAAGGAAATGCCTCCATTCACTGAGTTCAGAGACAGCATCTGAATCACAGCAGCCACAGCCTCAAATGTCCTTCCCCTTCCCTTTCAAGCTGACAAAATATTCCCTTGAAGGTTTCTGTTCTGTATTTCCCTTTTTTTTTTTCTCCTCCTTTTTGCAACATCAGGCCTCACGGGGAGAAGGGCAGGGAGGAAAAACCCTCTGGAGCCCTTCACCGTTTTCTTCCTCAAATCCCCACGGGGGTTTCCCACCTTTTACAAGTCTGCCAGGCTGCAGGTGGGTGGTTTTCCCTTCATTTCATCGCTCCACGGATTGGATGAAAGGAATGCTCCATCACCTCCCCTTCCCTCTCTGCACCAATTAAGATAAATCAGCCAAAATTCCATCTCTCTTTAAGTTTGAAGGCTCCATCATTAAGCTGATGAAAGAGCAGCCAAGCAGAGCTGATGAGTTCCCTTCCCCGAAGTGGCTGAGTCACCATTCCTGGAGGGATTTGAAAGACATGGAAATGTGGCACTTGGGGACATTGTCTTGTGGTGAACACAGCAATTAACGGCTGCACTTGATGAACTTAAAGGGCTTTTCCAACCTAAACGATTCCATGATTTAGATCATCTGATGGGCTGGGGGAGGGGAGGAGCCCTGCCAACCTGAAACTATGGAAAGCAGCTCTGGAAAACAGGAGCCTGATGAGGTTTTGTCATCCATGAGCACCAATAATCTCTTGGACACGGAGCAAGATTCTGACTCATGCCAAGGAGAGAGCTCGACGTGGGAAGGTTCGTGATGTGCACAGCTGTGGCCAATGGATTTATGTTCCCAAATCTGCAGGACACTGATGCAGAAGCAACGAGCAGGGATGGATCCCACTAAAGCTTCCAGCTGCTCAAACAACTGCTGGGGGAAGAGGAATTGCTTGTACAGCCCCCAGCCATCCTTCAACTGGGGGTGTCAGAGCTGGAGCACTGAATCCAGCTCTGGGATCATCAGCAGAAGGATGTGGAGCTGCTGGAGCAAGGCCAGAGGAGGCCATGGAAATGCTCCAAGGGCTGGAGCCCCTCTGCTCTAGAGCCAGGCTGGGAGAGCTGGGAATGTCCAGTCTGGAGAAGGGAAGGCTCCAGGAAGACCTTGGAGCCCCTCCCAGTGCCTAAAGGGGCTCCAGGGGAGCTGGAGAGGGACTTTGGATGGAGGGACAAAACAAGGGGGAATGGCTTCCCACTACCAGAGGGCAGGGTTAGAAGGGATATGGGGAATGAAATCTTCTCTGTGAGGGTGGTGAGGCCCTGGAATGGAATTCCCAGAGAAGCTCTGGCTGCCCCTGGATGCCTGGAAGTGTCCAGGCCAGGCTGAACAGTGCTTGGAGCAACCTGGGTTAGTGGAAGGTGCCCCTAACCATGGCAGAGGGCTGGAATTCCATGATCTTTAAGGTCTCTCCCAACCCAAACCATTCCAGGATTCTTTGGTTTTAAGTTCAAAGTCCCAGATTTGGGGCTAAGTGATCCCAGGGAACAGGACAGGCTGAGGGGGGATGGAGTTGCTGCCTTTGACAGGGGACAATTATGGAGCTGATATCCAGGGAAAACCTGGCTCTGCACAAAGGACAAGCAGCTGTTTCCAAGATGCATCCAGGGAAACTCCAACCAGATCTAAGGAAGGAAAAGCTTTGCCAGGGCAGTGATTCATTTCCAAAACAGTGACCCTGAAAGATGGTGGGGGAATCTCTCCCCATGGCAGCAATGGAATTAAGTTTGAGAAAACCCTGAACAACCCAGCCAGAGTTGACCCTCCTGTGAGGAGAGGGTTGAACTCGAGCCCTCCGGAGACTCTCCCAACTCAGGATTTTTGGGAAGAGTCTGGGCAGGGGCAGCAGATGCCAAAGCAAGACAAGAGGAACTTCTCACCACCTCCTCCCACCCCTAAATTTATCTTCTCCAAAAGCCCCTCTATCAACACTACCCAGGGCCATCAGTTTAGGACATCCCCAGGCTGCAGGAAGGAGAAACTTCTCAACTCTCACATGTTTTCTGAGGGGATTTTTTCATTTGGGTTTGGTTTGTTTTTTGTTTTTTTTTTGGTTTATTACACTTCCATTATGTACCTAGAACAGCCCTAAGCTCCAGTACCAGCCAACTTTGTCCCTGGTAGATTTTGGATGAGGTCCCCTCCCACTCACAGTGAACTAAAGGCTTTTATGAAAAGCAAATTAGGCAACCAAGAAGTCACAGGGGAAGGTGTCATTCTGGCTTTGTCACAAACCACAGCCTCCCTTTTTTAAATAGAAAGAGGAAGTCATCACAATGGAAAAATGCTAGATTTTGACTTTGAATTTCACCAAATGCTGACATTAACCCAAACACTCAAAGGCATCAAATACAGGTTTTTCTATGTATGCCAACAACACCATAGAAAGTTGGAAAAGTCCTTTAGGATCATCTAGTCCAACCACCACTTTCATCACTAAACCATGCCTTCAAGTGCCATTTCCAGAGGGTTTTTTTAGCACTTTCAGGGATGGAGACTTCAAAAAAACATGGGAAAAACAGAGTTGAAACCATGCCTGGAAGGGCCAAAGTGAGGAAGAGTCATCTGAGCACACCACTAAAAAACCCCAAATTATTGGGATGGGAGAGGGGTCCTCCTCTCTGGGATAGGAACATGATCCTGTGCAGTAGGAAAAGCTCCTGGGCATTAGGCCATGGGAAAGATCTGTGGAGTATTGCCAGAAACACTTGGAGCACTCCAGGAAAAATAGGGTGAGTGGACAGGACCATTTGGGACAGCAACAACCCAGCCTTTCTGGAATTACTCCTTTATTTTATAGAATACCAGAATGGTTTGGATTGAAAGGAACCTTAAAGCTCATCCATGGGCAGCGACACTTTCCACTATCCCAGGTTGCTCCAAGCCTCATCCAACCTGGCTTTGGACACTTCCAGGGATGGAACATCCAGAACCACACATGGAATGAGATGCAAAAAGCCTCCAGTCATGGATACTCAGAAAAAAAAACCCACTCCTGGTTTTAATGAAATGCATTCCAAGACCTCCATTTCCAACCAAAACAGCAACAATTTCTACATGGCAATGAGTGGAAATAAACACATGGGAAGCACCAGGAGCTTTGGAATACAGAGCCCTGGATATCAGCCCTGAGGTGACAGAAGGTTTTGCTGCCAATGCAACATTTTGCTCACACCTGGGATTCACTGGGATGTGGGAATCCTGCCAGGAATGTGCTGATAGTGTCTAGTGTCTTTTTTTGGGGATGTGGAAGGCAGCCAATTAAGCAGCAAAGACAACCAGTTGAGGCTGCTGATCCCTGCCTGCTCCATTCCCAGCTGGAGTGGGAAAGATGATGCCAAAGGTGTCAGCTCCAGGAATATTGGTCCAACCCCCCACTACACATCCTGCAGAGCCTGGCCCAGCACTATCCTATTTCCTAGGAAATTCCCCATTCCCTAAACCCCTGTCTGGACAGTTCAGTTTCTGCTCTGGATACAGGAGCTGAGCCAGAGCCAAGTGATGGAAACAAAGGAATAAACATGGCTCCAAGAGAGATGCCCTCTCCCAGACAAAAATTTAACTGCATGGGGGTGCTTAAAATACACTTTGTTCATGGCTAAGGTGAATTTTAACCCCCTGCAATGTGAAACTGCTTTTAAATCCAACATCTTCCCTTCCATCTTCTCCTGTCATGATACAAATTTCCTCCCACATTTTTCCATGTTATGTCACTGCCATCACAAAACTTTCTCCTCTCCTGGAGGTCAAAGGACACAAAATCCCCTTAAATGTAAAACCATGAGATTTTTCCTTTCCCCCCAGTGCATCCCTAACCCAATGCCAGGTTTTATATTGTAGCTCCCTATTTTCCTGCTGTCATCACCTCGTGTTTCCCCTTCCATCCCATTCAATCTGGAAAGGGCAGCACAGCTCCACTAACCCCAAGGAGACAGGATTAGACCTGATTTTGTTGATCAGCACACTCAAGGCTCTTATTTAATCTCCTTCCAAGATTCTAGAGGAAGAAAAAAAAAATTCCAAGTACTTGGCAACTCTGAAGAGGAATTAAGGGTTCTCAAAGTCCCAAATCAGCAATATCTGTTTCAGCTGGAAATCCAGGTGTTTGCTTTTCCATACAAAAAAAAGGCACCAAACTCAGACAACCTCTCAGCCCCCAGCAGCAGCAAATTAAAAAAAAAAAAAAAAAAAAGCTTCACAACAGCACCAAATGAGCAGGATTTGGGATCAAATGAGCAGGATTTCGGATTTAACGTGGAAGGCTCAGAATTCAAAGTCCTCGCCAGCCATGTCGATGGCCCAGGCAAACTTCTCCCTCTGGGTCTTGTTGTAGATCCTCTCAATGGGAATCCCGAATTTCTTGCACCTGTGCAGACCACAAGACACCAGTTGGGACCAGTTATCCAGCAGTGTCCTCTCCACTGCATCCCTGGAAGTGTCCAAGGCCAGGTTGGATGGAGCTTGGACCAACCTGGGATGGTGGAAGGTGTCCCTGCCTAATGAACATCATAAATTTTAAGGTCCTTTCCAACCCAAACCATTCCATGAATTCACACCCAAGACTTACCAAGCCACACTAATCCTGGGATCCAGGTAATTCAGCTTGGATGTGCCCAGAGCTATTTGCTTGTTCTCCTCCTTGTCTGTGGCCTGGACATTCAGCCTGGCCAATTGCTCCTCCAGCCTCTTCAACAGCTTCTTCTTCTTCTCCACATTCCTGAGGGCAGAGAAAGAACAATACAGAATGTCCCAAAGTCCAGAAATTCTCTGGAATGGCAGAGTCAGAAGTGCCATTCAGGACTAACCTATTTCTCAAGGAATTGAATCTGGTGAGATGCTTTTTTAATATTAAAAATTAACAATAAAAAATTATAATTTCCACCACCAAAGATGGGCAAACAAAACCCAGCATCCAGAGAAAAACCTTGGAATAGTCTGTCCAGAGGAGCTGTGGCTGCCCCATCCCTGGAAGCGACCGAGGCCGGGCTGGACAGGGCTTGGAACAATGTGGGATAGTGGGAGGCGTCCCTGAGGGGAACCATCCACAAGATCTTAACCATCTTCCAAACTTTCATGGGACAAGAAGGACCCAACACAAGCATGGGCATTTCTGTTCTGATGGGGTGCTGGGACACCCTCTGGATCCCTCTGCAAGTGAGGATTCCAAGGAAGAGCCACTCACGCTTCTGCTTTGGCATCTTTTGTGTCTTCAAACTCATCTTCAGCTTTTTTCAGTTCTTCCTGGGCTTCTTCCACTTGTTTCTTCTTGGCATCGATCTGTGAAGGTGAAAATAAAGTCAGACAACACTTCCAGCTTTCCTGATGGTTTCAGCCTCCTCCCTCTTTCCCCTCCCACACCATTCCCCATTTTATTCCAGACCTACTTCCCAACTTGTCCCTGCAGCATTTTCTGGGCTTGAGCATTTTTTAGCATCTTCTAAAATATCATCCCAGCCCAGATGCCACAAACACTTGGAGCTCCTAAATCTGTTCATCTTCTGCACCTGCCTGGGATTGAGGGACCTGTGACAGCACCAGAGCCCTCTGACAAGTCCCAGTCCATCAGTGGGGTGTGAGCAAAAGATGGGGACAATTAAAAGTGGTAATTGAAGGTATTTTCAAGCTGCTCTTCCTGCAAAAAGACAGGAAAACCATTTCCTTGATCTTGATCCAACTGGGCCAGAGCTGCCATCACAAAAGGCCCCCAAAGCTTGGTTTGAAGACAGAGTGATGAAAAATGCCCCAAACTCATAAAAACTCACCCAAATTCTGTGCCAAGTGTGCTTCCTCCAGCATTTGAGGTCACCACGTCCCTCTCCACCCCTGGATGGCAATCCACTATTCCCAGGACATTCCCTGATGTTCTTGACAGAGGTGACTCCTTCAAGTCATCACCCCAGCCCAAAAATAAAATTCAGAGGACAGATTAGGTCTGGGACCTCTCAGCTGGGTCTGTCTCACCTTTTCCTGGAGGACTTCCATGGACCTGGCAAAGGTTTTTGGAATAGACCTCTGATGGTTGCACAGGATGGCCACAGCTCGGTTGGCTCGGTTGTAGGACAGGAGCTTTCCTGCAACATTGTCTTCAGCTGGAATAAAATTAAAACATCACTCTGACTCCATTCCAGGAGTTGGGAAAAGCAGGGAATACAGCAGAAGGAAAGGCAAACAAGTTGCTGTCACATTCTTCCTCCAGGGAGAGCAATAATGGTTGTGGGAATTGGGGAAGGACAATCAAGCATCACAATCTGATGCTGTGACTCATCCCTCACATACCCAAGGAGGCAAAAAATAGTGCAACCAGCCAGCAACACAAGGAAAAGAGGGAAAAATATTCCCATCTTGGCCATCAGTTAGTCAGAGTATCCCTGAGTTCACCATTTCCCATTTCCCAACATTCCTGACTCGCTGCTCACTCCCATAAGTCACTTCCACCCCACTATGTGGAGCATCACCTGCCCAGGAGGGACATGGGCAGTTTTAGGGATCCTCAGGCAATGGATGGAGACTCCTGAGCCCTTTGGTCCCAGGGTGCAGCTGGTGACACCACAACCACTGGAACTCACGGTTGGTGAGGGCCTTGAGCTGCTCCTGCAGGGTGATGGAGGCGTTGTAGGTCCTGAAGACTTTGGCTGTCAAACCATCCATGAGGTGCTGGAGGTGTTTGTTCAGGAAGGTTGTCTGGAGGAGGGAAAACAGGGAAAAGTCTGAGGAAACTCACAGCAGGAGCTGTAGTGACAGGAAAAGGAGGAATGGCTTTAAACTGACAAAGGGTTTGATGGGATATTGGGAAGGAGTTCTTCCCTGGGAGGGTGGGGAGGCCCTGGAATGGAATTCCCAGAGAAGCTGCTCCATCCCTGGAAGTGTCCAAGGCCAGGTTGGATGGGGCTTGGAGCAGCCTGGGATAGTGGAAGGTGTCCCTGCCCATGGCAGGGATTTGGAACTTGACTATCTTTAAGGTCACTTCCTACCCAAACCATTCCATGACTCCATGAAAGAGAAGGAACAGAACAAGCAGAAGCCAGGACAAATATCTCTTTTTTTTTCAGACCATCTTCTGCCTAAGCAACCAAAATTAGGCATTAAAAAACATTAAGTATTGCAGCTTGCAGAGCTACTTGTGGTGTCAGGTCATCATCTGCCCAAAACTGGCCTAAAAGTGCACCTAAATCCACTAAAAACCTCTCTGTAAGTCAACAATTTTTGCCCATCTGTGTCCAAGTGGACACACATTGGCACCTGGGGACATGGTTTAGTGGTGGACCTGGCAGTGCTGGGTTAATGCCTGGATTTGATGATCTCAGAGGTCTTTTCCAAACTTAATGATTCCTGATCTCACATCCAACATCCCTGTTCCACAGAGCACATGGGGCTGGCTCATAGACCTACCCATGGATCCCATACCCCATCCTGAGGAAGATGAAGTTTTTCCAGGAGGGAAGGCAGCACATGCCTCCAGCAACCTCTCCCACTTCTGTGGAGCCCAAAGGAGGTGCAAAAGCATCAAAAAGGTCTTCCAGTAATTCCCCAAACATGGGCAGCCCTTCCCAGGCTAAAAAAAAGCCCAAGTGGATGAGTTGTAGGGGGGAAGGAGCAAGAATTCAGCTCCTCAGCACAGACACAGGGAAGCAGAGATGCACCAGTGCAGAAAGAGGCTGGAAAACCTCCCAGGGTGTTCAAACAGTGACAGTGGTGACTCTGGAGAGCAGAGTTAAAACCTGGTGAAGGGACAACCACCAGAGGTGGCCAAGGGTGTCATGGTTTGGTTTCTCCTCCCTCAGGGCCACCACTACTGTCTGAAAAGCTTTGAGGTGATAACTCACAGTGAGCTGGTCAAAGAGGTCATCGGTGGACTCCTTGTTCTTCATGAACAGCTGCAGGTTCTTGAACACCTGAAGAGGGGGAAAGGACACCTCTGGTCAGGGCCAAGGAATGAATTGCTCCCAGACATCTCCCTCATCTCTGCCTCCTCCTCCAGATAGACTCTGATTCACCCTTGTGTTGGCACATCCCACCTTCTCAACTTCAAGGTGCTACTGAGTGTTCCCCCCACATCCTCACCATCTCCCACATTCCAGTTTCTCCACAAACACCATTAAAATCTTCTTTCCCATGGGCAAAGGAAAGTTATTCAATATAAATGGGGACATTTCAAGTCCTGACACCCACAAGCCAACTGAGGAGGCTCTAGCAAGAGGTGGGACTTCTCCCTCATGGTTCATGGGGTAGAAAAACCTTGGGAGTTCTATCCCAAAGTTTCTCCCGTTCTCCAGGATTAAAGCACAGGAGGCATCTTGGTAACTGGTTTTGGATGGAAATTTGGGGCTGATAAACACTGAGGGAATCCAGAACGCCAAGCACTCCCTCTACTCCTGCCCCACTCACCGGCTTCTCCACAGACACTTTGTTGTAGTAACGGATGGAGTCTTTCCCAAGGAAGTCAAACTCCACCACGTGCTCCTGCCCATCCAGCTGAGGGTGCAGCTGGATGTGCTCCACACGCAAGGAGCAGCAGCCAACTGTGTCCGCAGTCTCCCCTTCCTCCTTCTCATTCCCGGCTCGCAGGGCCAGCTGGAAGGAAACAGGGAGTCATCCATCCCATCCCATCCCATTCCACCCCAATTCCCCTTTCCTAGGTTGTTAAAGTGGATCAGGACTAGAGGAGATTGGCTCATCTCCATATATAGATTCATAGAATGATTTGGAAGGGACCTTCAAGATCCAAATCCCTGCAATGAGCAGGGACACCTTCTACTAGGAATGACTTTCAACTTCCACACCTCTGGAAATATTCAAATCCAGGCTGGATGGGTCTTGGAGCCACCTGGTCCAGTGGAAGGTGTCCCTGCCCATGGCAGGGGGTTGGAATGAGATGATCTTGAAGGTCTGATCCAACCAAACCATTCCAGGATTCTATAATCACCCCCAGATTCCTCATATGGAGCCACCCTGGGTGGTAAAACCAGCAAACACCAAAAACTACAGGATGGTGTGGATCAGGGAAGTGAATTCCCAACTTCCACATGGATGGGGGACCTGGGATGAGGCTGTGGATACCTTATCAATGAAGTAGAGGGCCACTGCTCTTTGCCGCTTCTTTATCTCCTTGGATTTCCAGTCTTTTCTGTACTGAGCCCGGATTTTGTGGACAACATCCTTCAGGCGCCGAGCTACCTCATATTTCTGCCAGTCCTTCTCCCCCTGGAATGGGAAACCAGGATCTTTTCCATTCTATGCCCTATCTTTATTTCACCCTTACCAGTCAAGTCTTGCCCTAGAAACACCTCCAGCATCTAAATTCTCTTCAAACACCATTGTTTTCTTGGGAAAAAATCCTTGAAGAGAATGAATTGGAGGAGAAACAGCTCATCCAGGGTTTCTGTGCCCTCTGCTGGCCATACTGGATCTGGATCCTGGCCAAGTCAGGGTGCTCTCCACCAGCCAGAGCACCGCAAGGACCAAGTGGTCAAACCATGGCCAAAGGTGGCTCCTTGGACACCAGCATGGACTGACACAGGACTTGCTCAGTTGTGTCCACCTGGGCAGCATTCCCACTTGCCTCAAGCCCTTGGAAATAGCCTTAAATTCCCTTTCTCTTCCGACAGAGTTCCATCCAACCTTTTCCTACTCTCCACCTCCTGGTAAAAATGAACTCAACCCAACTCTGGTCCATATGGATCTCCTCGGCCCCTTCCTGGCTGCCAGCAGCCTTCTCTGGACACACATGAGGAATGTGGTACTGAGATGACAATCAGGGAAACCCATCCCCTGGGATATGTTTGATGCTTCACAATCATCTGTCCTTTCTCTCTCATCACTTAATTTTGTTTATCCACTTTTTAAGAAGGGCCAGGAAAAAAACAACTTTTTTGTTGATATTCCACATCCTGGCTTTCCCAGATTTTTTCACCTGACCAAGGGCACCATTCCAACCTTCAGCTTGGAGCTGGGGTTCAGCATGATGTACTTCAGGGTGTTCTGGATGTTCTCTGTCCACGAGGCCAGCCAGGTGACCGTGTTGTCAAAGCGCACCTCCTTCCACTTGTGACCTTCTGGGGGCTCGGGAATCTTGGAATCCCTGTGGGAAGAGCAGGATTAGAGCCCTCAGACCATGAAGAAAGAGGTTTTCAGTGAGCCAAGGATGGTCACCACCTAGAGAAAACATGGAATCCACTCCAAATTGTTCCACAACATGGAATCATTAAAGTTGGAAAAGTCCTCCAAGATCGAGTCCAATCATGAACCAGCACAGCCAGAACCACTAAACCATGTCCCCAAATGCCACATCTACACAGCTTTCACATCCTGGTGATTCCACCACTGCCCTGGGCAGCCTCTTGCAGTGCTTGACAACCCTTTCTATGGAGAAGTTTTCCCTATTATCCAACCTAAACCTCCCCTGGCACAACTTGAGGCCATTTCCTCTTCTCCTATCATTTATTATCCAGGAGAAGAGACCAAATCCCACCCGGATCCACCCTCCTGTTGTGCAGAGCAATAAGGTCCCCCCTGAGCCTCCTTTTCTCCAGGCTGAGTGCCCCTCCAGCTCTCTCAGCTGCTCCTGGTGCTCCAGACCCCTCCCACAATCAGGTGTTTATCATTTGGATGCTGGGAATAACAGGAAAACTTGCTGGACTGGTGGGGAATGTTCTGAATCAAGGTCTTCAAATGGGTGGCTTAAGACCAGTCCAGCTCACAGAACTCAGAGGGAAAAACACTCTCAGGATATGGAAAACAGGGACTGTAGAAGATGAAAAACCCCAACTCTGGGCAGAGGAAGTGCCCAGTTCCTCCCAGTCCCAAGGAGAGCTCCAGGAGCTCAGCACTTCCAAGGACAACCCACCTGCTGCAGTTGATGATGACATCTTCTGGCATGATCCTCTTCTTCAGCATGCCCATTTTGGGGTGCTCCCCACGGCCACGGAAGAGGCCTGGAGGTTCAGTTTTGAAGTTGCCAATCTTCTCCCGGTGCCCATCCAGGATGCAGTATCCATATTCCTCCTGGATCTTATCCGCCTCCTCCTTCAGCTTCTGAAACCAGGACACCACAAAAAAAAAAAATAAATCAGAATGGTTTGGATTGGAAGGGATCTTTAACATTCCAACCAAGAAGTCTGAGTGCTGTCATTCCCTTGGCAAAGTCCCCTGGATGGGGAAGGACTCCAAAACATGATCCAAGGATGACTGGCACCCTGCAAAACCATGGAATGTGCAGGATCTGCTGATAAATTCAGGAAGAGGGAGTGATGGCCATGGAGACAGAGCTGGATTAAAGAAGTCCAATCTGAGGGCAAAACACCAGGAAAAACAACAAGGAAGAGCCAAAATATCCCAAAGCTAGACCTAAAAAATGTCCTAGGAACCAATCCTCACCTGCTTCTCCTCCTTGGGAAGTGCTTTCCTGGCCTCATTTTTGTCCACAAAATATTTGTGAATCTCCTTGAAGTCACACTTGTCCAGGTCCTTGATTATCTCCTGCTCCTCTGAGGTCATTTCCTGGGAAAGGGATGAGAAGGGCTGGGAAAAGCCAGGAGGTAAAACTAATTCCACATGGAGCTGCTGCTTGGGCCTCTCCTTCACAGAAAAGGGAACAGAGACCCACATTCCAATTCTTTGGAAAAATCACAGGCAGTTCTGGAAAAAAGTCCCTGAACACAACTTCAAGGACAGCACCAAAGGTGTCTGGGAGGTGTAAACGTTCCCTAGGAAGAGTTTTGGGTTGTTTTGGGATCAGAGGTAATTCCTTCGGTATCCCAAATCGGTTTTGCAGATGTTCCAAGACTCTCCACCTGCTTCCATCACTAAATCTCAGAGAAAGCACAGAGAGCAAATCCCAGCCCAAACCCACAAAAAACATGGAAATAAATCAGGATTTAGAACCTCACAATTATAAATAAGGAACAAATCCCCCAATTCCCTCCATCCCACACCACAGCCTGGGGATGATGGGTTTCCTGCATATCAAGGAGCCCTCCCAGGGAAGGTACCTTCCTCCAGTCATGGAAGAAGTTGTTCTGGAAGATCTCCTTGGTCGTGTACTCATGATCCAACATTTTGGCATAAAATGTGGCAATTTCCTCCGTGGCCAGGCTCAGCTTCAAGGGTTTTCCTGGGAAAAGAGAGGCAGGGGCACCTTCCACTAGACCAGGTTGGCTCCAAGCCCTGTCCAACCTGGAACACTTCCAGGGTGGGGCAGCCACAGCTTCTCTGGGCAGAATCTTGGATTATTTCTTAGACTGTCTAAAGATCTTGGATCATTTCTTGGAGGCAAAGCCACCACTCTCTCCTGAGCTCTTTGGCTGGAGAAATACAACAAAACCAAGGAAATATCTTGGCTAATCCTAGGAATTCCTTGGAAATAACTTTTTTTAGGAAAAAGCGCCCTGCAGAAGTCCTGGGAATGGTTGAATCCCAGGGATTTTGGGGATTCCTGGACAGCAGGGACTGGAGCCTTGGAGCAGCCCCATGACAACCCACACACACCAGCTCATCCATGGGCCTTTCCTACTTGGGGTTGTTGCCTGTCCACAAACACTTTTCCATCCAGGGACGGTGATTTTTTTTAGGAAAAATGTCAACATCAAAGATCCCAAAGCCACCAGCCCAGATCCACAACACCTCAAAGATCACAGAGAAGGTCCAAACCCTGTCAAAGCTCCTCCTCATGGAGCCAAAATCCCTGACAGCCCCATGGATGTCCCAGCAGTGTCCTCTGGTGCTGCCAGGCACCTCCTTTTCCCAAAGTGGGCTTTTTCCTACTGCAAAAAAAAAAAAACATGGGAAGCCCCACGGAACTGAGGCTCACCAAGGGAATGTGGTCCCTTTCCATCTCCAGCATCCCTTGCTGACCTCAATGTCCTTATTGCTCCCTCCCCTTGATCCATCAGAAATTAGTTCAGGGATGAACTGAGGGCAGGGAATGGCAGGAAATCCAGCAGGAATGGCAGGAAATCAAGGAGGCACTAAAGGCCTGGATCTATCCCGCCCATGACACCCTGAGTTGCTCCAAGGTGATGTGAGATGACCCAGGGGACATCAGGAGCTTGGAGCAGCCCAGCCACATCCTTGGATGTGTCAGGCCATGGATCAGTAAAATCTCATTCTTCCAGCTTGTGGGAAAACATGGATGAGCTCAAAATCAAAATGCTCAAATCCAAAATGCAACTTAAATGAGAAAAAACATCTGATTAGGATCAGCTGCCCAAAAACCCCGTAACTCCAACCATGTGTAAGATCCTCCAGCTTTAACCCATGGCTTTTCCAATGGGATATTCCTCTTCCCTAAGGAGAGGGCACCACCCCAAGCCCCAGGTCCCACCACAGCTGTACCATCATAATAAAACTGCACATCCTCAGGCAGGGGCTCATAGAGGGGCACAAAGTAGGGCCCTCGGTGCTCCAGCTGCATCCATTTGACTCCATCCTCCTTCTTCTCCTCTTCCCACCTGGAATAAACACACAGGAATCCATGAGAACGTCCCAAATCTGGCACCTCCTCCCAAGGTCACACTGGAAAAATGCTCGGAGCAGTGACAGCTGGCACAAACCCCAGGTGAAATCTTGTTTTCTCTGCTGCTGCCTCAGTTTCCCTGTTCTTTGAAACAAGGAAAACTGGAATGGAATCCAGGACATTGAGGAAGGGAGTGTTTGGTGTGGGGGCGTGGAGGAATTCAGGAGGAGAGTGAAGGGATCCTAAAAGTCACCTTATTCCAACCCCTTTCCATAGGCAGGGACACCTTCCATTAATCCAGGCTGCTCCAAACCCCACCCAATCCAAGGAGGCTTCTCTGGGAAATCTGCACCTCATGAATATTTATAACTTTGATTTCAATGCAGATAATATCTTAAGGAACCTCTGGCTGGAGCAAACAGGATTTTAAAGCCACTGCAAGTTTTAACTGGGAAGATTTAAAAAGCAGCAACAAAAATTCCAACAAAATTAAATATTTAAAAAAAAAATTATGAAAGACCCAGCCTGAAAATCAGGAGCAGAACTTTAAAAAGAGGGATAAAACCACAGGTTAGGGTCAGAGGAAGAGCACAGGGGACAGGCAGGGATCTGTGTCCCACAGCTCAGCACCAGCCAGGCTGGCACTGGCCCCTTAATCCCAGCACCTCCAGGGGAAAAAAAGCCAAGGATTTCTGGGAAAACACAGCAAGATTCCACACGGAGAAAACAAAATTCCTCTTTCTCGCTCAGCAGTGCCCCGGAAGTTATTTGTGATTTTTTCTCCTTCCCCATGGGAGGCGGAGTGGAATAAATCCGTGGTATCCAAAGGTGCGTTTTGCCATGAAAAACAGAGGAAATTAAATATTCAAGGAAAAGCAACAAGCTCCAGGAATTTGGGCTGAAAGCATCGGAGAAAGGGATCGTTGTGTGACGCTGCCAGGGCTCAGTCTCTCTTCCCAAAATTCGGGGATCCCAAATGCTGGCAGAGCATCCCCCCCAGTGACCTTCCACAGCCCCCCGAGCCCCTGCAGGGGGCTGACCAAGGGAATGGTGACCCATGGGAATGGGAGCCTCATGGCAAAGGCAGTTCTGGAGGGGTTTTTTGGGATGAAATTCCTACATACTGACCTCTCTCCTCCGTGCCAGGATCCAGCTATTCCAAACAAGGCATCAATTAGGGGAAAGAAAAAGAATTAAATCCCACTTTTCACGTCGGCCTGGACCCTTCAAGGGTCACCTCAAAGCTCCAGGTATCCATGGGTATCCCTGTCTGGGATAACGGCTCCCTCCAGATCAGAGTTTGGCACAGGCTCCAAAAAAGCATCCCAAAAATCCTCCTGCTCTATCCCAAATCTTGGGGAGCTCTGGGTGAGAGTGACACCAAGTGGTTAAAGCCGCACTTACAAAAATAATCCAGCATCCAGCAGCCACATTCCACATCCTTCCCTATAAAACACCTGCCTGGATCATCCCAAAACTGCTGGAGAAGGAAATGGGGAAGGAATTCAGCCCCTCAATAGAGGTGCTGCTGTCTTGGAAGATGTATTATTATTATTATTATTATTATTATGTTATAATTAACTCCTTCCAATAATTATAAGCTTCTCCCTTTCCCGGGATGGGCACCAGGAAAATCATCCGAGGAGAAATAAATATTATTAATAGCTATAAAAATAAAAATTAAAATAATTATTATACAAATCCTGCTGTACATTTGAGACCTTCCCTTATCTCTCACCCATTTCCAAGAGTGGCGAGTTCAAGGCTCAAGGAAGTACAGGAAAAGAGCCAAAAAATAGGAATTTTTCACTGTTTTGTCCCACAAAATAAGATAAAAATCACAGTCCCAGGATTAAATCTGCCAAAGGCATGCAGGAATTTACCATTTCCATTTCTTTTCTGCCTCTTTTTCTTCCTCCTTCTGTTTTTTAGTCTTTTTATTTTTCTTTCCTTCCTCTTTCTTTTCTTCTCCTCCTTCCTTAGATTTCCCACTTTTCCCTGGAGTTTCCTCCTCTTCACTCCTCTCCTTCTCTTTTGTTTCCTCCTCTGGCTTTTTCTTCTTGTTTTTCCGCTTCTTCTCTTTCCCTGGAGCATCTCCCTTCCCTCCATCCTCCTCCTCCTTCACCTCCTTCCCCATCCCTGCACTCCCAGTCTCTCCCAATCCTTCCTCCCCTTTCTCATCCACCTCTTCCTCTTCCTTTATTCCTTTTCTATCTCCACTTCCATTTCCCACCCTCTCCTCCACTTCACCTCCCACTCCTTTCTCTCCCTCCTCATCCTTCTCCATCTCTTGCTCCTCTTCCAGCAGTTTTTCCATCTTTATTTTCCTCTTCCCCACCTTTTCCACCCCTTTCACTTTCCCCTTCCTGTGCTTCTTTGCTTTCCCCTTCTCCTGTTTTTTATTCCCATCATCCCATCCCTGGCTGCTGTTGCTTCTCCGTCTTTTGGCTCTTCCCTGTCCTCCTTCCCAATTCCTGCCCTCATCCCCTTCCTCCTCCTCCTCCTCCTCAATGCCATCCATCAAATCCTCAAATTCATCCTTCTTCCCTCTTTTTCTCTTCAATCCCTTTTCCTGCTTATTTTCCTCCTGGTTCTTCCCTCTTTTTTTCTTCAATCCCTTTTCCTGCTTATTTTCCTCCTGGTTCTTCCCTCTTTTTTTCTTCAATCCCTTTTCCTGCTTATTTTCCTCCTGGTTCCTCTCCCTTTTTCTCTTCAACCCCTTTTCCTGCTTCTTTTCCTCCTGGTTCTTCCTTCTTTTTTTCTTCAATCCCTTTTCCTGCTTATTTTCCTCCTGGTTCTTCCCCCTTTTTCTCTTCAATCCCTTTTCCTGTTTAGTTTCTTCTTGTTTCTTTCCTCTTTTTCTCTTCAATCTCGTTTCCTGCTTTTTTTTAACTTGTTTCTTCCCTGGTTTTCTTATGGGGGCTTGGGAATCTTCTTCCTGCTGTGGGATAGGGGGATCCAGCTCCTCCTCCTCACTCCCCCTCACAGTTGTGAGCCCCACATCCCTCTCCAAAGGATCTCCAGAGGGGGATGCAACCCCACCAGCAACACCTTCACTTGGGACCTGTGGGAAGCAGGAATAAGGGAAGAGATGTTGGGAAAGGAGAGAGGTTATCCAAAATCCCAAGTGAATGGAGGAAATGCAGGATAAGGTCCAGGGGGTGACGATCCCCAGTTTTCCTACCCCAATTCCATTCTGGGTCTCCAAGAGCTGCTCTCCCACTGCAGGTCTTGTTCTCTGGGATTTTTCCTGGGATCTACAATGACATCACAGCCAGTTTTCACCACCAGCATTCCCCCCTTCCATCCCAAATTAGGGAATTGCTCCCAAACAAGCCCTCATTTCTCTCCAACTACTGCAGCACCACAGATGGAAATATCACAAGGAATGACTCCAGGGTGGATTTTATGGGATGAGGAAGCTCAAAGGAGCAGGACCACGAGGTTTCCACACTAAATAGGGAGGTCCTAAGGAAATATTCCCAGAGAAACCTCAGGAGAAAAGGTTTGGCAGCACCAACAGGACAAAGGATGGGATCAGGTCGGTCATGGACACACTGGAAAACGAGAGAGATGGGACACAACTCCTGGGACTGTGGGGATGATTCCAGTGGGGAATGGGAAGGGAAGGACAGGGAAGCAGCCTCATCAATACAACAGGACAGGCAGTGCCCAGATCCATGATCTCCACCATCCATGTGGGTGAGGAATCCAGGAATGTTTCCCTGCCCAAAAGAGAGCTCAGGTGAATTTTTGGGAATTCTGTGGGATTTGCAACCGTTACAAAGCACCACCCTGCCCCTGTATTTTTTCCCAAGGCTTCTCCAAGCCAGGCAGGGAGTTGGGAAGTTCATCTGGGAGTTGTTCACATTCCAAAGAAATCAAAGCACATTCCAAAAAATATGGGAACAGCAGCACAGCCTAAACCAAGCTTATGTCTCTCAGACTGAGCCTACAATGCCTACAATGGACATGGTTTAGTGGTGACCTTGGATGGCTTTTTTCCAACCTGAAGGATTCCCTTAGTTTAATGGAATTAAACTTTCCCACAGGGGATCCTGGGGTTTTTCCTTCTTGGTCATTGTCACCTCCCAGTCAAATCCTCTGGTCCATCCTAGCTAAGCCTGGAGCTGAGCTCAAGCCATGGATCAGATCCATTCCCTGCTTTTCCCAACTCCTGGATCACCCAGCAGGAACTCTTTGGAAGCACAGCCAGCTGCTCTGATCCTTCCCAAAAAAAGAGTTGGAAATCCAGTTTCCTCCTCCCAAGCAAGATAATGATGGCTCTTCCTGGAGTTCCAAATAGAGAAGAGCCACAATTCCTAATTTTAGCCTAAATATCCCAAAATTTCTGCAACAGAAGGTTGGAATTTTAGCCCCATTCTATAAATTAATTTATATAATTAATTACCAGGCTGTGGGACATCAAAGCAGCTGAGGAAAGCCTTCCAGCTGGCTTGGGATGGAAACAAGTTCCCAAAAAAACCCAGGAGCCAGATGCTTTTTCCACACTGGAACACACATTACACAATCCCCACTAAACTCCTTAGGGAAAATCATCCTGCAAAACACGCTCAGCCCCTCCAATCCCACTGGCAAGGAGCAGATCCATGACTCAGAAGGCAAAATCCCAGCACCTTTTGGGATCGGTTCCTTCCTCCAAAGGTTTTATTGGAGGCCTCTCACTGGGAATTTTTAAGAAGCAGAGAGGATTAAGCAGCTTTAGGAATTCCACTTCCTATCTCTGCCAGGATCTAGAGGGAAAGAACAGTTTTTTCCCAGGATTTGGGAGGGTGGTTGCTCCCACCAGGACTTCCCCAAATTTATGTAGGAATGTGCACCTGAGCAATCACACCCTGCTAGCTGGGGAGGGTGGATAGGCTGGAACTTCCCTTTCCACCCTCAAATCCCAGGACTGAGCCTCAAATTCCACTTGGAATGTTTTTGAAAACAGCAGGATGTGGAGAAGCTGCTCCGTGAAGGCACCAGCGATCCAAGGAGGGAAAACCAGGATTGTGCAGCTCCACAGGGAGAAGAAAAAGGACAAAATTCCACTTCCCTGGAAGAAATATTATCCAAAAAAATGACCCAACTCACCTGGAAGAGTCTTCCAGCCCCACTGGTGGCTCTTGGGGGAGGTTTGTTTTGCTCTCCTCCTGGAAAATATCAAGGATTTGGGAAAGGTTCCCTGCCACAGATACCCCAAAGCAGCATCACTCCCAAACCAGCACTTTTCCCTTCCTCAGCCACCTCAGCTCGCCAAAATTCCAGGTTTTTCCAAGTTTTGAGGTTCATTGGGGCTAGGAAATCCCTGTTTTCCTTCCAACAGCACAATAAAGGAATTTTGTGGCTAAATATAGGAAAACTCCCAGCCCTCCTCAACCACCTGTTCATTGGAAGCACTGCTGGGAGAGCAATGCAGGAACAGAAGGGATGGGAGGGCTCAAAAATAAAGGTGGATCAAATTCCAGGTGCTTGGAAGATGAAATCACCCTTGGAGCAGATGGCAAGAGGGAAAGAGAGGTGGGGGGCAAAGCCACACGGTGGGAAATACAATGAGGATGACCAGAAAGCAAGGAAAAGGAAAAATATGGAAAATGGGGAGAGGATCTAAAAGAAAATTAACTCAGAGGGGACACAGAGCCCTAAAATCTGACCCATGGAGGTCACCAGAAATCCTGGGAAAATGAAAAATTCTTAAAAAAAAATAAAAATAGAGGAAAAATGGGGACCTACAAGAAAATGAGCTCAGAGGGGACACAGAGCCCTAAAATCTGACCCATGGAGGTCACCAGAAATCCTGGAGAAATTAAAAAAAAAAAAATCAAAATAGAGGAAATGAGGATGGGACCTCAAAGAAAACAAGCTCAGAGGGAACACAAACACAGCCCTAAAATGTGACTCTTGGAGGCCACCCAAAATCCTGGAGAAGGAAAAAGAAAAATCAAATTACAGGAAAAATGGGGATAGGACCTAAAAGAAAATGAGCTCAGAGGAGACACAAACAGATCCCTACAATTTGACTCATGGACACCAGAAATCCTAGAGAAAGGGGAAAAAAATCAAAATATAGGGGAAATGGGGATAGGACCTTGAAGAAAACAAGCTCAGAGGGGACAAAAACACAGCCCTAAAATCTGACTCATGGAGAACACCAGAAAACAAAAAAAATCAAAATATAGGGAAAATGAGGATAGGACCTAAAAGAAAATGAGTTCAGAGTGGATAAAAACAGATCCCTAAAATGGGACCTGTGGCAGCCAACAGAAATCCTGGAGAAAGGAAAAAACCATCAAAATATAAGCAAAATGGGAACCTAAAGGAAAATGAGCTCAGCAGGGACACAGAGCCCTAAAATCTGACCCATGGAGGACACCAGGAATCCCATCCCACTGCTTTTACACTTGTTTTCCAAGCTGGAACCATCTTCTCCTGCTCCTGACCACACAAGGCATCCCAAAACTCATCCCAGCCCCATCCAGGGCTTGCCAAGCACCGAGGCTCTCACTTTAAATCCTGACTTCCTCAAGTTTCTCTTCCCAAGGCTTTCAAGGGAAGCCAAAACCACACAGGGATTTTTCCTGAAAGCTGCTGGGTGAACTCATTAAGGGGAAAATAAAACCCTGAGTTAATTACAGGTTGGTTATGTCCATATAAACTTTCATTCCCTGGGAATACATCTGCTCTTGGATTCACAATCCTCCAGAAACTCTGTTGGGAAATTCAGGAAGAGCCATGACCTTCCAAAGTCATTCCTGCCTGCAAATGCCTGGTGGTTGTACCAGGAATGCCAGGAACACCAGGACCACAGACACCCTTGGGGGGTTTCAAGGCTGCTCCTTGAATTTGATCCATCCAGGAGAGTTTGGGGAATGTTTGAGATCCTGTTTGTGAGAGAGATGGAAAAAGGGGAAAAGGAAAAGCATCTCTGCTGGATTTACACACCAAGAGGTCAAATTAGCATGGGAAAAGCAAAATATAGTGGGAAATCGATGGGTTTGTGCCCTTCAGCATCAGCCAAGAATCATGGAAAGGTCTGGGTTGGAAAGGAACTTAAGGATCATCTCATTCCACCCTCACCTTCCACTATCCCAGGTTGCTCCAAGCCCCATCCAGTCTGGCCTTGGACAGTTCCAGGGAATATGGCACAAACAAGGAAAACAGTGAAAACCAAATTCCTGAGGAAGGGATTCCCAATCCCAACCTCCTGCTTAGGAAGTGAGAGTCCCCCTTGTCCTGGTGCTCCCTGCTGCTGCCAGTTTGGGCCAACACCAAAACACGATGGATCCAACCCCAAAACCAGGAAATTTTTTCCTAAATTTAATTCCAGATGCACAAAAGCTCCTTTTAGGGGCTTGCACCAAACCCCAGGACAGCACCCACCCAGCTCCCCTGGGAACAAACCCCGGGAATGCTCCCAAATCCTCCAGTACAGCGACCACCACGTACCAGCCCAGATGCAGCTCTGTCCTCAGCTTGGATCCCATTCCAGAGGCTTGAGCCAAGGCCTTTCCCATCTGCAGCCTCCAGCTTCAGGGAGCTTCTTGGCCAGAAAGGGGACAGAGAAGGGACACACATTTTTTAGGATCATGGAATGGTTTGGGTTGGAAGGGATCCTGTTGTTCCAAGCCACTTCCAGGCACAGGGACACCTTCCACTATCCCAAGTTTTTCCAAGCTCTGTCCAACCTGGCCTTGGACACTTCCAGGGATGGGGCAGCCACAGCTTCTCTGGGAAAGCTGTGCCAGGGCCTCAGCACCCTCCCAGGGAAGAATTCCTTCCCAATATCCAATCTAAACCTTATCCTTCAGCTGAAGGTGATTCCTCCTTTTCCCACCACTCCATGCTCTTTATTTTTCCCTATTAAAAACTCCTTTTGATAATCAAAGCAACACAAGGAAAGCAGAGCCAGACGTGGCATTCCCATGCACAACTCTGGGATAACCCAGCTGGAAAAGCCCAGCCCTGCAGATCCCATCTCCATCCCAACCCAAGGATTTACCTGCTGATGATGTTCTCCTGCAGTGGCTTCTCCTTGACTTTGGGTGGTTTCTTCTTCTTCCCTTTTATCATGGAAGGCTTTGCACCAGGACAGAGCAGGATAAGGGAGAAGGAAGTTCATGCCATGGGTTTGATTCCCACAAATTTTTTTGGGACAGTCCCAAGGGTCACCCCAATGCACAGAGTGGGGGTTGATACCTTCAGTGTGCATTCCAGCTCCTTCTTCTTCTTCACTGGGAGCCTCTTTGGCTTATCCTGCCCCTTTTCCAACTCATTCTTTCGCTTCCTGGCACAAGGAAAAATTGATCCCACTGAGAGCAACCCCGGAGTGGTGACAATAAACCATGGCACAATGTCATACTTCCTAATCCTTACGCCCAGCAGCACCAAAAATGGGTTCCCAAAAGGAATTTTGGAAGAATTTCTCTGCTTGAGCACTGAAATTCCCAGGAGAACCAGTGGGATAATAAAGCTGGAGCCTCCCAAAATCCCCTGCTGTACTCCATGGTACCCACCTGCTGCTGCTCTTCACCCCACTGGCTTTTGAGACCCCCATGGCTCCGTCATCCACAATTTCTTGGGAATGTTAAGACAGAGAATCCAAGGATGGTCACTGGAACGAGATGGAAACAGCACAGGGCTGGTACCACCCCAATTTTGCTGTCCAAGGAAACCCCAACATCCCAACCCCAAAGTTTTGATTCCACAGGGACAAGCTCAGCTTTAAGGAGGACCCAAGTAGATAAAAAACAAGAAAAAAACTTGACCTCAGTCCCTGAACTTCTGATGGAGGTGGTAAAACAAAAAGAAATAGAGGAAATTCCCCCCAAAAATTGTTCAGGAATTCACAGTTTCCACCACCATAATTAATAATAATGAAGCACAGCAGAGAAATGGGGTAAATTGAGATATTGAGTCCCTGCCACCACCTCTCATGGCTGGAGCAGCTGGACTCTCCCAAATCCCTTCTTTCCCTAGCAACTCAAGAGGATGCAGGGAATGCAGATCATATTCCTGGTCCCCATCCATAAAAATCCTCCACATTGAGGGGAAAAAAAAAAAAAAGGCAGGATTTCTCAAGGAGAGAAGTGATTTCTCAAGGAGAGAAGTGAAAACCAGAATGAAACAACCTGAAAACTTTTCTGGGAGTAGAAAACACTTGGAAAAAACTCCGTATTTTACCAGGCTTTGCTGTGCCAGGAGCACTTAGAGCTGCAGTTGGGATGAAGCTCAGTCGGCACAGGAGAACATTCCCAATCCCAGCCAGCCTGGAGGAGAACTCACCCCTCACCCAGCTGCTTCCCCAAGGGAAACCCCCCCTCTCCCAGGAAACTCCTTTAAAGTCTCCCTCAGCCTGATTGGAGGCTCCCAGCCCAAGATGCACCCTGGGAAATGAAGTTTTAGCCCCAAAGCTGAATTTCGGGAATGTCCATCAATCAGGAGCTCCTCAGCAAGGAGACCTGGGAAGCAGGGAAATACTTTGGACCACTCAGGTGGAGAACAGGCCCAAAACCATGGATTTAAAAATAACTTGGAAAAACCTACTTAGCAGAAGAGGCTTCCTTTTCAATTACATCATTAAATTAATCCCCAAATCCATTTTTTCTCAGCTGCTTCTCATCCAACAGAGCTCCATGGATGGATTTGGAAGGGTCTGGGCACAAAGCCCAGATCCCCCTGAACCCTGCTGCCCATAACCCTCATCCTGAAACCCATCCCACTCCTCCCCAGCCCTTTTCATGGGATGAGTGCATTGCTTCCACCTGCCCCGGATGCCATCAAGAAGCTCCTCCCAGCTGAGCCTCCCAAGGTCCTCATCCATCCCAAACCAGGTGTAAGGAGCACACCTGGGAAGGGGATGGGGAATAGGGATAATGGGCAAAAGCTTTCCCCAAACTGGGGGAAAAGAAGGATCCAGGGAGACCTCGGAGCCCCTTCCAGTGCCTAAAGGGGCTCCAGGAGAGCTGGAAAGGGACTCTGGATAAGGGATGGAGTGCCAGGATAAGGGGAATAGCTTTAAACTGGAATGGGGTAAGATTAGATGGGATATTGGGAAGGAATTCTTCCCTGTGAGGGTGCTGAGGCCCTGGAATGGAATTCCCAGAGAAGCTGTGGCTGCCCCATCCCTGGAAGTCTCCAAAGCCTTGAATCAACCTGGTCTTGAGGAAAGTTTCCCTGCTTCCTGTACTGGATTACCTTTCAAGCCCATTCCAGCCCAAACCACCCCATAATTCCAGGGAAACGCCGGGATTTGGCTCAGCAAAGGGCATTGCTCCCTGTGGAATCCCCAGGACGAGTAGCGGGGCCCCGCATTCCCCTGGGAAGGTCCCGCCCGGTTCGGGGCCGGGAGCGGAAACCCCCGGGGGAAGGGCTGGATCTGGGAAAGCCTCTTTGATCCCTGTTGCGCCATCCCGGGAAAAATGCATCCAAGCCACCTTTCAGGCTGGATGAGTAGAAGTTGTCCAGGGATGGGAGCCAGCCCCGGGGAAGGGAGCAGGGAAGGACAACTTCACGCCGGGGCTTGTTCGCCCTTGGCCGCCTCCTTCCAAGGACGGCTTGGATGTGAATTCCTCCCCTTTTCCCTGGATCCCAGAAGATTTATTCAGCTGAAGGTTTCCCCCGAGTTTTCCGTGCCCACGATGGGAAAAGATGGGGTTTGCAGGGATGTGAGAAGGGAAAAACCTGGCCAAGCCTGGAGCGGCTCCAGTTTGCTCCTCAATCCCGCCCAAGCAAACATGGGGTAAATCCCTTAAAAATCAAGCTGATTTTTGTGGATTTTCCCTTTGTAGGTGCTCTTTGCAATGGGGGGAATGGGAATGGGATGGCTCTGCATGGGGAATATGGAGCACAAAGTGGCTTTGGCTCATCCTTAGGGAAAACCAGACTGGAGTGGGATCCCTGCACTGTTTGGTGACACCACAGGGAGCTGTTGGGGGATGTATCCATGAAAATATTCCAGATTAATCAGTAATTACACCTTCCTAGTCCAGCTTTTCCTTTTGGATTGGGAAATCCATGAGGGAGAGAAGTCCTTCCCTGGTATCACGCAATCCTTGAAGCCCTGATGAGAAAAAATGTCTGGGAAAGGTGGAAGTGGTTTAACAAATGCAGTTGTAAAATAAATCCACACCATATAAAATATTTAATGTATCCTGTGCTAACATTTTCCACTCAGTAAACAGCTGGATCCGCACGGAATTCCCTGTATTCCATTGATATAAATGAGATTTATCACTCATTTATTTCATTGTGGCCCAGGCAAAGACTGAGGGACCTTCTTGTGGTCGGTGACAAAGGTTCAGAGCAGGAATATGGGGCAGGATTTGCCTGAAAAAAGGAAAAAAGTGGATTTGATTTTATCTCTTCATTAATTTTTTTATTCTATTTCATATGAAATTATGGTTTATACAGGAGCAGCTACAATGGCTACAACAGGGCAAGGGCACAGCAGCCCAGATGTTGGGGAGAGTAGGGAGGAAGCCGGGGGGAGGAGGGTTCAGGGATTGTAGGGACAGAATGAGGGAGGGACCGCCCAGATGTGGCCAGGGGGGTGAGGGAGGACCCCTGGTTAGAAGCTGAATCGTCCAGATGTGGCCGGGGTGGGAGCAGACCCGCAGGCAGATGTGAGGCAGGGAGTGGGGACGCGCCCAGATGTGGCCGGGATGGCGAGGTGGGGACAGGTGTTTGGAGCTGGGGGCCGTCCAGATGTGGCCGGGATGGCGAGGTGGGGACAGGTGTTTGGAGCTGGGGGCCGTCCAGATGTGGCCGGGATGGCGAGGTGGGGACAGGTGTTTGGAGCTGGGGGCCGTCCAGATGTGGCCGGATTGGGGGAGGTCGCCTGGTTGGAGTTTGGGGCAGGTCCAGATGTGGCCGGGATGGGGAAGGTGCCCCTGGTTTTAGCTGGGATCATCCAGATGTGCCCGGACCGGGATCGGAGCCCACCCAGACGCGGAGCCGGAGGGGCCGAGTTCAGACGCGCCTGTGGGCGGGGCTTATGGCCCCGCCCCTCGCGTGACGTCACCCGCGTTCTAATTCCCACCGTTGCCACCGGCAACGGGCCCTCCGCTCCTCCCCCCCACC
>VZRX01018704.1:114282-144038 GCA_013398075.1 Notiomystis cincta
ATTGGTTATCTGGCCATGAAGCCCCGCCCCTCCGCCCTCCTTATGCCCCGCTCTCGGCGGAGCCGCCGCGATCGCTCCGGGGCTGGCGGGGCCTGAGGGGGCGCCGGGGGTGAGCGGGGACACGGCCGGGGGGTCCCGGGGCACGCCGGGGTGGGGTCTGCACGGGAAAGGGGTGTGGAGTTGTGGGGCGGCGGGGTTTGGCTCTGGAAAGAAGTTTGGGGGTCCCCTTGGCCGGAGCATCTCTAGGAGGGGCTTTTTGGGGGGGTTTACGCTGCGAGGGGAGGGGGGTTTAACCCCTCACCCCATCTGGGGTCGCCGTACAAGCTGGGTTTAAACGCCCTCTGTTTAGGGTAGTAATGAAAAGGGGTTTGGGGAGGGTTTAAGCTTCCCCCCCCATTTAGGGTAGTTCTGCAGAGGGGTTTGGGGGGGTTCCCCCCATTTGGAGGAGCTTTTAAAGGAATTTCCAGAGGGTTTTGCCCCCTCCCCACCCAGGGTCTCTCTGTAAGGTGGATTTGGGGGGTTTAACCCCCTCCTCCCATTCAGTATCTCTCTTGTCAGGGGACTTTGTAGGGGCTTAAACACCTCCCTGTTTAGGGTAGCTCTGCAGGAAGAATTTGGGGGGGTTAAACTCTTCCTAATTTAGCTTTTCCAGGCGAGTTTTGCGGGTCCCCCATTTAGGTCTGGAGGGATTTAACACCCCCCTATCCGGGGTAGCTTTACAGAGGGGCTGAGTGGGCTTTGAGTGCCCCCTCTTACCTGGGTTATCTCTGCCGGGGGGGACGCCCTGGGCTCACATCTGGCCAGATGTTGAGTGCGGGGGGGCTTTGCAGCAGAAAAGAGCCGAGTTTAGGGAGGGTTTAGGACAGGTCTGGGACCTGGACCGCTGTGGGAATAAAGAAGGGGTCCCCCTGTGAGCTCAAGCAGGAGCCCCCCAGCTCCAGCCCCCCATTCCCAGCGTGTGGATGTTGCACCCCTGGAGATGATGCCCCCCGAGGAGGAGAGCCCGGATGGGGACAGGGACGGTGCCCTTGTCCTCCTGCACGGCCCCAAGAGCGGCAGCACACGGAAGGTGAGGCCGTGCTGGGCACGGGATGGGCTGGCCGTGGGGAACAAAAAAAAAAAAAAAATTTAAAAACAACAAAAAATAACAACTTGGGAGGAAGATTTGTCCCGGACATCACTGGAGTTTACAGTTTGTAAGAACCCGGATCCCACATCCCGCTCTGGATCTCTCCAACCTCCAGACTGTCCCCTCTCCTCCCAGTCCCACTGACTGTTCAATGGAATTTTTAATTTTTTTTTCTTGGGTTTTTTTTTTTCCTTTTATTTCTCAGTTTACATTCCTGGTTCTGACTTTTGGTTTCAAGTATTTTGTGCTTTTTATAGATATCGATGGTTTTAAAAACAAACAAAAAAAAAGCTAATCTGGTTAGTTTTTTATAATGTCTTCTATTAGCTTAAAACCATAAAGCTTGTAAGTCTGCTGTGTTTAATTCTGCTTTTAAGGGATAACTTTTAGGGTGTGGGGTGGAGAGAGGGGGCCCTGCCAGCTGTATAATGTGAAGCCAATGTTGATTTTTCTTTTTTTTTTTTTTTCCCCTCTGTAAATAATTTTTTTAATGGCCAAAAAAAAATCCCTGTCCTGTCCACAGGGATGGCTGTCCCCATGGATGGGGGTACAGCGACCTCCAGCCCCGCTCGGGGTGACGGGGCCCTGAGGGGTTTGGGGCTGGAAATGTTGTTGCTGCCCCATAAACACCCCCTAACAACTCCCTCCCAGCTCCTCATCCCTAAAACTCCACTCCTGAATCCCATCTTTTCCTCCGGCTCCATCCCCAAGCTTCCCAGCGCCTGCTTTTCACCAAATTCCCCGGTACTTTGGCTTTTTTCCCTTCTTTCCTGCCCGCTGGAAGCTGATCCAGCCAGGTGCTCCCTGTCCCTCCCCTCGTTCCCACAGGTGCTGGGCAACCTGAGGAGTTTTTCCCTCGGGAGCTGCTCCCGAGGAAAGTCGGGATGCGCGGGAGAGATGGGGCTGATTGCTCTGCCTGGGATGGAACCAGTGGGAATTGTCCTCAGGCTGCCACCAGCCCCTGATTTCTTGGGGTCAGAGAGGTTTTAGGGAGCAAGAAAACATGGAAAACATTCATTTTTGTGTCTATTTAAGTGTTTTGCCCCCTGAGATCCAATGGGATAAACCTGCAGGGAGTTCACTCCATAATCTGAGCAGCTCTTCTTGCAAAGCCTTCGCTTCCAGCAGGAACAAAAACTCCCAACACCTAAAAAACCCCGGAAAAAAATCCCAAATAACCAAGAAAGCCGAACTCAGCCACGCTCTGGAAGGGATTTTTTTTTTTCCCCTTGGATCAATCTGATCTGGAGTCACTCGAGCCTGGGCTGCAGCTCAAGAGGTTGCAACCTTAAACCGGGTCGAGGTTTAACTCGGGGCCTTGTTTAAGGAGCAGGTGCTGCTCGTGAGGGAAGATTAAGGGGAGGGATTTGGGACTTTTTTTCCCCAATTTGTTCCAAGCTTGGATCCGGAGCACAAAGAGTAACATGGAAAATATTGCCAGGCTTTGGAGGGGGAACTGGGCAGTGCATCAGCAGCCTCTGTCATAAAATGATAATTTTTTAATTAGAGCAGCAGAACACCTGATTTATTTTTGTTATTATTATTATTTAAAACAAATTTTCAATACAACCTTTTCCTGCTGTTTTTTATCACCCTGACAACATCAGGAGTGTGGATCCATATTTTCTCCCTTGCAGAGGATCCTGAATGCTGCTGAAAAAGTGATTTTTAATCCCTTTTTTGCCAAGTTTTCTGTCCTAGGAGTGAAGATCTAATCCACCTGTTTCCTGCTGGCACCTTGCCCTGACTCTGTGCCTTCCCCACTTCCCCAGAGCACTTCCACCCTGCTAAAATTCAATTTTTAGCTGCAATTTGTGCTGTTTAAAACCCCCAGCCCCCTAGATTTTTATTCCCACCCCTGGGTTTATTTTTCCTTCCTCTTGCTGACTGCATGAACCACCAATGAGGCCACTTGGGAAATTTAAAACCTTAATCCTCCCCTCATTTGTTCAAAGGCTCTGTGATGTAACCATATTCTCAATAAAAGGTTTTAGAGGTTTTAGCTGCTCCTGTCTCCCACAGAAACCCAGCTCAGAGCCAGGGTGCTCCATGAGATTAATTCCATGATAGGGCATTTCCTATCTAAATAGATTTTCAGGGAGTAAAAACCCACTTGTTGTCACCTTCTGCTTGTCTTGTAACAGCTCATATTCATTTTTTAAATGCATTTGGCTGGAAAAAAGGAAGGAAATTCTGGATAATCCTGGGAAAAAAAGGAGAATTTCCAAGCCTGTTTTTGTGTGTGGAGTGGTTCCCTGGCTTTTGTTTTTCTCTCTATTCCACGGGATAATGTGGCTAAAGCAGGGTCACTTGGCCACTTCTCCTGACTCAAAAATTTGTGGATTCCAAAGAGGAATAAAAATTCCAGCTGACAGCTCTGGCTCTGTGAAAATGATTTAAAGACCAGCGTGGTTCTGGAATTAAAACAGGTACTCAGAGTTATCCTATTCCAGGCTTTCCAGCTGCTGGATCATCTGTGTGCACTTGGACACTTCCTGTTTGGAGGAAAAACTCTCTGTTAGGAAATGCTGGTGCTGCTGGGAGGGAATGGAAATAATTCCCTGGGTTTTGGGGTTTTTTTTTTGGAATGGGAGATGATGTAGGTGTTTAGTGGGGGAAATTTATGGGGTAGAGGTTGGAGCCACAGACCAGGGGTCTAATGGACAGGGTTGGGATCATGGATCATGGTCCAGCTCTGGGCTCCAACAGCAGAAGGATGTGGAGCTGCTGGAGCAATTCCAGAGGAGGCCACAGAGATGCTCCAAGGGCTGGAGCCCCTCTGCTCTGGAGCCAGGCTGGGAGAGCTGGGAATGTCCAGCCTGGAGAAGGGAAGGATCCAGGAAGAGCTCAGAGCCCCTTCCAGTGCCTGAAAGGGCTCCAGGAGAGCTGGAGAGGGACTTGGGACAAGGGATGGAGGGACAGGACAAGGGGGAATGACTTTAAACTGGAATGGGGTAAGGTTAGATGGGATATTGGGAAGAAATTGTTCCCTGTGAGGATGCTGAGGCTGTGGGATGGAATTCCTGGAGGAGTTGTGGCTGCCCCATCCCTGGAAGTGTCCAAGGCCAGGTTGGATGGGGCTTGGAGCAACCTGGGATAGAGGAAGGTGTCCCTTCCCATGGCAGGGGGTGGAATTCCATGATTTTGGTCTCTCCCAACCCAAACAATTCCATGACTCTGCCATATCTTCAATATCCCTTTTCCTGGCACCGAGGGTCTCCGTGTGTTTGCCCACACCCATGGCAGTGATCCAGACTGGCTGGAGTCCTGCTTTCCCTCATCTCCTGTCCTTGGGAGTGGGAAGGTGTCTCCCTGAAGGTGAGGGTGGCTGTGGAGCTGAGCTCAGCACTGGCTGATGACTCCTCTTCCCACATTATGGATGTCTCGAGTCTCCCTGTAAATTAAACTTCCTCAGTTTCTCTCTGGGCATTCCCGGGCTTCCCTAATTGGGAGGAATCCTAGAGGTGACTCCTTTGTGGCCAAAACTGGTCTTGGACATGGCCCAGCTTGGTCCAGGCTTGGGCAGCTGAGCTGTGGAGCAGTTTCTGGGGTCCAGCCAGGTTCTCCCAGGATCTCCAGGAGCTTTTTCTGCAATTCCTGCTGGGGCTATAACTCCCAGTTACCAACCCCTTGCTCAGTCTTTTGCAGAGATCCATGCCTGGATTTTACCAGCACATTCCTGATCTGTGCCTGTTCTTCAGGACCTTGATCTGCATCTCCATTCCTCTCTCTGTTGAAACTTTAACCGCACTTCCAAGAATCCCATTTTCCCTTCCCGAATTTCACTTAATTACCTTCAGTTTCGCTTTTCCTCGGTTCCTTCCAGCTACAAAGGAACAGAAACAATCCCTTTGTCATGGAATTACCCTTTGGACTTGCTGGCCTCCACCTTTTCCTCCAGGTGATTGAGTTTCTCCCTGGTGCTGGAAAACCGGGAGGCTGCACAGCCTTGTTTTTGTCACCCAGGTCACAAATCACTCTCAGGGTGTGGCTGTCACTCAGGAGTCACCCAAGGCTTCGTCTCCTGGGGGTGGGAAGATCAAAGTCCACCCTGAGCAAACATTCCCTAAGGACTCCTGGGTGCCCTGTTTAACACCCAGGATGGGCCCTCTGGGACTGGGAGAGGTGTCTGGCAGGGAAAAATGGCCTTGAGTCATTCCTAATGTTCCCTGCAAAGATAAGGTTGGAGAATCTTCGATATCCCTCAGATGGGAGCTCTTGGTCTTGATTCCCTTTTGGAATCTTTTTTCCCTCGTGTGGATACCCTGCATAAGGATTCTTGGTTCCATTGTCACCTCCACATGAGGGTGGAACACAGAGGGATTTCCTGGATTTTTCTGGGCCTGAACAACCTTTTTCCAATAAAATCATAGGATATGGGTTGGAGTGGACTCACTGGGATGGCAGAGTCCAATTCCTGACCCTAATCCTTCTTTGTCACAGGTGATAAACATCAGGGCTGGCCACACCTCACTCATTTTCATGGATTTCTGATCCATCATTCCCTGTGTACAAACAAAAGCTGCTGTTCCCTGGCTCCTCCACAATTTATGGAAGAGTGCTCATATTTCCTTTAAAACCTCTAAACCAGGAAGGAAAAGTCTGAATATCTCCAGAGCCACTTCTTAAACCCCCAAATTGCCTTTTCCAGGTATCCTCAGGTGCACCCCAAAGCCCAGATGAAAGAACCCCTCTTTCTTCTGACCTTACAGGGGTGACCTTGAGAGCTTGAGCAAAGAAGAATTAAGTGAGGAAAATCCCTTTTGGAACTTAACAGTGGGATTTTGGTGGGATTTTTTTTTTTCACCCCTTATGCAAGTCATGTTTAAATCCCTGGAAACTCATTCTGTGGTTTTTAGTTTTCAGTTGGAACTCTGACAGGAAAAGCTTTGGGATCTTTTGAACTGTTGGAAGGTGGAATGTTCTTCCTTTGACTCCTTATTTTCCTTATCTGTATTTGGATTTAAAGATGGCCTTTTTTACTTTCCTGGAGCCAAATTCCCTTCTTGCTTCAAGATTTGTGGAATTACAACATTTCCATGATGCTCCAGCAGCTGGGGCTTGGTTGTTCCTCATGGAATAATGTTTCTAGTGATCCATACAAGCCAGGGATGATTTTTTGGGATCAAGGCAGAGCCTCTTGAGGGAAGATGTGCAGCAATCCCATATTCCTGCACTTTTCCAGTTCTGTAAACGTTGAGGAAAGCAAAATGTGTGGAGATCACAGGAAATCCTTGAATTCCTGACTTAACCTCACAAGACTTTGGGTTTATATCAGGTGCTCCTGGTTTTCCAGCAGCTTTTTGCTGTGGCTCAGGAACCTGGATAGGGATTGAGAATTTATCCCATTAAATCTGATGGAGAAGCCAGGGAAAAAAGCCCTCACAGCTCCACGAACAGCTTTAGTGCTTCCCAGCCAGAGAAGTCAAATCAATTTGCTAAATCCCTTCATGGCTCTTGCAGGGAAGAGGTTTTAACCCACTTGGAATATCTTGTGGAGCCATCCCAGTGTCTCCTGCACCCCGCTCCTTTCCATCCTTCATTCCCGGTGCTTTTCCTCCAGACAAGGATCTTCAGGGTGGGTTTGGATAATCTTTCCACTTGTGCCTTTTCCATCATCCCACCTGAACTTTCCAGGCCTCTTCCCTGTGTCTCCAGGTGGTTTCTGCTCTTTGTCCTCACAAAAAAATCCCTTAAAATCCTCTGGCTGCTTCCAAACAAACCTTTGCCACAGGTGGAAAGGACTCCAGGGCGCTGGGATTTCCAGGAAGAGCTGGAGTTGGAGAAGAGAAACTTCCCAACTGTTGAACTTTCCATGGATTTCTGTGGCTCTGGAGGCAAAGAGAGGGAGCCTGGAACTCTAATTTGCATATATTTGGGTACATTTGCATATGTGTTTCTTTCTGGATCCGTCAAGCTCTCAGAGGTCTCATCTTGAAATTTGAAATTAAGCCTTAAAATTTTAACAAGCACCTTCTCTTTACATTTTGAGTTGGTTTCCTGATCCTTTTCCCTTTTTCCTCCAGTTCCTAGATTTTTTTTTTCCCTAGGGAGCCAACAGGATGGGTGGATTCCTCCCAGGCCAAATCCGGATCCAAATCTGGATCAAACTTCCATGGTTTTGCTCCTGAGTGTTTCAGACCCAAGATTCATGCAGCTATTGGAGTATTCTCCTCAAATCCCACTGCTTTTACAGAATAATTGGGATCTCATGCTTCCAGCTTGTTCCTTTCATCAAATTCATGGATCACTGTGAAGCATTAATCCCACAGATTTATGGACCAGCTGGAGTCACTCTGATGCCTCAGGCTCCAGTGGACCAATTAGGGGCTCCAATCTTTCCCTTAAATGAAAATCCCAATGTTAATCCCAGAGTCTTTTCCAAAGGAATCAGCGCTCAGTGGACCTCAAATATGAGGAATTAATTTTAAGGAAGCTGAAGTCCATGGAAGTGCAAAATTTTGCATTTCCTCCTTGTCAGGTCCCACTGGAGAGGTGATCAGAGGTTCCATGGAATTAAGGAATGGTTTGGGTTGGAAGGGGCGTTAAAGATCATTTCATTCCCATGGGCAGGGACACCTCCCACTATCCCAGGGTGCTCCAAGCCCCATCCAACCTGGCCTGGAACACTTCCAGAGGCATCCACAATTTCTCTGGGAAACCTCTGCCAGGGCAGGGGTTGGAATGAGATGATCCTTAAGGTCCCTTCAACCCAAACCATTCCATGTTTCTTGAAGGGATCTTCCCATGCTTTGTAGGCTCAGAACTTTTCATGTTCTTCCCAGCTTTGTGCCTTCCCAGCCAGGGTTGGATTTTTTATCCAGGGATCTTCCAGAGGCTCATTCCATCCCTCTAAATCTCCCCTTCTGCAATGTGAATCATCCCTGTTTGGGCAGAGCTTCCGTGGCCCTGGATTTGGGGATGCTCCTCATGGCAGCCCCATTCCTGGGGGCATCCCATAATAACCTCGTGAGCCAGAAGGCAATTTGCTGGCTGCCATTTCCTGAAGTCGGGAATTCAACGTGTTTTCCCTGTCTGCAGAAATTCCGAGCCGGAGCCGCGGAAAGGATGGAATCAATTTAGTGCTGTTTGCCTCTCATTCCTGCATCCCCGTGAACTCCTGACTCCCTGCGCTCCATATCCCGGAGATGGCCTTGGGATCACATCTGTTCCCAAGCTTTGGGGTTATATTGAGCTCATGTCCAGCTCCCCTGAATCTTGGCTTGAGTCCAGAAGGGAAGGGGGTGTGAAATTCTGGTTCATGGCTGCGTTTGGGAAGAGCTCAGGGAAAGAAATCCTTGCTGGCAACATGTGGGAATGAGGGATAAAATGGTTATTCCAAGGGCAGTGGAAAGTCTGGGGGGTGAGAAACTTAATGTGACACGGCCATGTGTGCTCACATCCCAGAAATTCCCAGAGTCCTGGACTCATTCCATAGCATGGGCAGAGGAAAAAGGGGAATTCTGCACCTCAGCCTCGCTCAGGAGAGACCCCACCTGCAATTCTGCATCCAGATTTGTGCTGCAGCAGCAGCAGGATGTGGAGACATTGGAGCAATTCCAGAGGAGGCCATGGAGATGCTCCAAGGGCTGGAGCCCCTCTGCTCTGGAGCCAGGCTGGGAGAGCTGGGAATGTCTGGAGAAGGGAAGGATGCAGGGAGACTTTGGAGCCTCTTCCAGTGCCTGAAGGGGCTACAGGAGCCCTGGAGAAGGACTTTGGACAAGGGATGGAGTGACAGGACACAGGGAATGGCTTTAAAGTGGAATAGGGTAAGATTAGATGGGATATTGGGAAGGAATTCTTCCCTTTGGTGAGGGTGGGGGACTGGAATGGAATTCCCAGAGAAGCTGTGGCTGCCCCTGGATCCCTGGAAGTGTCCAAGGCCAGGTTGGAACCACCTGGGATAGTGGAAGGTGTCCCTGCCTGTGGCAAGGGTTGGAATTCCATGATCTTTAAGTTCTCTTCAAACCCAAACCATTCAGGGACTGTGGGCTCTGAATGTGCACGATTTATGGAATCAGTGGATTATTTGAATCCCAAAATGTGGATTTGGGATGAGACCCCACCCTTGTCTCTCAGCAGGGCTGTGACCCCTTTGCCCAGACCCAGCGCAGCAAACTCCAGCACCGCCGGGCCCGGATCAACCAACAGATCAACAAGGAAATGAGGATGAGGGCGGGAGCAGAAAACCTCTTCCGGTGAGTCCTGACCCCCTGAGCATCCCCCTGGACCTAGGAATTTGGTTGGAGATGGGAATAGAGTCTTGCTATCCAAGACTCAGCTGGTGGAAGATTGGTAAAAAGCAGGATGGGAGCAGATGGGATAATGGGATTGAAGGTGTGGCTGAGGGTGGGCTTGGAATGCAGAGCTCCTGCCTGAAAACCCAGCAAGTGGATCCAGTGGATATGGAGCTGTTGGAGTGAATCCAGGTGTTCCAAGAGTTGGAGCCAGACTGGGAGCTAGGAATGTCCAGCCTGGAAAAGGGAAGGGTCCAGGGAAAGCTTAGAGCCTCTTCCAGTGCCTAAAGGGGCTCCAGGAAAGCTGGAGAGGGACGTTGGACAAGGAATAGAGGGACAGGACACAGGGAATGGCTTCCCACTGCCAGAGGGCAGGGATGGATGGGATATTGGGAAGGAATTCTTAGCTGTGAGGGTGGTGAGGCCCTGGAATTGAATTCCCAGAGAAGCTGTGGCTGCCCCTGGATCCCTGGAAGTGTCCAAGGCCAGGTTGGATGGGGCTTGGAGCAGCCTGGGGTAGGGAAATGTCCCTGCCCACAGCAGGGGATGGAACTGGAGGTTCCTGAAGATCCAACCCAAACCATTCCATGAAATCCAGCTTTAGAATCAGAAATAGCTTAGAAAATCCCTTTAGGATTGAGCCCAACCCCAGCATTGCCAAGGCCACCACTTGTCCCCAAGTCCCACATCCACAGGGATTTTAATCCAAGGATTATTTTTTTTTAGCATCTCTTGGTTTTATTTCATTTTTCCCTAATATTTTGGAGCACATTCCAAGCTGGGCAAGTCTTTAATATAAAAAAAAATCATAAATCTGCCTTAGAATAGAATTTTTGGGGGAATATTTTGCCAACTTCTTGATTGTTTTTATGCCAAATAAAATAAAAGAAAATTCACTTTCCACTCCTGAACTGGAATGATTTAACACCAATGGAGTGTTCCTGTTGCACCTGGAAGAAGGAAGAAGGGGATAATGGTTGATCCATAAAAAAAATGGTGTTTTCCTGGGGGATGAGGACATCCCACTGCTCCATCCAGGCTGCTGTGCCTCATTTAATTAAGGAAAAAAAGCCTTGGAATCCCAACATGTGCCTCTCCTGTGCGTTATATTAAAAAAAAAACCAAAACAAACCAGAGGGAAATGTGCTGGCTCAGCAGAGATCAGCCTGGTTTTGGTTGGAATTGGAGCTGTGGGAAGGGGGAGTGAGGAAAAACGGGATGCAAAACACATCTTAATTATCAGAGAAATGCACTGGGGGGGCTTTTTTTTTTTTTTTTTTTGCTGGCTCAGCACTTTGGGTGTCCTTTGGAGCAGCCACTTTCCCTCCCTTCCTCCCACAAATCCAGCTGAGTAAAAAAAGTTGATTTCTCGGCATTCCGGTGCCCCAAGTTTATGAAACTTGGGAAATCTGGTGGGGGGGGGAAGAAGGAATAATCAAGCCTGAAATTAAAAGCTGAGGAAGAAGGGGGATTATGTTGCAAATCTAAAGGTTATTGCTTCAAAATTAAAGATTTGAGTTGCATGGATAAAATTCCTTTGGATCTGATGGAAAAAAAGCTGTGGATTGTCCAGCCAGGAGCAGTTCAGAGCTGGATTTGCTGGGGTTTTGCCTCCAAATTTAAAAACAAACTACCCCACTGCTTTGAAAAATTATCTGGTTCAGCATTTCCATGTCTTTTCCTGGAAAAGTTGGCAGGAATGGGGTGTTGGGGAAAAAAAATCCATGTGGTGTTTGCTCAGTAAATAAGTGGGAAGAGCCAGAGGAAGCCTTTTTCTTCTTTGTTCAAATCCTGGGATCGAGTGGAGGAATGGGGGAGGTAAAAATATCCAGGTTCTTGGAAAGAAAGAATAAAAATAAATCACAAAATAAATCCCAGAAATTCCAGGTGTCCTGGGCTCATCCCACAGTGTGGGCAGCAGGAAAATAGGGAATTCTGCCCCTCAGCCCCACTCAGGTGAGACCCCACCTGGAATTCTGCATCCAGCCCTGGGCTCCAACAGCAGAAGGATGTGGAGCTGCTGGAGCAGATCCAGAGGAGGCCACAGAGATGCTCCAAGGGCTGGAGCCAGGCTGGGAGAGCTGGGAATACCCAGCCTGGAAAAGGGAAGGGTCCAAAGATACCTCAGAGCCCCTTCCAGTGCCTAAAGGAGCTCCAGGAGAGCTGGAGAGGGACTTGGGAAAAGGAATAGAGTGACAGGACACAGAAAATGGCTTCCCACTGCCAGAGGGCAGGGATAGATGGGATATTGGGAAGGAATTCTTCCCTGTGAGGGTGGTGAGGCCCTTTGGAGTGGAATTCCCAGAGAATCTGTGGCTGCCCCATCCCTGGAAGTGTCCAAGACTGGTTTGGATGGGGCTTGGAGCACTCTGGGATAGTGGAAGGTGTCCCTGCCCCTGGCAGGGGGACAGATTTCCATGATTTTGAAGGTCCTTTCCAACCCAAACCATTCAGGATTATTTGCTGTGTGTGGCACTGGCAAGTGCCCCAGGAAACCTTTACCTGGTGACAGAATCCTGGCAAAATCATGGAGCAGATTCTCCTGGAAACTGTGCTAAAACACCTGGAAAATAATCATGTGCCTGCTGAGAGCCAAGGAAATTGTTGGCAGCTGGGAACGAGAAGGGAAAACTCCCTTTAATCCATATAGGATGAAAATTGGACTGACAGTGTCATGGAGGTGTTGGGATGTGTGTGGGATAAATAGGAATTAAATCCTGGTTTATAGGGATTAAATACTGGTTTATATGGAAAGAGGAGGCTGATGCTGCCTGGGGAATTGCAGGAATGCTGAAGGATTTTTCAATGGAAGCAACCACGGGGATCTTTGGACGTGCTGTGGTTTGGCTTGGTTTGTTTAGAATAGAAAAAATTCCTTGCTCTTGGAAAATCCCAGCAAAGAGGAGGCAGGGGGAGACACTAAACCACGAGATTTTCTAAGGAAAACACTGGAGCTCCTTCTGCTGCCAGCCAGGGCAGGGCAAGACCCAGAAGGATTCAATCCATAAAAAATCCACGCCAAAGGCAATACTCTGGAAAAGCTGGAGGGAAGCAGTGCCCTGGGGGAGCTGAGCTTGTCCCTGTGTTGTTTTCCCTGGATCCCAGCGTGGTTCAGCAGCCAGAGCCCCTTTCAGCTCTGGGTTATCTCTCCCTGCTTTCCTCCAGAGCAGATAAGCGGGGAATAATCAGCCTGGGAGCTTGTCCTGCTGGGAACAGGCAGCTGGAATCAATCCCTGGTGTTTACAGCTCCTGCCGGGAGCAGAGAAGGGAGGGTGGGAGCTCAGCAAATCCCTTCTCTTCCACATGGATTCTTTGCACCCAAAAATGAGTTTTTCCTCCTCAAATCCCACTGTTTATTTGGGATGGGGGAGCAACTGGAGTGGTCACAGCCCAAGCTGAAGCTGCACTGGAGGTGGGAGTGGGAATGGGCAAGGGGAAAGTGGCTCTGGAGCAGGAATTCCTGGATGCAGCACTGCAGGGAGTTTTTCCTGGGCTCAGCCTCTACCTGGATCCTCTGACTTCCCTAATCCTGAAAGGCTGGGAGAGTTGGGAATGTCCAGCCTGGAGAAGAGAAAATTCCAAAGAGGATTGAGAGCTCTTTCCAGTGCCTAAAGAGGCTCCAGGAGAGCTGGGGAGGGACTTTGCACAAGGGATGAAGGGACAGGACACAGGGAATGGCTTCCCACTGCCAGAGAGCAGGGATAGGTGGGATATTGGGATGGAATTCTTCCCTGTGAGGGTGGTAAGGGCCTGGAATTCTCTGAATTCCCAGAGAAGCTGTGGCTGCCCCATCCCTGGAAGTGTCCAAGTCCAGTGTGGATGGGGTTTGGAGCAACCTGGGATAGTGGAAGGTGTCCCATGGAAGGAGTTGGAATGGGATGACTCTCAGAGGTCCCTTCCCACCCAAACCTCACCATCATCACCTGGAGAACATGGAGGCACAATCCTGTGAGAAGATTGGGCTGGATGCACATGGATTGCACCGCTGGATAACTCAATCAGGAGTGGAAAAATAAATTCACGGATAAAATGAGGGAATTTTGATCCATTGGTTCCTTGCAGGGCCACCAGCAACCACAAGGTGAAGGAAACAGTGGCTCTGGAGCTGAGCTACGTCAATTCCAACCTTCAGCTCCTGAAGGAAGAGCTGGAAGAGCTCAACAGCAGCATGGACGTGTACCAGAACGACAGGTGGGTCTGGGGAGAGCAGCCTGTTCCCTTGGGATTTCATTTTTCCTGCTATTTTTGAATCTTTCTGGGATCAAGGCTCCTCTTGCCTTGTCCACCCTGCTCTGTCCCATGGCAGAGGCTTGGAATGACCTCCAAAGGTTCCCTTCCAACCCAAACCTTTCCATGGTCAGGGGCCACTAGGTGGAGGATAAGGGAAGATTTGGGCATGGGCCAGAATTCCTGGAAAGTTTTCATCCTGGGAATGTCAGTGTTTTCCCTCTAGAGCTGCAAGGAGAGAAAAATCAGCTTTTCCCTTGGATGTTTCAGGGTGGATGGAACATCCTTTGGACACTGATGTCCCAAAGCAAGAGGAATAGGGAAGAAAGAACCATCTTCCCTTGCATTGTCCCTCTTTCCTGAGAATCCCACCAGAGCTCTTCCCAACAGGATATTTTGGTGATGGGAATCACCATCCCTGGAAGTGTCCAAGGAATGTCTGGATGTGGCACTCAGTGCTCTGGGCTGGGTGGGATTTGTCAGAGGTTGGATTCGATGATCTTGGAGGTCTTTTCCAGCCTAAACGATTCTGGGATTCTGGGATTTTTTTCCCTCCTTTTCCCTTCCTGAGGTGAATGATGTTGGATGGCACCATGAGGTGTTGTGTGGGTGACATGGCTGAGGGATGGGATGGCATGGCATGGCATGGCATGGCATGGCATGGCATGGCATGGCATGGCATGGCATCCAGGGGGACTTGGATAAGGTCCAGATGAACCTCATTGGGTTCAACAAAGCCAAGTGCAACATCCTGCACGTGGGACAGGGCAATTCCAAGCACAAATCTGGGCTGGGGGATGAAAGGATGGAGGGCAGCCCTGAGGAGAAGGATTTTGGAGTTGGAGGATGAAAAGCTGGAAATGCCTCATCCATGTGCACTCACATTCCATAAATCTTCTATATCCTGGGCTCATCCCACAGCGTGAGCAGCAGGAGAGNTGTGGCAGGTGTCCCTTCCCATGGCAGGGGGTGAAAATGGCTGATCTTTAAAGCTCCTTCCAACCCAAACCATTCCACCCCTGCCATGGGCTGTGTCCATCCACGTGCTTTTCCAGGCACATTCCATATCAGGGATGCTCAGTTTTCCCAATTTGCCACTTGATTGCTCTGGTTTAAAAACAAATCAGGAGCAGCAACAACAACCCCAAACCCTGCCCATGCCAAACAAAAACCCCTTTGTTTACTCCAGGCATTGGATTCCAGTGGAATTCTCGTTAGGGAATGAGTAGTAATGGCTTTCTGCACTAATTATAGCTCCTGGAGCTGTTTGTTCCAAGGAAAATGTGGCTGCAAATTCCCTGCCCTTCTCTCCTGGTTTTCATAACTTCCTTTGCCTCTTTTCCTCCCAAGTTAATGATTAATTAACAAATTATCAGCAATTTGGGGGGATAATGAGAGAGGAATGTTGTGTTGGTGAGGTCTTGATCCTGCCTTGCCCACCCAACATCCAGGATTCCTCTGAAGAGCAAGAGCTGCAAAAATAAGATGATTTCAGGGCTTTTTTGCATCTCTCCTCTTGTGCTGCCATTCCCAAATCTTTTAGGGAAGAGCATTTTTCCATGGGGAGTCTCTTAATAGGAGCAGCACAAGGCCAGGGCAAGGAGTTGCTTCCTTTTAATCTTCAACCCACAGGATCCATCCAAGATTTTTAATCCAACCACCAAACAGGTTCTTGTCTTCTTCCAGTGAATCCATCAGCGTTCCCATGATCCCTCTGGGACTCAAGGAGACCAAGGAGCTGGATTTGCTGGCACCACTCAAGGTGAGCTTTGGGGTTTCCTTGATTGATGCTGGAGCAGCTGAAATTCATTTTCCAGTTTGGAACAACTGCCAAAAAATAAATTTGTGGACTTAAAACAGGGGGAAGTGGGAGATGAAGGCCTGGAGATGCTGGAGAGCAGGAAAGGGAGGAGTTGATTCCCTAGTGGAGGTTTCCTTGTGGACAGAAGTGGTAAATTCTTAACCAGAATTGCCAGAAATCTCCATATAAATCATAAAAATCAGGATTTTCTCCTATTTCCCAATCCAGGATTTCATCAGTGAACACTATGGAGAGGAAAGTGTCCTGTTTGAAAAGGAAATCAAGGAATTCATGGAGCTGCGACAGGTTGGTGTCCCTTGGCTTCCAAAGTTTGGCTTGTCCCGGATCACTCCTTGGAGATGCTACATTTCCTCTGGGAATCCCTTCATCCTTTCTCCAAATTCCACATGTATCCATTATCTCCAAATTCCACATTTATCCATTCCACATTTATCCACATTAATCCAAAGGTACGGCATTCCCATGCTGGAATATAGGTTCCAAAATATTGCTGACTCTCTCCAGGTAGGCCTTGGAGGAGAGGAAACTTAAAGCAATCTGGGAAAGGAGGAAAAAAAATCCAGGTTATTCCCACAGATTTCTGTAATCAGAATTTCCATGAGTTTCCCTTAACAAAAATAAGAATGGTTTCATTCCTAACCTGCTGCTTCCAGATTTGGATGTCCCAGTACCCAAATTTGTCCGTGGATGAACCTTATAATCATCGAAATGGTTTGGGTTGGAAAGGCTCTTAAAGATCATCCAATTCCATCCCCTGCCATGGGCAGGGCCACCTTCCACTATCCCAGTCTGCTCCAAGCCTTATCCAACGTGGCCTTGGACACTTTCAGGGATGTGGCAGCCACAGCTTCTCTGGGAATTCCATTCCAGGGCCTCACCACCATCACAGGGAAGAATTCCTTCCCAATATCCCATCTAATCTTATCTTATTCCACTTTAAATTCCCTGAGTCCTGTCCTTCCATCCTTTGTCCCAGGTCCCTCTCCAGCTCTCTTGGAGCCCCTTCAGGCACTGGAAGGGGCACCAAGGTCTCCCTGGAGCCTTCCCTTCTCCAGTCTGGACATTCCCAGCTCTCTGTCATTCTTTGAGGGCTCTCACTCTGTCCCAGGGAGCTTCCTCCACTTTTCCCATCCGTGTCTCCTCTCCCATTCCCGCAGGCCATGCGCACTCCGAGCCGCAACGAGGCTGGATTGGAGCTCCTGATGGAATATTACAACCAGCTCTACTTCCTCGACAGCCGGTTCTTCCCTCCCACCAAAACCTTGGGTGTCTTCTTCCACTGGTGGGTGCAGCTTTCCCCATCCCACCTGGGTGTGGAGGGAGCCAGGATCCAAATTTCCACTATGGAATTGCTGCCAGGGCTGGTGGACACCACAATCTGGTTTTGCCATTGCCTTGCGTGGGTTAATTTGGGGAGGGAGAGTGAAACACAAATCCCATGGGATGTACCATGGTGGGAATGGTGCCTGCAAGCCCACGTGGACACTGAAAACCCTTCAGGCTCCTCCTGCATCCACGGGGATCATGGAGTGCTTTAGGTTGGAAAGATCAAGATCACCCAGTTCCAACCCCCTTTTCATGAGTGAGGACACTCTGGGGACCATGACAGGGACACTTTGGGGATGGTGACAGGGACACTTTGGGGACAGTGACCAGGGGATGGGCAGCTGTTGGCTCTTCCCTTCTCCAGGTACGACTCCCTGACAGGGGTCCCATCCCACCAGAGGGCTCTGGCCTTCGAGAAGGGAAGTGTCCTCTTCAACCTCGGAGCGCTGCACACCCAGATCGGCGCGCGGCAGGACCGCGCCTCCCTGCCCGGCCTCAACCAGGCCATCGATGCCTTCCAGAAGGCAGCTGGTACGTGGCTTCCCCTCTTCCTCCTCTTCCCAGGAAGCTTTTCCCCAAAGGTGGGAAAAACCCACAGAAGTGCAGGAAGGGGTGGGAGCACTCATGGGAAGAGGCGTCTCCGAGGGATCGCAAATGGAGCATGAGGTGGCTCCACGTTGGTTGTGTGGGTTGGGAAGAGGAGTTGGGATGATCCAACAGCCAGCCAAAGGTATGTCCCAGCTGAGGAGAGGAGAGATGCTCATCCATCTCCCCATGGGAAAAAGGGAGCCTGGAACCTGGATCACCCAGGGCTTTGGAGAAGAAATTGAGCACAAGGGTGGTTTAGATGGCAAGGGTTGAACCCAAGATCTTCTTACCCACCCACTGATGATGAAATGTTTGATGTTCTTGGAGGGAAACCTGCCTGATCCCAAAATCTGATCTTCCTCCTCACAAGCCTGGTAACTTCCAGGAGCTTTTCCCTCCTCCAGGTGCCTTTAACTACTTGAAGGAAAACTTCTCCAACGCTCCCAGCCTGGACATGAGCGCAGCCTCCCTGACCATGCTGGTGAGGCTGATGGTGGCCCAGGTCCAGGAGTGTGTCTTTGAGAAGATGACCTTGCTGCGTGGCCAGAACGACTTCCTGGCCCGCCTGCAGCTGGCTCAGGAGGCAGCAAGGGTGAGGATTTTGGGAAGGAGAGGATTTAGTGGGATTTTGTGGTCGGCAGAACCTTCCAGGAGAGCACAACCTGCTGTCACAGTCTCCTGAGGGACATCCCTCATCCCATCTCTTCTCTCTTTCCTCTTCCCAGGTGGAAGATGTTTATTCCCTGGTGCACCAGACCATGAGCCAGCCCCATGTCAAGGATTACGTTCCCTTCTCCTGGACCACCATGGTCCAAGTCAAGTCGCAGCATTTCAAAGCCCTCTCCCATTATTTCACTGCCATTGCCCTCTGTGACTGCCCTGGTGAGTGTCCAGCCTGGAGGGAGCTTCCTGCTCCTCCAAGTGCTGATTCCACGTGTTTCCTGTTTTTTGAGTGGGATTCCCAAAAAAAGAGGTGGTGGGAGGTCAACAGATACAACACCTGCAGTTTTTTGAATGCTTTGAACTTCTGATCTTCATGGATTCAGAGATTCCATCCCTGAGGCAGATTTTCCCTTATTTCTGGTTTCCACAGGGAAAAGTCCTAAGAAGGGGAGGAAAAAGCTGCTGGAGGGGATGTCACCTGCTGTCCCCTTTAGGGCTGGGTGGGGAAATAGGGGTCACCTGCCCACTGACCTCCTGCCAATGTCCTCAGCCCAACATCCTTCAGGTCACCTTGTGTTGGGCCAGCTGAGGGCTTCAAAAATGAAAAATAAATCCAAAAATGCCTTGGATTTAACTTCCAGCCTCATGGATAGATGTTCTGGGAATCTCAGGGTGCTGGCAGCAAGGTACACATGGTCCCATGGAGTCATTGGGAGCGTGGCTTCAAGATGTGACCCTTGATCTCCATCTGTGCCACCACTGACACCCTGGGAGCAATTTTGGGATGGAGCAGAGCATCCGGGGGTGGGCAGCAGATGCTCCTGGTGACCTTTGGTGCAACCTGGTGACCTTTGGTGTCACCTGGTGGGTGGCTGAGAATCATTTTGAGGGCTGGCTGCCAAAACCAGTGCTGTGACAGTGACACCAGTGGCTGCCAGACTGTCCTCACACCCTCCCCCTCTCCAGAGCCTGCCCAAAACCTTCCTTGTGCCGTGTGGGCGTTGCAGAAGCTGGACCAGGGAAAGAGATGGGAGAGAGGGGGATAATGTGGAGCTGGAAGGGCTTAAAGATCCAAATAGGAGAGGATGATGATGGAGATGGGATTGCAAGGGGCAGGGCAAACCTTCTCCCTAAAATCTTTGGTGTCCTTAGGCACCGAGGGAAGCAGAAATCTGCAGGAGATGCCCGATTTGGGAATTTTTTGCCTGCTGTTGGGATGTTGTGTTCCCACTCCCACTCTCCCTTGTCGGAATAACAAATCTTTTGCTTCCATAACCAGCTGGGAATAAATTCCTTACACTGCAGTTTAATCCCTCAGGGATGCTGACATGGCAGGAGCTAGCACAGGGAGAGCCAACCCTGGAGCTGCCAGTTCCCAACCCTCTGGATCCCTGGGCTCACCAAGCTTTGGGATCCTCTGTTTGGGGCAACAAACTCCCTGGAACATTCTGGGTTGTTTCTTATCCCACTCTGTCCAGGGAAAGAGGCTGCTGTGCAACCTCGAGTGAGCTAAAGAGGATTAGGAACAATTTGGGCTGGGAAAAAAGGGTTTAAAGTGCCCACCGTGGGGTTTGGAGAGCCTGGAAGAACTGTATCCATCTCTGGTTTTCCATGGAATGACCCCCTTTGTTGCACTATGGGCTGGAGAAAAGGCTCCAAGGAGACCTCAGAGCCCTTTCCAGAGCTTTTTAAAAGAGCTCCTGGAGAGCTGGAGAGAGACTTTGGACAAGGAAAGGAGGGACAGGACACAGGGAATGCCTTCCCACTGCCAGAGGACAGGGTTAGATGGGATACTGGGGAAGAATTCTTGGCTGGAATGGAATTCCCAGAGAAGCTGTGGCTGCCCCATCCCTGGAAGTGTTCCAGGCCAGGATGGATGAGGCTTGGAGCTGAGTGGAAAGTGTCCCTGCCCATGGCAAGGGGTTGGGATTGGATGGTCTTGAAGGTCCTATCCAACCCAAACCTTTCCATGATTCCCTGATTTTGTTGTCTCACTTGTCTCCACGTCAGTGACCTCCAGGTGGGGAAATCCCAGGGCTCTTCTCTTCCCAATCCTGCTTCCAGATTGGAGCAAAGGAAGGAAGGAAAGAAGGAAAAAAAAGCTGTGCTCAGGACAAATCCTGCCCTCAGCTTCAGATCTCAGTGCATCCCTGACTGGAATCATCCCTTGATTCCTTGCAGGCTGCAGTTGGGTGACAGGAAGGTGCTGCCAGGACCATCTGAATGTGGATGTGGCTCCCTGGTCCCCACTGCCACTGGAGGCTGGGTGGCCCTGACCTCTCCCTCATCCCATCTCCATCCCTTTCCTTCCCACAGCTCCCTCAGATGCTGAGCTGCTGGAGCAGGAGAAAGCTTTCCTGCAATTCCATGTCACCATGCCAGAGGGGCCCTCACTCCATGTCCTGCTGCAGGATCCTGAGGAGAGGAGGAAGCTGGGTGAGCGCAAATTTCTGGATTCCATCACGATTCCCACAAATGATGAGATTTTAGGGGGATCTCTCCATGCAAAGAGGAATTTCTCAGGAAATTTCTTCACCTGGGAAGCATCACAGTCCCCTTGGTGGTGTGACAACCAACTCAGGGTGCTTGTTCCAACCTGTCCAGCTCTGACAGGAAAAATTCCAGGTGTTCCAAGCCAGGTAACGTCACCCAATGCTACGGAGAAATCCGTAGGGACACGGAGATCCTGGAAGCTCCTTGGTTAGGGCTGACTTGGCTGGAAAACAAGGCAGCAGATGCTCAGGGGGTGGCTTTTTCAGCTGCAACAAATCCTTGGGAGACAAGAACTTCTTCCCATGCAGAATTTCAGCTCCAGGGAAAGAACAGACGCTGCTTATTCAGCTGAAGCGTTTTGGCAGCCCCTCCTCAAGGGAGCTGCATCAAGAGCAAACTCAGCACTCAGAATTTGGGGTGTTGCCTCCCCCAGGAGCTCTTTTCCCTCCTTGCATACGTGTGGAAGGAGGCAGATCCCACCAGGAATGAGTTTAGCCTCAGCAAAGTCCTTCAGGATGCTTGACTGGATTTCCCTGGTGGGAATGGGAAGTGGAAACCTCCAAATAAACCCCAAAATCCAAGTGTTTTATGATGACACCACCCCAACACCCTCAGCTCTTGTCCCCAGGTTTGCATCAGCTTTTCCAGCTCTGCCTGATTTTCCTAGGAGGAACAGGCTCTGTTCAACATTCCTGGTGAAAAACAGACATGCAGACAGCAAGCTCAGTTTGGAGTTGGTTTACAGGAAGGATAAAACCCAGAGAGGTTGTAGATCTCCATCCCTGGAGTGTCCAAGACCAGATCAGACAGGGCTTGGAGCAGCCTGAGATAGTGGAAGGTGTCCCTGCCTATGGAAGAGGGTTGGAATGAGATGAGCTTTAAGGTCTTTTCCAACCTAAACTGTACCATAATTCTATTATTTTAATTATTTTTATTTGTTATTATTGTTATTATTATTAGTAGTAGTAGTATTCCTCATTTCACAGCTTATGGATTTGATAAAAATTGGGGGAAGGGAGATTTTTTTCTTCTCTGTTTCCCAGCCAACCCCAAAACATTCCCTCCGTTGTAAGTTTCCCTGGCTGTGGATTCCGGGAGTCTGGAGCAAACCTCATCTCCCTGGATTCTGTTGCCACCGTGTGTCCTGAACGTGAAATGCCACAGGCACACGTGTTTCCATGAGACACACGGAGAGAGCTTTTCTGGGAGTTTAGCCTTGGATACGGCTGCCTTGGTTGCATTTTCCCACAGAGGAGATGTTTTGCATTGATATCCGTGGGTCACTGGAATTTCAGCTCCTCTTTCCCAAACACTTCCATTTCCCCAGGGTGGGAACACATTGAAGGCAAGTGGAGAGGAGCAAAGAGCAGGGGATGGGAGAGCGGGACCTGCAGGACAAGGAAAAGGCTTAGCCTAGAAAACAGGGATGTGCTGCACCTTCCCAAGGAGGACGGGGCTGGGTTGTTCTCCATGTTCCCATTCCCGAGGGATCTGAGGCGATGGAGAGAAGTTAATTTGCTCAGGAGATTGAGGTTAAGCGTGAGGAGGGACGTCGGGGGTGGTTTTTCAGGAACATCTGCCAGCTCTGGCACTGGGGGAGCGAAGTAGGTCACCCTTCAAGGTCCCTTCCCAGCCCTCCATCAGCTGGGACCGACCCCATTTAGGGCTGGGAACGTGACTGGGCTGTCCCTGAGTCACAGCAGGGTGGTGGCACCGCTCCTGAAATCCGTGGGCAGCCAAGCGGGAACGGCGCCGGAGCTGCCGCTCCGTCGGGCTCAGCTCCCTCTGCTCCCTCACAGGCAAAGCTCACCTCAAAAAAGCCATCATGAAGCACGAGGAAGCCATGAGGATCCATGGATTGTGCAAGATCCTAAGGAAGATGGATATCCTGCAGGAGGTCCTGTCCTTTGCCCACAAACGCTCCCTGAGCAAATATTCCGAGATCGACCACGAGGAGGATTTCTTCGAGACGGGAGAGGCTCCGGACATCCATCGTGAGTGGGGGTTTTTTGGGATTGTGGGTGTGGAGGGGGTTTGTGGGTGGGAAGGCTCCATGGGGAGCTCTGCTCTGGAGGGGTGGGTTGGATGATCTCTGAGTTCCAATCCAAAGTATTCCAGGATTTTAGGTCCTGGCTCTTACAGGGTCACACTGTCCCTCTTTGGGATGGCAGCAGCTGCCCCAACTGCCTGAGGTCACCCCCTGTCTGTGCTCTTCTCTCCCTCCCATCAGCCAAAACTCACCAGAAACCCGAAATCAAATCCCCCAACTTCTCCCAGGTGAAGGTGACCGACCTCTTCCACAGGCTGGTACGTACAGCTCCGAGAATGGGAATATCCCGAGGGAGCAGCCGTCTCCTCCTCCTCCTCTCCTGCATGCTCTGCTTGCCTGGATTCCTTTCTCCTGCAGCCTCTTCTCCCTCTCTCCGGTGGTTTTCCAAGGAGGAGCAGCAGGAGGAGGGCTGGGATCTGTCTCTGTGACACCTAAATGGGTCACAAAGCTCCTCTGGTGACAGGGGAGCAGGCACAGGAATTTGGGGTGGGCTTTTCCTGAGGGACCCTTGGGAAGAAGGCACCAGGAAAATCCCACTGGAGCTTTATCCCTGCCCTCTTCAGGTTTTTTGGGTCCTGGGGAGCAGGACTGGGATTCAGGACAGTGATGGGATCTGTGGTGGGATCATTCCCTGAGTACCCCAGGGAGAACTTGTGCATCTCAGCCCCAGGGCAGGCAGGAATATCCTGCTCCTGTGGGAATGGAAAAGCAGGGAAAAGTCAGGAAAATAGGAAAGAATTGGGGAAAAGTGACCCTGAAGTGCTGACCTGTCCCACCACCCTGCTCCGGGACCAACCCCTGGTGGCATCCCCCAGATCCAGACAGCCTCAACCCCCATCATTCCTCCTTGGATGATGGGATGGTTTTCCCTGCAAAAGACAGGGAAAACAATCTCTGCCCCCTCCCCATTCCTGGAATTGGGTTTTTTACAAGGCTGCACAATTCCAGGGAGTTGAAAAAGTGCTTTCCATGTTTCTCCCTCATCCCAGGGCCCCCTCTCCGTGTTCTCAGCCAAGAACAAGTGGTATCCAGCCCGGAGGGTCCACCTGATGAGAGGAGAGAATGGCTTTGGATTCACCCTGCGAGGAGACTCCCCCGTCCTCATTGCCGGGGTCATCCCAGGGGGCTGCGCTGCTGTGAGTATCCCAATTTCTTGCTATTCCCATGGAAATGCCAGAAGGGAGCTGCCTGGAGGGATTCCAGATGTTTTTAGGTCTTAAAACTGCTCAGAGGGAGACTCATCCCTGCTGGAGCTCAGCCTGGGGTTTGCAGGTGGGCGTCACAAAATGATTAATTTTTAGGAGATAGCTAAGGAAAAAACATGGAATTTTGCTCAGTTATTAACTGCTGGAAGCCCATCCAGCTCCCTTGTCCCTCATTTTGGGATGTGACAGTGGCTGGAACAGGATGGCAGGTCCAAAAAACAGGGTCAGTTTTGTTTTCCAGCAGAAGATCCCAGAGAATCCTGGTGGGATGCCCAAAATGTCTCCCTGCTCCCAGAGTACCAACCTATCCATCCAGATCCCTTAGCTGTCCTTAACAGCAGGATCACATCCCTCTTTGGAAGACTAAAATCTTCCCAAAGATTGGGATTTGGACAAGATATGGTCCACATCTGGAGCAATGTTGTGTTCTCTCCTCAGCCTGGAGAAGAGAAGGCTCCAGGGAGAGCTTAGACCCCCTTCCAGTGCCTGAAGGAGCTCCAGGAGAGATGGAGGGGGATTTTGGACAAGGGATGGAGGGACAGGATGAGGGGGAATGGCTTCCCAATGCCAGAGGGCATGGTTAGGTGGGATATTGGGAAGAAATTCTTGACTATGAGGGTGGTAAGGCCCTGGAATGGAATTCCCAGAGAAGCTGTGGCTGCCACATCCCTGGAAGTGTCCAAGGTTGGACAGGGCTTGGAGCAACCTGGGGTAGTGGAAAGTGCCCCCGGTGGAACTGCATGATCTCGAAGGTCCCTTCCAAACCATTCCATGATTCTGTGATGATCCATGTGTGTTTTCCCCCATTCCCTGCAGGAAGCCGGGCTGAAGGAGGGCGACTACATCATCTCCGTGAATGGCAAGGACTGCAAGTGGTCCAAGCACGCTGAGGTTGTCCAGCTGCTGAAGAGCACAGGGAAGGAGGGGGTGGACATCGGAGTCATCACCCTGCAGGGCTCAGAATGTCCCAAAGCCGTAAGTCACATCCCACGGGAAACCACAGAATTCCTTGGAGCTCTGGATGCTGCCCTGGCTTCACTCCCCTCTCCACCTTTCCCAACCAGGTGGACAGGAAGGCAGCAGTGATGTCCTCGGGATCTGGGATGCTGAAGAGCAACAAGGAGAACAGCAGGAAGAGCCTGATGAACAGCAAGAGCGCCAGCACGCTCCTGGTGTGGAGCAAGAAGAGCAAGCGGAGCAAGAAGAGCACCTACAGCGGTGTCCCCTTCACCGCCGTGGGGGACAACGAGGCCATGTACTGACCACGCTCCGTGGTGTCCCCTGAGCTCCAGGACTGGCTGCCCGGGAAGCTTCCCAAGCCTGGCCGGGCTGCGAGGACTCCCAGACCCGGGAATGCGCCGCTGGTCGGATCCGCGCCGAGAGGTGAGCGAGGCACCTCCACTTCCCAGCTCCCGCGTCCAACGATCCCTCAGGTTGGGGGAAACTCGGGTTTATTGTTAATTTTTGGGATTATTTTTTTGCTCTTAAGGGGGTCGGGGGGAGTTGTGCTAAAGCAGAGCCTGGTTTGTGTCCTTTGCTTGGCCAAAGCCAGCCCCAGCCATTAAAGCAAAAGTGTCACCTCCTGTAGCATCTCCTGGGCTTTCTCTGCAAGGTACAAGATGGAACTGCTCTCCAAGAGCTGCCAAAGGAGCTGAATCATTCCAAAATCCCCTTTTTTGGGAGAGGGGACAGCGCGGGCATCGATGACTTGTGGCGACCCCATCACAGGGTCCAACCCAGGCAGCATCTCCCAGTTGGGGCTATCCAAAAAAATGAGTTCAAATTAGAATGGTTTGACCATTTTTTGTGCTTTTGGGGTGGTTTTGTTGGGGAATGAACCCCCAGCTTGGCTCAGCAAATCCAGCCCAGCTGCCCAGCCGGATTCTTTGGAAGAAAAGGGAAGGACTTAACGTTGTTGTCTGGCTTTTTTAATCAGGAGAGGTGGATTGCCCTAAATATTCCGTGAGGAGATTAATAGCTAAGAGCCTTGGGGGGGTTTATTTTTCCTGGGAGGAGATTAAAATTCCAGGAAGATATCTCCTCCAGATTATTAAACTCCTAAATTTGTGCTACTGTTGGATCTTGCACACGTTGCTAATTCCCTAACACTGCTGTCAGCATTCCTGGGCTGGCCTGATGGATCCAGGCATCTTGGTAATTGTCCTGGAAATGCTGGGAGATTCCAGATCCACAAAATAGATTGGCAAAATTTCCTCCATCCTGTTTCTGCCTGGTGTGTTATTTTTTCTGAAGGCTGAGGAGCTGTCTGGTCTTCAGCGCTTGGATGATCTTGGGAGGTATAAAATTCCCTTGGGAGAGATGGGATTGTATTTTTGTACTTTTTAAGGAATTTTTAGGGGTGGCTTAAAGGAGCAGTGGGATCTTGTCATGACAGCACCGCCTGGAGTTGGGACTTCTTCTGGAGGCTCCTTGTCCATTTTCCAAGCCCTTAACCCTGATTTTATTTAAGGAAAACTTCCACTAACAAGGTCAGGTTGGATGGCGTTGGAGCAACCTGGGATAGTGGAAGGTGTCCTATGGCAGGGGGTAGAACAGGATGGGCTTTAAGATCCCATCCAAGCCAACCCATCCTGGGATTTTATGAGCTCAGGGAGAGGCTTTTTAGCTCTGCTGTTGGCCAAGAGGCTTCTCCATAGCCTGAGGCATCACCACACCGGATTCCGGATCCGCCTTGCAGCACGGGGCCATCTGGAGCAGCCAGACTTCCCACGTCATCTTCCCGGCTGCTTGGCGTGGGAGCGGGAAGGAAAGGAGGGGGTGGGGTCACAGAAAAGGCCACCTTGCCCTTAAAACATCCCAGCAGCATCTTCCCACCCTCCTAAAAAGGTGGGATGTCACCACGGATGTCTCCGAGCTGGAGAGGGATTTATTTAGGAGAAGCCGTCGTGTTCCGCCCACGTCACCCAACCCCGGCGTTGGCCAAGGGGTTGTGTTTTGTGGGATTGGGATAATTTCCCTAATTCCAGGGTTTTATGTTGGGTTTGTTTTGGGTTTGTTTTTTTTTTTTTTTCAATTTGTACATGGATTCTCACCTTTTATGGATTAAAAAGCACTGATTCAAATCCACTTTGTAGAACTTTTGTTGGGAATTGCGGGTGCACCACCAAAGGAGTCAATTTTGGGTCACTTTTACACAAATCTGGAGCTGTTGAGGTTGGGAGAGATCCTTTGGATCCAGGATGGGCCGCTCCAGGCAAACCAAGGTCCCAAGCATCCAAATTAAAGTTGATGAGCCCTGGTCTCCATTTCCAGCCTGGTGCAATGGGGAGATGGTGGTTTTGCCACATGAATTCATGGAAGTCACATGGGAAGTGAAGGGTGGGGCTCAGGTTGGATCCTATGAGGACTTTTCTCCTGAAAAAAAAAAAAGGAATTGGTCAAAAAAGTCATTTTTACTTCACTCAACAGGTTTTGATCTCCTTTTTGAGGGGTTCCATAAAGGGTTTCTAATTCCTTTTTTTTGAGGAGGAAGGATCCCTTGTGCTCATTGGTAGCTGGAAAACAGCAAATCCTTGATGTGGGACCCCCTGTTTTCCCTTGGGACCTGGATACTACCTCTCCACCATCCTGGGAGGATGACCAAACCCATGGATTTGGGGCTGGGTTATGGGAATATGTATCCCATGGGAAAAGAGGGATTTAAATCCCCTTAAATAGGAAAAAAAAACAGGACTGGGAGTATCAAAATCAGATTTATTTATGGAATGTGGTGGGTTTTTTGTCCTGTCTACCAAGTCAGGGTTAAAAAAGCATCCAGCTTTTTTGGGGGGACATAATTTTGGAATATAAGGAGTTTCCCCTTCCATCAGCCTTCCTGTGCCAGATTTTGGAAGCCACCCACAGCCACAGTGAAGTCATTCTGCTGGAGAAGATCCTTTTCCCACCCACCCACCTTCAGTGGATGTGGGAAACTCATGACTCCGGAGCCAGGATCACCTCCCCCTCTGGTGATGGAATCTGTGCTCCATCAGCAAGAACCTGGTGCTCCTTCCCTCTTTCCTGAAATCCATGGAGCTGGATCTTTCCCTGCTTGTCTTCTTCAGTTTGACCAGAGACGAGGGGGTCCTGTAGGGTAAAACATGGTCAAAACCACAAAAAAATAGGGCAAAAATAACTTTATGTTAACCAAGAACTTGAGGTTTCTCTGTCCGTGCAGAGAGGAGCTCCAGGGAAATCAGGAAACAAGGAATGTTTGGATATCCTGGACTGGGATCATTCCATGCAGCTCTTACGACCAGAGGAGAGATGGAAAGAGGATTTTAGGGATTGTTTTAATCTCTGATGATTTCCAGGGCCTTTGAGTCAGAAAACAGCCTGGAAACTCCATCCTGGAGATCCAAGCAAACCGACGGGAATTCAAAGAAATTTCCTGCCCTTGAGGTTGGATTTTTCTCCTCTTGGAGCTTCACCCTCCATAATAAAAATCTCCCAGCCCCTGGATAGGAAGGTGTTTTAACTCCCTCCTTCATTAATGACACAACACAAGAGGAGAAGGTCCCTGTGGTCTCACTGGCTCCAAATCTATGTTCCTGCCTTTCCCTGGGAATAACAGAAGTAAAAGAGCTACAGGAATGATGTGGTTTGGTGGTGGGACACTGGGGCCAGGAAAGGTACTCTCACTGTTAATAAATCTAATAAATATGGAATTTTTTAGAGGGATCAGGGGCCTGGAGCTGCCTCCAATCACTCCTGGTCCAGGAGCAGATCAGTGGGATCATGCCAGGAGTGGGATGGGGCACAGGAGGATTTCTCCTGCTCCAGGATTTCTCCTGCTCTGTCCGTGGGATCCCTTATCCGGTGCTTGCTCCACCCTGTGGGAAGGGACATCCTCAGCCCCCCTTCTGCCTTCCTAAGCATCCATGTGGAATTCCAGCCTCCTCTGCAGCCTGAGCCCACTGGAGGGCAGCAGCTCCCTGTGCAATGCACCCACTGCCCACAATCCCCCCCGGATCTGCCCAGCTGGGCACCCCCCACCCACGCTGGCCCCAGGGTGGGCACGAGTGTCCCTGGGGTGCTTTGGAGCCCAGTGCATCCCAAAAATAGGCATAAAGAGCAGTTTTAGTCCCCATATCCTGAACGATCCTGCTGGGAAAACTGCAATGAGTGAAGCTGAGCATTGCAGTGCAGCTACGCCCCGAGCTCGTAGCAAACTCCATCCGTCCCAGAAAAAAAGGGATGGAATTTTCCCGGAAGCACTGGGAGCACCACCCTGCTCCTAAAAGCTGAACCTCATCCCTCTGTGGGACTGCAGGGAAGGAATTACTCCCCTGGACTGATCCTAGAAGCTTGGACAAGGCACTCTCTGAGATTTCCAAAGTTCCCTCTTGGCCCGAGGGCCCCTCCTGTCCCTGTCCAGCACCTTGGAGGTACAAAATCCCTTCCGTGTCACCTCAGGTGGCAGCAAACACTGGGAAGTCCACCAGGCCACCAAGAAGGGCTTCACCAGGGGGGTGTGAAGCCGCCAGAGCCACCAGGGCTGGGCACCTCATCTGGAGGACTGGGAGCTGCAGGGGTGACACCAGCAGGTTCAGGGGTGGCAATGGCACCTGCTGGAGCTGCACTAGAGGGCAGAGTTGGGACACGCTGGATGCTGTTCTCCACATCCCTTCATCACCCTGAGCCACCCAGGCTCCCAAATTTTCTCACATGGGACACGGATGTAGCTCCACGTCCTCGGGCCACCCCTGGGTGTCACATGGGTGGAGGTTCAGGTGCACCCAAGGGTGCTCAGCTCCAAAAATTGCCTCAGTGCTGCCCAACGGCCTCTGCCCAGCTGGGGTGGGAGTGGAGGTGCCACCAGCAGGGACCTGCCTGTCCCCAAGGCCCCTCATCCTCAGCTGCTTCCTATTGGGAACAAAAGCTGGGATGGGGATAACCCCTTATCCCATCCCATTCACTCCCATCCCATCCCACACGTGGTCCTTGAGGAATGCTTGACCACCTTTCCATGCATGGGAACAAGTAGGATAACCTGGGAATCCCATCCCATCCCATC
>VZRX01018705.1:4513-39274 GCA_013398075.1 Notiomystis cincta
AGCAGCAGACAATATTCCTTACCTGATCACTCACGAGATTCTTTTGCTTGAAGTAACCATGCAAAAACTCTTCCATGTCACCCCACTCCAAAACCTGCTGTTTACAACCATTCTGAGGTGCCTATCTATATTCTCTCACAGACAGCACTACCAAGGTGCTGAGCTATGCCCGTGTGCCCCTGAGGCTTTGGGATGAGGGAAAACAGTGTCAAGTTGGCTGCTCAGCACAGGGCCAATGTAATAATGCCAGTTTTTTGGAACCATGAGTAGGCTCCTTTACTCCAACATGCAGAGAAGTATGGAGTGACTCACAGCTGGGAAAGTAATGGTGAGGTCTACTCTTCATGTACAGTGCCACATGCCAAAAGCAGGCTCTGAAATGGCAGGTACTCACTTTACCATTTACTCTTCTCCCAGTGCTGAAGAGCATTACCAGTTTGGCACTGAATTTTACCAGTAGAGCTGCTTCAAACAAAGTATAATAAATCCTTATAAATATGTGTGAAGTGTGTGTGTGAATAAGTATATACATATATTTAAGAAAAATGGATTAAAACTGCAATAAACAGCAATGATATATCCTTGCACATTCATTGTTTAATTATGTGACCAGATTAATTTTTAAACTTTCCAGGCTTTATTGGTCTGTTCTTTCTCTATCATTAGACTGCAAATGCAGAGTAGTGAAAGGGACACAGCAGACACCCTGCAGGGCAAGTACAAACGTGTAGTATGTTATACTAGGCACAGACAAGAGGTTTACTTCTCTTGATTGTACCATTTTCTAGAATGTTGTCTGAGAAAAAAACATGAAAACACTTACCAGGACAAGATGTCCCTGCCACTTCTCATCACTCCAAGCTGAAATACTGTGTTGCATCAGTGCAAAAATACCTGTATGTCAGTTGTGGTTTAAGCCCAGCCACTAAGCACCACGCAGCCACTTGCTCAGACAGTGGGTTGTGGCAGAATAAAAGTGAGAAAACTCATGGCTTCCAATAAAGGCAATTTAACAGGGGAAGCAAAAGCCACAAGCACCAGCAAAGCAAATCAAGGAATTAATTCCCTGCTTCCCATGGGCAGGCAGCTGTTCAGCCATCTCCAGGACAGTGGGGCCTCATCACACCTCACAGTGACTTGGGAAGGCAAACACCATCACTCCAAACACCCTCTTTCCACCTTCTTCCCCTCAGCTTGAAATACTGAGCAGAATGTCAAATGGTCTGGAACATCTCTTTGGTCAATTTGGGTCACCCATCCTGGCTCAGCCTCCCATATACCACTCCAGTTCCTCCTCAGCATGGCAATATGAAAAGCAGAAAAGGCCTTGGTTCTGTGTGAGCCCTGCTCATCAATAACAAAAATATCTCTATGTTATCAATCCTGTGTACAGCACAAACCCAAAACATAGTCCATACTAAATGTGTAAAGAAGATTAACTCTAGTCCAGACAAACCCAGAACAAAGTCCCAGGCAATGTCTGTGTCAGAGCAACAGTTCTGCCTGCCAGAGTGGATAAGGACAGAGGAATTGAAAAAAGGAAGAAACTTTCACCGTGCTGGTGACCTGTTTCTCAGGTGTCCCTTTGCGTATTTCAAGGTGTGTGATTTTGAAAACCACAGACAAAACTCACATCCACACTTGTTCTTTCCCAGGAGTTTGTTTTCTACCTTCCACACACAGGTACCAATCTGGTTTGGAAACTGTTTGGAAAACCTGAGGGATTATCTAAAAGTCTAAGTCTATTCTTTGTGATTTGGCCATCTGTTCATAGAGAAACACTTCTGACACGTGCAGCAGCCTGGTCACAACTGCAGTGCCAGCCTTCATAGCTGCTTGTCCTTCTCTGTACAGACTCTTCCATGTGTCCTCTCCATAGCCCAGTACAGGAAAAGCAGCAGCCATGGACAGGAGAGAGGATGCAGCAACCCTTAGAACAGCAGTGGGAAACCCACAGCACATAGAACCAACTGTCCTACAAGGCAGTCAGAGGAAAGAGCTGAGTATAAGAGCAGTTTGGAGAGCACTGGGGCAGTCAAGCCACAGGAATGGAAGGAAAAAGGACAGATCTTGATACCCAGCCAGAGACCTGTGCTCTTGAAGCAAACAGGAAGAGATGGAGACTGTGCTGACATTAGAAGGTTACTGCAGCAAACCATGTTACTTGACATTGATTGTCCTTACTTTCCTCTTGTCAAAAGATTGAAGCAGATCTCTTTTTTTTCAATCTAATGTTACTATTCAGCCTGATATTCCTCCTGTCTCCAGCCTCTGTATCTCGTTTGAAATAATATCTCAATTTCTGTGGCAGAGCTACAGCTCTGTGCCTACAGTCAAAAGGCACCTATTTATTCCTGAGCTGGGTAGTTACAGAAACAGTAGTACAAACTATATTCCTATTTTTATTACATATTCCTATATTTATTACATTTCACTTTTTCTTTTAATAAAGAATAAAATAGTGCAATGTTTCTTACTCCAAGGATCCAGAACACTCTCCCATATCTTGACATTCCACATGCAAATATGGGACTGTTCAGACTTTCTGGATGGTTTTGCTCCACAGTTTTCAAGTTTGTAATCCAAAACATGCAGCATTTTCCAAAACTACAGTCACCAGGAAAGTCAAGGCAGAGGTGCAACAGAGCAGAGAAGAGATATAGTTGATCCAAAATGATGCACACAAAAAGGAGATTTGCTTTTGGCTAGAGGTGCAGGAGTCAATGCATATTCCCCCACCATGCAGCCAAAGCAACACTGCAGGCAAGGTCACTCCTCTCTGTCTTGTTTGTCCTAACACTAGCTGGGTCTATTTATTTATATTGGTATTACACCAGATCTTATGCCACAGTAAAATATGAAAATAAGGCTCTGATCATATTACAGGACAATAGTGCATATGCAATGACCACATGCTGAAAACTGAACTGCTTGTACCCATCATTCCTTCCAGAGATCATCCCAATTTTAAATCTAGCACTGAAGATCGTAGAGGCCTTTTCCAACCTTAATGATTCTACGATTCCATGATCACTGAAAAAACAGCCTCCATGGATTGTGAGGTTTGGGCCTCTGTTATGTACAGGCTCACTTAAAAACTACTCACTTTAGAAAACCTAATCTCCTGACAGATACAAATTCCACTTGACTTTTCTGAGAGCAAGGAGAGAAGCCTGGCACTTCTCTGCACCATACCACAAATCAACTCAGCTGCCATCAACAAATCTGTTCCATTCCCCCCCAGATCAGTCCTGATATGTCTCTGCCCCAGAGACACGCAGGAGAGAGTTTAAATCAATTCACCCACAAAGGCCAGTACTGGGAAGCTCTGTGAACACTTTATGATGCTCCCTCAGAAGCACCAGAGTGCAACTTTGCAATCAAGCATCCAGTAAAGAAAACTTAGCTGTGAACAGCTTCTGTAAGTGGTTAGTACCTTGACTGCAGGACAAATGAAAGTTTTCCCAGTGCTTGTCAGGGCACACCTGGAAATATTTGGCCTCATGTCCAAGCAGGAGCAGAGCCACTCTGTGTCTGCAGTCTGGAAGTATAACACAGAGAGGGAGAAACAGCAGGGAAGCTCTGCAGGGAACACAGCACAAGACAGCACTTCTCTTATTCTTGTACCAATCACATATTGCTTCCCAGACAAAATGGATCAGATCGAAATGTGAGCGAACGCTCTCTGTCTTGAACTGCCATTACACAGTAAAACATTGCAAGGCGAGAGACTAAATTGGAAATATTGCAGCAAATCTATTTTCATCAGGAAGGACTGCCTCATCTCTAATGCCAAATCAGCCTTGCTCAGATTTCAAGCCTTCTTCAGAGCTCCTTCCGCACTTCAGCCACATCCAAGTCAAGCAATTACGATTTCATGCCTTGCTTGGCTGTTGTTGTGTTAAAGCACTGAATCATAAATTAAAATATTATTTTGCTTTATAAATGTTACATATTAATCATTGAAATGTGGCTTAATATTATTTAAATGTCTGAAAAACTATTTATGAACACAATTTAAATGGAACATCTTTCCAAAAGATCCAAGAAGTAGTCACCTATTTAAATATATATAAAATATACATGCAAGCATATCTTATTTCCATTACTGAATGGACATTGGTTTTTGTAAATAGATGCTAGGGAACTGAACAGGCTGACATCCACTGAGCTTATTTGTCATGGAGAACTGAGTTTGAGACACGGTCTCCTAACCAGAGGATGTAGAATCATAACACTTTTTAGGTTGGGAAACAGCCTTAAGATCACCAAGTTCAAATGGGCACCATGGGATTCTCACTCAGGTTTCCTACAGCATCATAATTTTTGATGTGCATAATTAAGATACAAATATCCAAGGTTCTGCGGAAAATTTGAGTGGAGCAGTTTTTCTGACAGGCAAGTGTACCACAGAAGAGAAAGGACTGTGACTGAGATAACACAGATAAATGTAGGGACATTGCTGCCTAAAATTAACCACTTTGTAAAGGAGATGTTCATTTGTTAAGTGACAATAAACAGGGCACCCCTATAGCTAGTGTTGCACAGTCTTCAAGGCAGGGAGCCTGCATTCTGGAGCAGGAGTGGGTGGCAGAAGCTCATCTGAAACTAGAGATACACAGAAGTCTTTGGCAGGACCAAAATCTTGGGAGCCCCATTCCAGTGTTCTGGTCAGCTGTGGTGCTGTTTGAACTAGACCAGTGTTTTCTCTCTCTCCTGGGGTCCTCTGGTTCATGTCAGCTTGGGTCATCAGGAACTCATAAGGACAAAGCTCAAAAACTGTGATGCAGAGCTGCAAACTTAGACCAATGTCCTGGGGCTCCATACACAGGGGAGGCACTGGACAGATGCAAAACCTGATTCAACTCACATACTTTTAAATGAAATTGGGTTCATCTGATCTAACCTGTGTTCTAATTCAGACACAGTCATTCATTATGCCACTTGTGGAGAAAACTTACTATTTTTAGAGCCTGAATCCCATGGCCATTTTTCAGATACCCACTTAAGAACAGTAACAATTCCTTGCTTACAGTGCTCACTAGAAGTTTGGATGGAGACATGTACATCCAGCCAAACAAGTTTGCATTAGCCACTGTAGCAATGGAAGGTATCTGATCTTAATAGGAACACCAGTTCTGAGAATTCTGAGAATTAAGTCCTGTCTTTCTGACAAGACACTGTCTACATATAGCAGAAATGACTGATTATAGTCCTGCATTTAGGAGCAATGGTATGGCTGCTTTCAGAGTTGAGAAAGGAAGTGGAGGAGACTTGGGCTGTTCTCAAACCAGCCTGTATTTTTCAATAATTGTGTGGATGAAAACAGCTGAAGAGGGATGATGCAGAAATATAACAGTAATGAGCTCTATTAGCAAGGGATAATGATAATAAAGGGAAATTAAGCAAATCTGCACAGTGTAGGGGAGAGCTTCAGGTGCAGATAAACAGATCAGCCACTCTGGGATGAGGTCAGACAGGAAAACTGCAGAAATAAATCACTGTAAATGGAGGCTGAGTGGCTGTTATTTCTACCAAAACTTCTCTGAGTAAGAAACATCTCCAAAGTAGAGACTTTTGACACAAAATGGAAAGGCATCATGGACAAGGATCTTCCCATATTTCTATTTCTTTGCATAAATGTCCTGCAGCCACAGTTTGAAATGGCATACCCAAAAAATAGACCTCCAGGCTAACCTGGAATAGACTGTTTATCAGAATCCTTGTATTCCAGATGCAGTGTTTTTCCAGATTTGTTAAGGCTGTTATGTTTGATGATAGATGGAAACCCTGCTGTCTCCTTTCCAGACTTCTGAAACTTTCTTATAAACCCATCAGGTCAGGAGCTCTACCAAGAGACTGCAGTACAGAAGCACTGCATGAAGGAAGAGAAAACACCCAGGCTGTCACCTGGCCTGTATTCAAGCCAATAGCAGAGCACAGTGAAATTAGGAGCACTTTTAAAGGGGAAGAAGGAACCATGCACAGTTTGTGCTTTTACCACACATACCTCATGGCTAGCTGGTGTCTTTCCCTGATCACTTACTTTCTAGACAAAGGAAATGCACCAGTGTTCCTTTGTCTGGATTTCAACAAAGCTTTGAGCAGATATGAAACTTTCACTTAGGACAGGCACAACAAGACTTGCCCAAAGAACCTTCATGAGAGAAGTCCAGGAGATAACTGGTGAAATAGCACCAAAAGAATTGACTTGAAGAATATATAAGACCTGAGTCAATTTCAGGGAAATTATGTACACCACACCAGTGCCTTGTGTGGCACTAGGTTTCCAATATAAACAAGTTTGTTCCATATCTGGGAAAAGATGATGAGAGGATGACAACTTTCTTGATTCATGGTGTGCAATCAAATGCTGAGTGCAAATTTTTTTTCTGCTCAGATTTGAGTCTCTTGCTTTCGTCTAAGTGAGAGAGACATTTTATTAAAAGTTTAAAGCAATTCTTCTTTGAAATCTGTCTTTTTATCAACTTTGCTGAAATCAGCTGACAAGTTCAAAAGTTTCAAAGGGAACAGAAAAATTAGAATAGATTTTCTGCACACCTCCATACATTATTTCATCACCTTTCTCCTCTAGAAAGCCTGGTTTAAAATATTCATCTATATACAAACAATGTACTAAATTATTTCTAATGTAGCATGCAATGCATTTAATTATAATTAAATATTAATACAATGTTAGAAAGAAGCACGTTAAAAATATCATCTGAAGCTCTGAAAGGTTGCCACAAAACAACATTCTGTTTTGCTACTGATTTAAGAGCTGTCATGTATCAACCCCCTCTGCTTGCAAGCCTTTTGTTTGATACTAAATTTGAGAACTCCCTTTGATGAAGGACAATGGAAAAGAAGATTGGATGAGTTGGCCTGGATATCTTCTCTGCTGTTGTATTTTGCAAAGTTGAGTGTGTTTTCCTTGATGAGAACAAGACAAACACATGAAGGGCAGAGGAAAGCCTGAGTACCACCAAAAACACAGCTTCTGTGTTACCTAGCACCAAGTGACAACTTTGCAGAACCCTTGTGCTGATGGGGGACACAACCAGTGCTTCTGCTGATTCTCTCAGGCTTTGCATAAGATTGCTGTCCTCACACACAGCCTTAAAAGTAATTAAATTAACTACAAACCTAGCTACACACAAGCTGTGTTGACTGCACTGCCTCTGCCAAGGGGAGGACAGATTAAACACTGTTTTTCTAGCTGAAGCAAGTCCCCTGTACCTGTATGCCATGGCAGATTCACAACAGCTTTTATCCAAGAGGTGTCTAAACACTGCAAACCTAAGCCCAAATCAATATTATCTACAGCAGGGTGCATCAGCTACAGCTTAAGCACCACTGAGAAAAAAGAGTGGAAAACTGAGGTGGAGAGAAAGGTAGTGAAGCCAGGTAGCCAAAAATAATTCCTCTCTTTCCCAGGTTAGTAGCCCAGGATACCTACTCTATTGCATCCTCTCTAGTTAAAAATCATTATTTAGGGCAAGGGAAAAAGAAAAAAAAAGGAGGAGATAAAAAAGATAAAAACCTGGTTGTCTTCTTTTTCTTAATCTTTTTTTTTTTTCTGAAAGATCAGACTTCTAAAAAAAAATTCTCTAACTTGGACATTCAGCAGTTTCCCTGGTTCAGTGAGTTAATCAGAAGACCTCACTGTCCAGTTGAAGTCAAGGGAACACTACTCAAATAAAATGTGTCATCAGCAGGGTGAAATATTTTCACAAGAATGAAATTGCACTGTGTCATGGGAACTAAATGTTGCAGGAAATACCTGTCTTGCTTTTGAAATAGGTGACATGACCAGATACAGAAAAAGTAGGCATCTTGTAGGGCTTTCAGCTTCACCTACAGACTTAATTTCTTTTCCTGGTGTACCCCTCTACATCCTAGATCTCTTCTCTCTCATTCTGCAATCCCTCTTCTGTCCTGTTCCTTTTCAATAGGGGAACCAGTTGTTAATCACAGAATTATAGATTCAATAGAATTGCACAGTGGTTTGGGTTGTCAGGGACTTTAAAGATAATTTCCCACCCCTTACCATGGGCAGGGTTGTTATCCACCAGCTCAAGTTGGCCAAGGCCACATCCAACCTGGTCCTGAGCACTGTGAGGGATGGGGTATCCACAGCTTCTCTGGGCAACCTGTTACTGGGTCTCACCACCCTCTTAGCACAGAATTTCCTCCTAATATCTAATTTAAACCTGTCCTCTTATCAGTTAAAGCTTGGTGCAACCCAAGATAAGGTTGGGCTTGTGGGCTACGAGCACACATGGCTGGGTCATGTCCAACTTCTCATGCACGAGAACCCCCAGGTCCTTCCACTCAGGGCTGTGCTCAGTGAGTTCATGTCCCAGTCTATATTTATGTCTGGGATTGCCAACCCAGGTGCAGCACCTGGCACTTGGACTTGTTGAACTTCATGAAGTTCATAGGCCCAGTTCTCAAGTTTGTCTGGATCCCTCTGGATGGCATCCCATCCTTCTGCTGTGCCAACTGCACTGCTCAGCTTTGTGTCATCTCCAAACCTGCTGGGGGTGCACTCGATCCCACTGCCTGTGTCATTGATGAGGGTATTGAAGAGCATCGGATCCAGGAGAGAGCCCTGATGGACATCACTGGTCAGCAGCTTCCACCTGGACATAGAGCACAACTCTCTGGCTGCATCCATCCAGCCCATTCCTTATCCATCTATCAAATCCATGTCTCTCCAATCCAGGGATAAGGACTGATGTGGGACCATATCAAAGTCCTTACAGAAGTCTAGGTAGGTGACACCCATCGGTCTTGTCCTGTTGACCATTGCCATCACTCCATCTTAGAAGGTCTCCAGGTTGGTCAGGATGACTTGTCCTTGATAAAGCTGTGCTGGCTGTCTCAGATCACCTCCTAGCCTTGCATGTGCATTGACCTTGATTCCATGAGGATCTGCTCCACCATCTTACCAGGCACAGACGTGAGCCTTACTGGTCTGTAGTTCCCTGAATCTTCCCTTCTCCCCTTTCCAAAACAAGAGTGACATTTTTGTCTTTCCAGTCACCGGGCACTTCACCTGACCCCCATGACTTTTCAAATATGGTGTAGAATGTTTTGGTAGCAATATCAGCCAGTTCCCTCAGGATCCAGGCATATAGGTTGTCAGACCCCATAGCTTGTGCCTATTCATTTTCATCAGATGCTCTTGAACCTGCTCTTTGCTTACAGTGGGAGGAACTTCATTTCCCCAACTCCCATCTGGAGGTTCAGGGACTTGAGAAAAGTAGGAAGCCTGACTGCCAGCGAAGACTGAGGCTAAGAACTCATTGAGTACCTCTGCCTTCTCCAGATCCTTTGTCACCTGTTCTCCCTTCTCATTTATCGGGGGGTACACTCTCCTTGGCCTTTCTTTTCTGACTCATTTACATACAAAATTTCTTCTTGTTATTCTTGATTTCCCATGCCAACTTCTGTTCCATTTGTGTCTTAGCTTTGCTGATCCCATCCCTACACATCTGAACTGTATCCCTAGGCCACATGCCCTCAGTTCCACTCTCTGTGTATTTCCAGCTCAATGGAATCCTCTTTGTATAACAGGAACTTTTAGGGACTTGAATAAAGCCAAGAATTAATAAATAATAATTATGCACAGAGCACATAATCATGGTAGCCAGGTCCACATTAACATTTCCCAGCTTTCAAGTGCCCACCCATGCAACATTTATACACTTTTAACACTGGTTTTTGAAATTGTTTATGAAGCACTTTGCACATAAAAAGCCCCTGTTTAAATGGCATATATTTATTATTAATAGTAATAATGCAGGTGCAGCAGCAGGCAAGCATAATTTCCTTTTTGAGGATTACAACAAAACCAAAAAAGCGTTTGAACTCCAGCTCCAACAGAAATAAATATAAGCCCTTTGGTGACAAGTTCTTGGCTCAACACTAAAAAACAGTATAAGAAAGCCAGAGTGGCATGGGAAATTGTTATGCATGCAGGAGATGCTGGCTAATGTCCTGTACATTTGGGACACTTGAAGATCCATGATAATGAAAGCTTTATAATGTCTAAATGGGAAGCAGAGTTTCTAAGTCCCTGTGCACTGTGAAATAAACAAGACCAGGATGGTATGTTATTTTAGCTGACACAAGTGAAAGTGGCAAAAAAAGCAGCAGCAAGAGATTCTCTAGCACAAACTAACAAGCAGCAAGTCAGTACCCTTCCTACTAATCCAGTCAACACCTCCACTTCCTTCTTTACTCCCAGGAAGCAACATGTGAGAGATGGCTATACTAGAGACTCATGAAAAGAGGTATTTCTCCTCTTACTCTGCTCAGCAGAGAAAATTGTGTCATCCCCTACACTTTCATCCACTCCTATCTCATAGCCTCAGCCACCTGCTGAAAACAAACAGACAAAGAAGAGCCCAGGTATCTGTACACCACCTCACCTCATGCTGGCCAGGTAAAGGGCAAAGCTGGCTTCTGCTCCCCTTCCTGGCCCTTGTATCCCATCTAAGAAACCTTGGGAAAAATAACACAGAGGCAGCAAATGTCCTCAGTGCTTGACTGCTAGGCAAGGCAATGACAAAAATCCCTTATCTGAAGAGCTGAAAGGAAATGAGCAGGGACCACCATGTGCCACACAGCTGCCGGAGCAGCAGGCCAGCTGAGAGGTTATGGCTCAGGGCTAGGACAGAACCACAGGGTCACTCAGCTAGAAACATTGCTAGTCACCTGACTCCAGATAGTTTCAACCCCTTCCAGGGGGCTAGAGATCAAATCTATTACATAATGGCTTCATTTAGCAAGCCACAACTACACAAGCTCTGAGAGAATAGAGGGGAGCTTGTTTCATCAAGCCATTCTACTTTAAAGCCCTGTTCTGTCCTGGCACACTACCCCTCCTCAGAAACTGCTCCCACAAAAGCCCTTCAGACTCCAGTTTCAGAGAGCATGTGGTTAGCTCCTGGGGACAATGGAGTGAATATTAAACAGTGTTCATCCCTGGGTTTCTGATTAATTTCCTACATCTGTGCTTCTCTAAATCAGTCTTCAAATTAGAAGCAAATATTCATAATTTCCTGCCTTCTTTCCCCTGAATATCTAAATTCAGACTCATAGGCTGATATCTTTTCTTCTCTGCACTGGTAAGGATCCAATGTGACTGCTGACTGGTGGCATGTTGCACAGTGCATCTACACCTACCTCCAGCCAAAAATCACCAGCAGTATTTCTACGGCTCCAGACTGATCTAGGGCTGCCAAGTTAAAAGCAGACTGGCAGCTGTAAACAAATGGATGACAAAACTCCTTCCAGAACTTTGGATAACAGCTTCTGTTGGTACCCTGGCAGGAAAAACAACCAGACTTGAGTGGGACTCAGAGAAGGATTGTGGATCGAGGTATGCATCATCTGTATCTCTGAAGCTCCATGGGGATGCAAGAGAGTAGAAAAGATCTAACGTTATTTCCACCACCCAAATGAGTAGAGGAGGTTCTGTAATAAGCTGGTAAAAGATACATGAACACTTATAGGCTTGTGTTGATTACATACAGGGGATTTAGGGCCTCACTGGGACACAGTCACAGACCACCACAGCTACTAATAGTGCAAACACAGTATGAGAGGCTTGAACTACAAAGAATCCAACCCCAAGCTCAAAGAAGTCAGATTTTTTCTAATGACTTCCAAACACTCAGAAATTTTAAAGAAAAAAAATCATTCTGATCACTCTTTTGCTAACAGTTAGCTTAGTGTGTAAGACCTCTTTAGCTCAATACAAACAGCTAACCCAGCAAAAGCTATATAGCTACTACCTCAGTTCTCATGTATTCTCCTCTGTAGGTGGACTTTGGTGATGAAGCTTCTTCCTAGTTTTGAAAACAAATACTGCAACGGTCTTACCCAAGATTGTTAACTCAGATCATCTTAGCTGTCAGTGCTGTTGCATAAATTTCAACAGCATGAAGGGATTTAGCATACAAAGGGCAGTGTTAAACAGCAGTGAATTAAGTCAAGCAGCAATATTTCTCAAAAGAACTAGATTGTAGGTCAGATACCTTCCAGCATCTTATTAATGAGCTAGAAGATAAGGGTCAGCCATGTCCTATTTAAATTCACAGAAACACTGAACTGGGAAGTGTTAACACCATCTCTAGGGTATCAGAAGTGGTATGAAACACAGACAAGAAAAAGAAATGCATGGTTCACTTAAAAATTGACACGTTCCTCCATCTCAGAAAAAGATTCAGTTCTTCTGCAGACAGAGAATATTTTCTTGGGGGAACACAACTAACAAGGAATATTTAGTCCTCCCTAAGTATTTCTTTTGCTTTGCATGTGTGTGTGGCTTTTGCTTTCCCTAATAAACTGTCTTTATCTCAACCCAGGAGTTTTGTTACTTTCACTCTTTCTATTCTCTTCCCCATCCCACTGTGGGGAGAGTGAGCAAGTGGCTGTGTTGTGCTTAGCTGCCACTTGGGGTTAAACCGTGACAGATTTTATGTATATGTAGTGCTGGAGCTTTTTGGGGTTATATTTTATTTTGCTTCTAAAGCTGCAACTAACTTTCCTCATAACAGCCAAAATTCAGGTCATGTTTCTCTTTAGAGGGAGAACAATCTAGAGCTTAATGAATTCTTCTTTAAACTGAAAAGAAGACATAAATATGAAAAAAACCTAGCTTTAAATTTTCAATTTTGTGTTATTATAAGCACTTGGACTCCCTGTCACCTCTGTGGTAACTTTCATGACTTACCAAACAAAATTCAGATGTATCATAAGGCCTCTCTTTCATAAAAAAATCCCTTCCACTCAATATTAAATTTCTACCTTCTCTGGACTCACCCTCAGCATTTTGGTTTGACAGCTATGCTGCCCCAGTGTGATTCCTCACCTGACACTGTCCCCTGGCACTTGGAGCCATCAGTCCTGCACTGCTGAGGGTCACACATTCATGTAAGCTGGCAAGGAATGAGCCAGAGCAACCTTTGCTTGGGTTGCCAACAGTTACCAGGGCCATTCTTCAGAGCATAAGCAAAATGAAAGGAGTCAGGTGGCAGTGACCCTTTGTTACCTCTTGAAGCCCCACAGGCCCCTGGCCTGCTCGCCTGGAATTATCTGGGGAATTGCTGCAGAGCAGAGCCATCATCACATCATCCAAAATGACATCCCTCAAGTATCTGGTGCTTCATCAAAACATGGCAGAGCCATTAGGGACACAATATCCTTCTCCTGTCCTCCATGAACTCATGAAGACAGCCCAGACTACAGGGCTGATGGCAAACTATGGCAGAAGACACAGTGTTTGGCCAAACCTTTGCTTTTCGAGATTGTTACAAGTACTCTTAGGTAGGGCCATGTCAGTCCCTTTCAGCAGAGATTTGCCTTCAGGATCTTCAGACCTGTTATCCCACAGGAGGATTCCTCATCAGTCCTTGTCATGCTGCAACCTCTCCAGGTCTCTTTGATCTTCAGCCAGTGCTTCCCAAGGGCAGGGCATGGAAAGCAACATTGTCCACATACTCTGCACAGCTCTTGCTCTTAGTGAGACCTTTCTTGATTATTCTTTCATTCTGCCTTCATTTGTTCTTCCACTGACCGCATAAGGAATGTTTTTCTCCTCTTCCTTTGGCACTCAGACCTGTTCTCCAGTCCCAAAGACTGTTTCACTCTGCTGCACAGGACTATCTCCTAGCTATTCATACACATATTCTGGATATCAGGTTTCTCCACAGCTTGGCTTGCCCTCCAGTACTCTTACAGAGTTTGAAGTTTGATTCCCATCAGGTAGGCTTTGCCTCCCCACAGTTTTCAGCAAGTCTCCATCAACCTCTTCCTGTTCTCATACAGGGAACTGTTTTATACCGCATCTCCCAGCTACTCCAACTGCCTCTGCAGCTCTGCACTCCTCCTCCTGGTCATTGCTTCTGCAAGTCTGTCTGTTTCTAGTCCTTCTCTTGGCACTGAGCAACCTCTTCACCCATCACAGTGCTGCCTCCCATATGTCAGTCCTGCCCAGGCAGAAAGTTCACCCTCAAGCTGCACAACACACAGCAGAAACATGGCATGCACTTGACAGCATGCACATAAGTAACACATGAAGCAAGATGCTTGAAATTGTGGGATTGCCTATGCTGAGACTTGATGTATTAACCATAGCCAAAATTATCAAAGTTCCACCTGGGAAGCAGATGACTCAGTTGCTGTCCCAAAGAGTACATGAATTATGTTACAAAACAGTGGGGCAGAGAGGTTCTTGTGGTAGTCAGAGTCAGTTTAGCATTTTAATATCATTTTCAGCATCTAGACTTGGACCCTGATAGCACTGAATCAGCACTGAAATAACTCTGAACAGCAAGTGCCACAACACTGGACATCTGCTAAAATGCCATTGACAGAAACTCCCATTCCCCATGCCAGGAAACAGAATATATCTCTCTTCCTGGGCATAGGTTCACAGATTCATTGCAAGCAAGCATTTTAGCTCACTTAGCTCAGTTCATGAACATTCAGGCTTGTCAATCAGCAACAGGAGCAATCCCCTGCCTGCCCACCCAGCAGAGCAAACACCAAAACAGCCACATGAGTGCAGGCAGAGAAGCAGACACAGCAGGAAGGTGACTTTGTGCTTTGTGCTCAGACTATAAGAGGGTTATGTGCATACTGGTCAAGTGAAACAGAAGAGCCAGACCAACCCTGCCTCTGCCCAGCCTCAAGGACGTACTTTTATAGGTGTGATGATGCATCCTCTCCCCCCATCTCAAACCTGGAGTCAGACTATGATCTTAGAAATGCTTTTTTGGCCTCAGCCTTGATAAACAGCACCTGGGCTCAGCTCCTCTTGAGCTTATTGGAAACCCAGTCTGCTCCCAGGAACTGATGCTATCTAATGAGCTCCTGTTTTTAACAAATGCCATCAGAAACGTATTTCTCATTTTATTCTCTGCTTGAATAGAAACCTAAGCAGAAGAATAATTTCATCATCAAAATTTCAAAGTTGCCTGAATTTCAACCTGAATTTCAGACAGGAAGGAAAATTACTATGACTAAAGCCCACTGTCTTGCAACTCCACAAATAGTGATCCTAGGTGAGACCCTTTGACCTGGACCTGAACGAGCTGTGACCAGCACCTTGCTCTGAGTGGAGCCTCTCAGAACTCTAGGGTTCAGTTTGTTGCCTGCAATTTACAGAAGGATTCTCTAAAAGTCAAAGCAGGTTCAAAACTCAACTTTCTGGTACTGAAATGTTTGTCTTCACAAACCTTTGCAGACTAACAGACAGATTTTCCATATTTACTTTTTCTGCTAATTATAAATTAGTATCTGGTGTTTTCTCCAGACTAGGTTTACCAGGGTACTTTTGTTTTAGGACACACAATGATATTTTATTTCCTGCAGGTATTCTCACAGGCAGGAAACCTTACAATTAGAGCAAGATGACTGTCTCACCAAGGAGGTCTGTAATCCACACATCCATGTTTTTAATTTGTACTGATCTGCAGCAGCAGCAGCAAAAAGCTCAGTTCCTGCAAAGATCTTGTAGCTTCTTTATGCAAGGGTGATACTTGGAACAACTACAGTTGTTTGCTCCCTCCTTCCCCTTCTGCTTCTAGCACAATGAAGTGTAATCAGTCAGAGGCCAACCTCCCTCCAGCCACACAGCTGCCAGAGTACAAATGGGCCACAACTGAAGCTGAAGGGATGCTGCCTAAGAGAAAGAACTGGGGACAGCTGGAAAAGTGGCAGCATTATCTGCTATTGGTGTGCAAAGCAGAAATTTGCAAGTCTAAGGCTGAGAATGTAGAAGGGAGGCACTCAAACCAAGACTGAAAAGGTAGGAGGAGAATGCATGAGTGTTGGTGGACATGATTTTCAAAAGCCAGCCCAGAAGAAGGGCAGTTCTCCCAAAGTACCTGTTGTCACTACTCAATGTAGTGCTCTGCAAAATGGTCCTGACTGAAAAATGCTGTCGACCCAGGACTCAGACAAAAAGAGATTGTGCAGGTACCACACAGCTGAGGCAACGCTCTCCATGAAAACCTGTGCTAGATTCTTTCTCCTTCCTTCTTTCTATCAGTAGAGACCACTTGCAGAGGTCTCCCTGGAGAATTAAATTCACTGCTCAGAGGGAGCAAGCCAGCTTTTTTCTCTGAGAGGAATAAAGCTAAATTTAAAAGCAGGTTTTCCATTGCTCATGTGGTGGTTTGACCCTGGTTGGATGCCAGGTGCTACCAAAGCTGCTCTATGACTGCTCTCTGCAAGTGGCCTGGGGTGAGGAAGTAAAAGAAAGATTCATGAGTTTAGATAAGGACAGGGAGAGATCACTACTGATTACTATCATGGGCAAAACAGACTGAACTTGGGCATATTAGTTGAATTCATAACCAGTGAAATCAGAGCAGGATAACGAGTAAAACAAATCTTTAAAAACACCTCCCCCACACCCCTCCCTTTTTCCCAATGGCACAGGGAGGCAGGGAATGGGGGTTGTGGCCATGTCATCACACATTTCTGCTGCTGCTCAGGGAGAGGAGCTGTTCTCCTGCTCCAGCATGGGGTGCCTCCCACAGGAGACCATTGTCCATTAACTTCTCCAAGGTGTGTCCACAGCATGAGAAACAGCTCTTCACAAACTGCTCCAGCTTGGGTTCCTTTCCACAGGCTGAAGTCCTCCAGGCACAGACTGCTCCAGTGTGGGTCCCTGTCATGGTTTAGGAATGGTACTCNGCAGCCTGCTCCAGGGTGGGTTTCCCACAGTGTCACAGCCTTCTTTCAGGCATCCACCTGCTCCAGTGTGGGGCTCCTCCATGGGCTGTGGGTGGATCGCTGCATCCTCATGGAGCTCCATGGGAAGCAGGAGCACAGCTGTTTCACCATGGTCTTCAAGATGGGCTGAAGAAGAATGTCTTCTCAGGCACTTGGAGTGCCTCCTTCCCTCATTCTCCACTGACCTTGATGTCTGCAGAGCTCTTCCTTTCACTTTGCACTCCTCACTCTCTGAGCACAATTACATCTGTGCAATCATTTTTTTCCTTCTAAAATATGTTACCAGAGTCATCACTACCATCTGTGATTGGCTTGGCCCTGGCCAGCAGCAGGTCCATCCTGGAGCCATCTGGCATTGGCTCTGTTGGACATGGAGGAAACTTCCAGCAGCTGCTTGCAGAAGCCCTGTGGTCTCTCCACTACCAAAATCTTGCCATGCAAATCCAACAAAACTCAGTTCAGTCCTGAGCTTCCTTCTGACTCAGAACTAATTTCAGATAAAAGGGCAAAAATTATCTATTCCCCAGCTCTTGCTTATCTCCTCTGTTGAACACCATGTTTTCTCTCTCCTACCCAAAGCAGGGCAAGGTCATGTCCAAGGCTTTGATATTCATTATGCTCTAGGTATAAAATTATCACTTGCCATTAGCAGTCTATTGAATTACTTACTCAGTAGCAGTTCGTGCCTGTCACCTTACTGAGGAGACTGAGCCCTCCACACACATCCTGAGTTGTCTACTCTTAAATTTTCCACTTTCTCTAAATGTAGGATAGGAATGGTTACATTAAGAGAAAGGGCTTTCCCAAGCCAGCACTAATTCAGAAGAAGTCACAGGAGAACTGATTCCCAGCCCCTCTCTCTCCTTGCATCCAAAGTGCTCATTATTGCAGGTGCAAGGTGGATGCAGAGTCCAGCTGCATGCATTAAATAGTTTAATGCAGATCACCTTCCTTTTGATTCACAGTTGTTCTGCATTCTTTAAAGTTTTGTTTGTTTTCCCATCAGTGTCTTATAAGTATTAAGAAATTTTCCTCTGTGCTTACATTTTCCATACTATTCTTTATTTTTTGGTTCCTCCACAGCCCTTACTTTTGCATACTTGTTTGCAGTCAGGACCACTTCAGTCTCACTTCCAGTTCCATATAATATCCACATCATTATTAAACCCACACACAGCTCCCTGAAAAAATGTACCATTTATTTCAGGAACGGAAACAATCAGCACTTATTAGTCTCCTATTTTTAGTCATAGTGGGTTTCTGATTTAGAGTCTGATGTGCCTTTTGTTTCACAGTATGGTCAACCTGAAGTCAGCAAAGGGAAATATGACTAAATACTTACAATAGCAGAACTGCTCAATGGAATCTGCATTTAAAGAAAAATAAATAGATTTTGCAGAACACTGAATTAAACAAAGAAAGTATAATCTGATTCTTATCTCATCTCTCCCTCCAGTAACTTCTTTGAGTTTACCTTTTTTTACCATCTCATTTGTTTCCAAGAAGTAAAATTTGTAATGCTGGAAGGGTGAGATCTGGAAGTGGGTTGGATGCAAATGTCAAAATTAGCATAGGTAAATAAAGATAATAAAATTCTGATCAGGTCTCAGGCTTGGATAATCAGACTTGTCTGCACTAGAGTTATTTAAATGAGACAAGCAGAAGAGTTTCCAACCATGCACAAGAAATGTCCTGTGTTTTAGGAGAGGTTTCTCCCACAGCCTCTTACACTTGACCAAGGATAACTGTTTTGGACACAGAAACCTAAATTTGGACAGGGTCACCTAAATTACCCTAGGTATACTGACAGGCTTGAAATTACTCCCAATGTGCCCAGGGTATAGGGCTGCAGTTCCAAATGCAAATGACAAGTACTCAAAGGGGAAATAAGAAGGATTCAGTAGGCAAGAGCACCCAGCCAAACAATGCTGGTCTGAGTGCTTGTGTTCTGAAAGTGGCAAAGAAGATCTGTTCTCCAGCATCAACTCAAGCATCAGCTCTCAGCATTGCTATGTTTTCTGGCCTCTTAGAAGTAAAATTTATGCAAGTATTGGGAACACAGATTTTACTGGCAGTGTATCACCTTGCCTAGACTGTGAATGGGCACTCCCAGGGTGTCATATTTTAAAACTGCCTGCCTCTCTGAACCTTGGCTGTAGTTTTTACTGGGATACATTTGCCCATGGCAGACAAATCCTGGTCTTTAGGTCCTCCAGAAGTCTTATTGAGTCCAAAAATATCTCTTGGCAGCTCCAAACCTTTTAGAGAGAAGCTGATGATGATGATGATGAGCACTAGTCATCCCCTGTATGTGAACTTTGGCACAAGAATAAACAGAACAAGCACTTTATGGCAGTCACATAACTAAGAGTGGGATTGGGAAAGGAAGTTAATTCACTGCTTTTTTTTTTTTTTAAGTATATAATTAGTTCTATTATCATATTAGAAATTTCAAGTTCTCTGGATCCCTCTCCATTCAAAACAGTGGTTTTGATACTAAGAATCAGGCTCAGTGAACAAAACAGAGAATCCTCCAAACACTAGAACAAAAAAATATTTAAAGGCATTTGAAAATAAATTATTAGGAAAATTAAATCTGCGCTGTCATTTATCAGACTGGCTTCTCAAATCAAAAAGCTAGCCTAGAGACCTGTGTTTCATCTCTTTGTTATTCAAAGGAATTCTTATCAAATAAAGCTATAAGAAATTAGGGTGGGTTCCTCATATTAAAATTATTACTCAAGTGTTAAATTTTAGTGCATGATTAAATTGTATAACTTTTCAGGTTGCCTAACTGATGCAATGTAAAGTCAGAGAACTGGTGAAATGACAAGAATAATGCATTATCTGAGAACAGGTTCCAGGCTCTGAATGCAAAATAGCTGTAACCAAGAGCTATGTCTATAGATTTCTTATTTGGTGCAGAGGTTTCAACAGGTCATACTGTAATTTGGATCAAATCTCTCTTTCAACAATACATACATATGCAAATTCCTTTAAATCCAACCTATTCTTCATCTCATTTAAGCCAAGAGATTTAAGGTACTGTCTTATTTTCTGGTGTGCTTTTCCACTGTTTTATTTATAAACTGCTTCTTGTCAGGTCTTTACACTGGCAATTCAACAAATCAGGCAGCCCCTGCTAATAACAAGATGATTTGGATGTGTCAGTCATCCAGGCAGCAAAGTGAAAACAAATCTTTCCTTACTTACAAATGTACAGCTTTTCCAGAGGGTCTTACACACCACTTGTTCTTGGAATTTACTGTTGACTTCATAAATATAAAATCTCTTATTAACATGAGAGATCAGGTCAACAACTGTATCAACACTTGATTAACATGTAAAAATTAAGCTGGTCACTGCAGATGTCTATTTTCCCCTTTCCAGCCCCATTTGTTCTTCACAGCTCTGTAGTGGCATTGTCCTACACACAAAGCTTTACACATGCTTTGCAAATGCCCCTTGTCACACAGTGACACTTATCCCTGCCACTTGGAATACACAGTCTTAGGATCCACAGAGGACTTTACCCAAAAAGGGACAACTTCCTGTGAGGAGTGCTCCTATGCCTTTCACATTAGTTATCCTCAAGAGAGAGAGCATTTACATTGTGGATTGAACTCACTGGAAAAATACTCTGTTATTGCTCCTTGACTGTTACCCAGGAATTTCATCATCTTCTTTGACTGCCAGTGATACAACCTGGTTCTGCTAAGCAGGAGATTGATAGAGGCTTGTGGACACACCTCCAATGAAATTTAGGAAATACAGCAATTCAGACTCGAATTTGTTAAGAGTCCTGCAGTGACCAGGCCTACTCCTGCCATGAAGGCCCTTATTTGTGCATTCAAACTTCACTACAAACAAAATTTCTATGAACCTCTCACAGCACACTTCATCACCCAGAATAATTTGTGTTCTTCCCTCACAGAACTAATGCAGCTAGTTAAGTTGCAAATCCAAGCTCATCTGCCTCTCTATCTCCCCAATGAATACTGAGAGGACATAAAGGTAGGCAGAGAAGAGAAACCCCCAGTGTCAATCTAGCCAGAAAGCTGAAAGTACTGACCACTGCAGACAGGCAGAAATATCCCAACCCATGCTTCAGAACCCCTTCATGGACTCTCAATTTGGCCCCAAAATCCATATCCTGAAGGGTGACAAAGAAAATCCTATGAATAGTGATACAGCTAAAATCTTTTGTCCTACAATTTCACATTGAATTCAGCTGCTTATGCTTCAGTGATGGAGCCCCACAGGGTGCGCTTTCACTGATGTTCAGAGCTCAAAAAGAGACTCACAGGAAAGGCATGCACAGCTGAACCACAGCTGAAGAAAACACATTCTGAGTGACTTTCTTCTAGGCTCATTCTCCCTGCAGTTCACAGGACCAACCCACTGGGCAGGTAAACTTGTGCTCCTCCAAAAGCAAAAGAAAAGCCAATTGTTTTACAGTCACTTCACCTAAGAATTGGGTGCAGGAGAATAAGGAAGAGGCACACACAGACCTCACCTCATGCTGATGCACAGCTTACAACAGGCTCATCATCACTATTTCCAGCTGACTTTCAATCCTAAACTAGGAAAAGAATGAACTCTAACACCAGACCAAAATAAATTTTCAAAAGTTCTCAATTCTTGATGATCAAGGAATAACCAAACTTGCCTCAGAAACAGGGGAAGCCAAACCAGTCAAAAAGAAATCCTTTTGGAACCAAGTACAGAACACTCTCTGTGTGTATACTCAACCCTAGGAAAACACTCATTCTTGGAAAAAGGAGAACAGTCCCAATGCTGGTGACAAACCTCAAAATACAGATAACCTTACAAAGAAATAACCTTTAAGGGCCCACTTCTGCAGTCAGCTGTTGTTGTCTGTGAGTACATGAACACAAAAACTTATTGTGCTCACAACTCTGATTCATGTAATACCAAGTGGATGGCCACTCTGAACAGGTTTATCCATTTGTCAGGCAGGAATAATCTGTTACTGATTATTATACTCTGGGGGAGACATAACCACCACACATATGCCCCTCACACATCTGCAAATGTATAACAGACCAATAGAAAACCCCAGAGAATGCTGATGTTTTGTCTCATTGACAGTGATGCATCCAGGAAAGAGTAACAAGATCACATGCATGGAGAAAAGTTGAGGAGGATTCCCACACAGTTCCATAATCCCCTTAAGAAATCCCATAGAAAGTTTGCACAGTTGTGCAAGCCTATTCAAATATCTCATAATAAATTAACTTATTCCCAGGAGACCAAAGATGATCTTTTTTCCCCCCTTTTTCATTAACTGGAAAGTTCCAGTTAAACATCTCTGAGGCTACCCTTAGCTCCTGCAAAAACCTGAGCTAACAGCTCTGGTCAACTTATTAAGGCTTGTGTATACATCTTTTTATTACTTTTACTACCTCTTAAATTTGTCCCTTTTGCTGAATAACCCTTAACTAGGTATCACTATAAACCAGGGATCCTTTTATTCAACATAGTTGGAGTATGGTGAGCTGATAATGCTGCTGTAATGTGAATCACACAGATAATCCTGCAAACATTTTGGAAGCTGGAATTCTTTTTACTTTAAGGTAAAATCCTGGCTGACAAGCCTTTACTTATCATTTTGATGTTCAGTTTATACAGCTTAAATTATACACAGAAAAATCCTGTTCTCTGAGTCAACCATCCAGCCTTCTTTGTCTGGGGTGCAAGTGGGGATGATGTAAGTTTGATTTCTTGTATAGGTGAGATTTCTTGTTTATGTGATCATGTGTTTGTGGTAGTTTGACCCTGGCTGGATGCCAGCCACCCACCAAAGCCACTCCATCCCTCCCCTCTACAACTGGACAGGGGAGAGAAAGGACAATGAAAGGTTCATAAGTTAAGGACAAGGAGAGATCACTCTCCAAATACTGTCACAGCAAAACAGACTTGACTTGGGGAAATTAACTGAATTCATTATCAATCAAAATCAGAACAGGATACTGAAAAGTAAAACAAGAATCAAATATCAATCCCTCAACCCGTCCCTTCTTCCCAGCTCTACCTTCTCCTCCCAGCAGCACAGGGAGATGGGAATGGGGGTTATAGTCTGTTCACCACACATTGTTCCTGCCACAGCTCAGGGAGAGGAATCCTTCTCTGCTCCAGCACAGGGTCCCTCCCACAGGAGACAGCCCTCCATGAAATTCTCCAGCCTGATTCCTTCCCGTGGGCTACAGTTCTTCACTCACTGCTCCGGAGTGGCTTCCCCAGGAGGTCACAAATCCTGCCAGAAAAGCAGCTCCACCATGGGCTCCTCTCTCCACAGGTCCACAAGTCCCTGTCAGGACCCTGCTCCAGGGTGGGCTTCCCACGGGGTCACAACCTCCTCTCAGGCATCCACCTGCCTGAGTGGGGCTCCTCCACAGGGTGAGGGTGGACTCCTGCACCCTCCATGTACCTCTGTGTGCTTTGGGGGAACAGCTGCTTCAACACAGATCACCAATTTTTCCCTTCCTAAGGATGTTATCACAGAGTCATTCCTGCCATCTCTGATGGGCTCACACTTGGCCAGTGGTGGGTCTGCTTTGCAGCCAACTGTCTTTGGCTCTGACAAATATGGGAGAAGCTTCCAGCAGCTTCTCACAGCAACCACCCCTGTAGTTGCCTCCCCTCCCCTCCTCCCTACTAAAACTTGGCACAGAAAACCAAATACAGCATTTCATTTCCCCAGCAAATTAGATAAAATAGAAGGAAGAAGATAAACTATGAAATGGGGGTAAAAATAACAAAGACATTTTACCAGACAAAAAGAATGCTTTGCAAATTGTCAGGCCCATCTGCTGCTCTTCATGTTCACAGATTTAACTGCCCCATGAAAGACTGGATCAGCAAAAATCAGGACTGGTTCACTGAACTGCTGAATATGATACAGTTTTCACAGTTGCACAGAGCCAGTGACAGAGTAGGTGAAGCACCTGATAGGTAACTCAGATATAAATGTCTAATCCACAGCCTGGAGCTTTGGCCAGCCAGCTGTGGAAAGACTGTCTTCACCAAATTCATTGATCTTCTCTGTATAAATGTCTGGGCTCATAAAGACAGACAGGAAACAATGACTGATGGATGCTCTCCATCCCAAGTCAATGCAGGCATAACTTTTCTGAAAGCATATTTCCTAACTAAAGATTCAGCCCTCTGCTGCCCATTACAACAACAGCACCTAGGATGTTGCCATGCAGTGAGCCAGACCTACCATCTGAATGTCCAGGATTCCAAATCATTGTCCAGGCTCCTATCATTGAATATTTCCCGCAAAATCCTGTACTTCATGGCAAAATCACCTCCCCTGAGCTATTGTGAAGGTGGTTCTGGAAGAGGGGAAGGTTGGGTAGGTCCCACAGCTCGTACCTGTAAGAAGGTTAGCTCAGATATTTCTGTGGAACCATTCTCTCCATTTACCAAATCCCAATCCTCTGAGTATTTCCCAGGATCACTGCTCTGAAAAACAGCCCAAACTCACAGAACACAAAACTTTTTGCTAGAAACAGCTCTGCATTGATGAAGAGCCAGATTTTTTCTGCTTCTTTCATATTAATCCACAGTTCCATTATATAAAGTTACAAAAAATTAAATACATCCAATTACAGAATTTAAAAATCTATCCAGAAATAGGAAGGGAGCAAGCCCACAATTAGCACGGTCCTTAATGCAGTTTCATAAAGCCCATAGCAATTAAGTTGCAAAGTGCCATAATTTACATGAACAAACAAAAACAGGAGTGGGTGTAGGAATGTTTGCTTCATAAACAAAATAAATGTCACAGACAGCTCTAATACAAAACTCTACAACAAGCAGCAGCAGGGATGGCATTGCTCAGTGATTCTGGCTACTGCCTGCAAACATTCAGGTTCTTTTCAGATGGGCCAGGACTGGTGAAAGAGAGGCTGGAAAAGGATGGAATGTTTCTATCAGAGGTTCCCATGCCAGGGACAACAGTTAAAATATGCCCAAATCCACATCAGTGCCTGGGCCCAGAAAGCACATCAAATAAACAAGATGCAAATTGGGAACATCACCTCACATTTTAAGTGACAGCCTGTGACTACAACCCTGAAACATCAACAGGAACGTCAAAAATTTCACATTTTACTGGGCAGCAAATCAGTACAATGAAAGGGTTCTTAAAGGAGACCTATAAATGCCAGCTGTCTGCCCTCCTTCCCATCATGGCAAGGGGTATCTGGGCCCCATAAGAACAGGGAAGCAGAAATCCCTCTCTGAAGCTCTCTTTGAGGAACAGCTGTCCTTAACTTCATTGGAAAAAGCTACCTAGCACCCTCATCACATATCTCATCAGCTGCTGTGGCTGCCCAAGACTGTGGGACCAGTTACTCCCAAACTCCCTCACAGCCTTTGGGCCACACTGCCCAATCCTGAGTGTGTAGGGTAGGGTTTAGCCCACATTTCCCTATGAACAGCTGCTCCTTCAGGTGCTAGGGAAAACAAGCCAGTCATCCAGACTGCCTGACAGGCAGGGGCTCTGGGGCTCCAGCCTTCTTGAGGCAGGCTGCTGGAAACTAGGAGAAACTTGACTCAAAAGTGTAAGCTGCAAGAGAAATGTGTCATTTCCCCTTTTCATAAGTGTGAAAAATATGTGAAAATGTCACAATATCCCCATAGGAGAGAAAGTGCAGCTTTAACCAGCTCACCTCTGAAATTTGTCAGCATTCTGGTACACTTGATGCCACTCCAGACAAAACAAGCATAGCTCATCTTCCCATCTGTGCACACAAGCTTCAATAGCCAAGGTTCTAGAGAGGAATTACATAATGGTTCAACCTCCTATCTCTGATCCCTTCACCCTCCTCTCATTAAAGTTGGGAAGAGAGAGTACATCATCATCAGCTACAAGGAAGGCTTTTACTGGTAAAATAGTGTGACTAATGGTGTTTAAGAATAGTAAATGGCCTTTGGAAGCATTAAATTCCCCAACAATTTCACAGCTTAAAAATCGTAACAAAATCAGTTTTGCTAAAGTTCTGTAAATGTCACATCAGCATTTCATTAAAATGTTTTCCAGCTGTTTTCCTACATTTTAAGTAACATTATGTAGTGAAATGCCTGAAGCAGTTGCAGATGTCATGCTTTCCTAGAAGAATCAAAATATTCCAGGAAAATGGTTTCATTATTTCTAAGTCCTGTATAATTTCTCAACAGTTTTACAAAAGATGCATTGTGAAAGATGAAGAAAAGACATGCCTGGACATCTTCCCTATTTTGCTGGAGCCACCTGTTTCACACCAGAATCCTCCACCACTGCATAAGCCCTTCTGAGCAGAGGGAAAAGCATGGTGGTATTGTCCACCATGGACAATTGGATTCATTATCTGGTGTGCAACAGGCCACTAATTACACATTGAGAGAGACACTGATGACTTTTTGCAGATTTGTGGTGTGTGCACAGAGGTTTTCCACAAAAAAAAAAGGACATCAAGTAGGACCCTCTGCACCATTATTTATACAAAGTTAGTAACTTCCCAAGTACAGCCCACTTATTATGATTGGTTGGTAGTGTCCATATAAACTAGGTAATCTTAACTTCTATGCATGCCCAAGGGAAGGCATGTGTCACTTTGAATTTTAGGGATGACTTTTAGTATCACAATACAGACAGTTCCTCTAAGGGATACATGGACCTTGAGTTTATTCACACTTTCATAGACATACCACATCTGCATTTATTACATTCTTATAGCTTGGTTCCTGGATGTCCTTGACTAAGGAATGCTAACTGTTTGTTCCACTGATGAGGACTCCTTTCTTGCTGATACAGGAAAGTCTTAATTACCCAACCTGAAGTTTTTAAAGAATAGCCCAACTTAAGATAATTTCGACATATTCCTCATGCTGCAACAGTGGTACTGAGAAAAACTGTCATTTTCACACCCAGAAATCAGTTCTGCTGCTTCAGTCTAGAATAGAAAAGGGCTCTACTGTAAATTACAGATAGTCTTTAGGTAAAATCAAGAAAATACAAGCAATTTTGCCAAGATGTTTGAAGCTCAGTTTCTTCTCTGTGCTTAATTTTGCTGCTGCACTGTACACAGAGATTGGATGTATACTTGAGTATAGTATTTCTGTTTGCATCCAGAGCCAGAAATATCTATGACTCATGCATGTTAATCTTCACCTCCTGTGATCATTAAATTCTACCAAAATCCTTTTTGCTGGGGAAAAGTTCCCTTTCATGGATGCAAAGAAATGTGAGTGCCCTGTTCAGCCTTCCTGGGCTTGAAAAAGAGATGAAAACCTTCTCCACACTCTCACAGGTTTTGTAACCATGGTTAGGCTTCCCACCAGCACCAGGGAGAGTCTGAGGGGTTTGAGCACTGGGCCCACAGTGTGACTGGAGGTGACATGGGAAGCACTTGAGACAGTGTGCTAGAAAACCCCAAATGCACACATACTCACTCATTCAGCCTCCTAAAAGAGGATGGTGGGAGTCACCTACATGTGTCACTCACAGCTTCTCCTGGAAGAGACTGTGAATAGTGAAAACACAAAACCTGCTTCGAACCCCGTTGTTTTTAACTCCCCTGCCTCAGCTTTGAGGAAGGTGCACCTGATGCCCTGAACTGTAAAAGCCAGCAACAAGCAAGTTCCTCCCTCCCTGCCTTGCTGGTGCACTTGTCAGTCTGCTGTGGCTCAGGACAAACTTTACAGAGCCATCACTGCATTCTCGACCAAACCAGAGATGAGCCAGAAGTGTGCCTTGTCCCCCACTCAGGCAGCAGCTAGCTTCACCCATCAACACCTGCATACAACCCTCAGAGGAAGATCTGGGTCCTGTCTGACATTAGGAGGCACAAAGTTCCCTACTGCCCCAGGAGTCTGCTGGGTCACAAGTACGATGGCAGCACATGCCCACCCAACTCAGTCTCAACCAACTGAAGACCCAGTACAGATTTTTAAAATCCTTTGAATTGTTCCCTGGATGAAATTTATTGCAAAATATTTAATGCTCAGAAGTGCTAGAAAATATCAGAATCATTTAGAAATAATGCAAAGACTTAGAAGAGACTACAAACCCTTCCTCTCATGGTCTGACATATCTGGCAGACAGCACGACTGTGAAATTATGGTTGCACTGGACATGGCAGCACATGATGACTAAAACAGATATTTGGGACTTTTATCTTTAAAACACTTCACAGCAGCCAGAAAGGCAGGTCTGTATTTCCTCATTGCACAGTCAGTGCAAATTCACTGAGAAAAACCCTGAGCTTCTCCCTGGTAGCAGTTTGGCTCCTCATGAGAGATGGAACTCTTGCCAGCTTAAGCAGTAGATGGACATTGGTGTAGCATTTGATTTGATATTTGCATAGACTGAGTAAATTTTCATATCCACTACACTGTCTAGTCAGTTCTACTGAGGTAGTTGTATATGAGCCTGCATATCCCTCCTGCAAGATTTCACACATTTGCTGAGTGTGGCAGCTCAAAAAATGTCCCACGGCATCTCCTATAAACAAATCAGCTGTGCTCACACTCCATCCCTATGGACCTTCCTTCACCAGCATGGATTACAACTTTTTTAACGCAGACTTGTGAAGATTTATAGCCCTCCAAGGACTGAGTAGCTACAGTTGCAAATCTGACCTTTCAAGGAGTTTCCTACTTGTTAGCAAGTGTCCTATCTTGGAAATTTTTCTTCAGCACAAATAACACAAGAGGCTACTAAACCTTTCACAGTCTTTAAAAGCATGGTTACAAGTAAATGCAGGAGTTCATACAGTCTAGCCCTCCTGCTGTACTGGCTGAGTTATTTGGTTAATTTCTGTTATTCAAGTTGCTTTGCATTTAACCACAGGAGTTGGGATTGGGCAATGTTATATTTCAATTACTAGTACCACATGCTGGTTTCACTGGAATTTTTGAATGTCTCCAATTTATTTAGGCTGAAATCTTCTGACACATTTCATTCGCAAGGTGGTCTGAGATAAGAAATCTGCTCACAGTTGCTTCTAAATTCTGCTTCCATACAAGCTATATCACTTCTTAACATATTTCAAATGCAAACTGGCAACTCAACAGCTAAACCTTTTACTGCTCACTTTTTAGTTCTCCTATATGGAGTCAACCAATCTGAGACCACTAATGGGACCACAGAAAGGAAATTCACATAATTAGTATGCTTTTCACAGCATGCAGTTGACTGAACAGAAAGTTTGTGAAGCTGCACCAATTCACAATTTTGACACCACCATAATGACACCACCATAAGAAAACACTGAGGTCTGAGTTGCTCTTTCACCTCCATCTCTCTCTGGCTGTGGATTCTGTGGTCCATAGAACACTCTGGAAGGTTCATAAGAGCTCACATGGGAAAAGCTGAGTACTTGTGTCTCCATGGGTACAAGACTTCAGCTATGAATGCTTATGCTTTGCCAGCTAAGGAAGGAGAGGCTTTACAGATTTCTATTTCTATTCCTGTTAGGGAACTTTTATCCAGAACACTTCTTTGAACTACTTTGTTAAATCCAGAGTTAAAAAATCATGAAATGAATCATTAGATGAGAAAGATTTTGATTAAATCAACACATCTACAATTTTCTTATTCACTGCCTCAAGAATCTTCAGAAAGGAGACAAAGAGAAGGTTTTGCAGTCCAGATACTGCTGGGTTAAATAAAAATTCTCTTCTAATGCCTTTGAAACAGAAACTGTGCCTTCACACATAATAAAAGTCCAATGAAGAGCAAATTCACAGGACAAAGTTTTCATTTTTCCACTCCAGTGTACTTCCAGATAAAAGGAAATCAATAGTAGCTGTGAGATTCACATTAGAAAGATCAGCTTATTTATGTATGAGCACAGCTCCAGGACCCCCTGAAGATGTCTGTGCCATTCCTGGGAACAGGTCAGCCTGGCCTGAGGGCAAAAAAATTCAAGGACAGAGTACTCAGCAGTGACATAGACTTTAATCTCTGATAAGTTGGAGACTTGGTGGAAGCAAAGGAAAGTTTCATACTTTGCTATGGTTGCAGAACCTGGATTTTTTTCCTTTCTATGCAGCAAAATACAGAGAATACTTCCTTTTTTCCCTCTAGCTTTCTTTATTCTGCAAAGTGCATTTTTCTGCTCAGAGAGAGGTGTTCCTCCTTGGAAGAATGGGGTTATCTTCCTTAGGAGAAATGTTCTAATATATTCCTACAAACCAAGCAACAGACTATGTAATTCTGTTTACCAAGGCACTCTAAATTGTTGAATTACAAATATTTGTATTTCTGTCCCATACTGAAGCCCCAAAGCAGAAGCCAGACCTTTGCAGCAGACCTCAGGCTGCTTTAGCCCTGTTCTGCAAGACACTTGTTGACATGTGGATCTCACATGTGGGATTCTCCAAGGATAAAGCCATGGAGAACCTCACCAGCAGGCTGAGCCTGGGAATCAGGAGAGGAGTTGGTGTGTCAGACTCTGAGAAGGTATTCTGTTCTTCTAAGACTGTACAAATTGTAGAGGTAAGGAACTGGGACACACTGTGCTCAAGCAGGCAAATACTGGTGTGTACCACACTGGAACCATCCTTTCTCAAAGGTTTGACTGCTTGGAAGAACATTTTCCATTATAGATTTAGACTTTCATCTTCACTCATTTTATTGCTGCAAGCATTGACAATTTCCAGCAGCTCTTCCTTGGCATATTTCTGGATTAGGGAAAAAAAAACATCAATTCCCTTCAAAAATCTATTTTCAGATTCAAACTTATTATGAATTCAAGCTCAACTCCATCTCTTATCCACGCCTACCAAATGCTGTCTAAGATACTTGGCACACAAACACAGGAGACTGAACTGGAGGAAAACTAAGAAATCTCATCTTCCAGACTGTCAGAATTTTTTATTTTCAAAAAGAAAATACTTTCCTTTTTACAACAGAATCCCTCACAACAGAGCACAAACACAAACCCCTGGGCAGGGCTTTGAACAGAATACATGGAGCCATTTGTACCTTGTAATTCTTTCCTTCCTTTAGTTTCCAGAGTTGTCTCCCTGAACAAATGGTACACATCATGACCATTTTAGCTGTGTTGATTCTGTGATTCAGTGTTGATTCTGACAAGATTTTTTACATTTCATTTGGAAATTAATGGGCTACGTCTCTCAAACTGTCAAGTTATGAGCACAAGCATTGACAGAAGTTTTCCTGCAATATAAATTAGATTGCATAAGAAGTAAAAAAAATTTAAATATCAGATAGTACTGAGAGACACATATGACCATTAAAGCACAATAAATACTTTGGTAAGCACTGTAATAAGCAATAGACAGTAAAATTATGTTTACTAAGGTACTCCAATTTGCCAAAATCTTCCCTGATTGTCTATAAAATGTTGTAGCCTCCAGTTTATAGCAAATCTCATATACAAAAAACCAACTGAGACTACTGAGTTTCAGAAAATGACCTGTGGACAAGCAGATAAAACACCATTCTCACATTCCCTTTTTTGTAGGAATCAAAGTGTTCTATTTGTGGTGGTAAAGAGTTTTTTTCCAAGTGCTTCTTAACAGAGAAATCACAAAACAAAAGTAACATTTCTTACCAAGAACATAGAAAATGGATTTAGAAAATCATAAATTGTCCACACTGCTCCTGCTTAAAATTTGACACGCTGGAGTGTCATGAAAATTCTCCTTCATATATTCTCTGCCAAATACCAAACTCCAGAACTTCAACTGAAAGAGAATGGACAACTTTACACATGTTCCAACTTTTCTTTAACCCCCAAAATCTCGGAAGCTCTGAATAACATTAGCAGAATAGTTCACAATTAATTCCCAGTGGAAAACTCTGGACTACCCCTTGAAATTCCTCGTACAACTTCTTCATGTCTTTTTGTATGTAGTACATGATGAAAGACAGACCAGGTATTCACAGGTGCCGTCTTCTCTCAGCTACATCTAGCAGATTAAATGCTTTTTAAAAAGGTGAGAGAGAAATGTACATTTTGGGGTCAGGAAAAACCACTTGCTAGCAGTGATCTTTGTTCTTGGCTCTAAAAGGGTTGAGCCAGGAGGGACAGAGTTTGCTGATAAAGGCAGGAATTGTCTCAGCAGTGCAAACTCACTCAGCAATCTAGATATGGAAACAGGGACCACATAAGTGAGTGTAATGCCTCTGTCACAGCGTTGTACCTTGCAGACATCTCCCACCTGAGTGGGCACTGCAGAGAAAACTTATTATCCTGGTCCCCTGCCAATGATGGTGAAAGCTTTCACAGAGCTTCCTGAGGACAATGCCTCACTGTGGTGTGAGCTGCAGATCTGGAGGCTTCACTCCACTTGGCAAGAGACAGCTGGGAAATCTCAACAGAAAGGGGCAGCACCTCTCCCGTGCAGCTTCCCCTGGCTCTCCACGCCATCTCAACACCACTGAAATTCTCCTTGGGAATCACCACTGCATCTGTGTGATGAGAAAGGAGAAGAGCCTCGGTGAGGCTGGAAGCTCTCTAAGAAAACAAACCTGGGTAAGAAAAGCAAATGAATGAAAACAAAGCAGGTTGTGCGTTCCCAAGAAGACAGCTTGGAAGAGGCGGCTGGGAAAGAAGGCTTTACCTTCCCAATCTGCACACACACATGGCATAAGGCAGACCCATCCAAAACATAAAATTCAGCAGAAAACTAAAAAACAATTCATTGCCGGAGATGAGAGTGGGAGAATCTCTTCAAACCCTGGTGAGGAATTGGTGCAAGTCTCAAGGAAGACCAAAGGCAGATTAATTGTCAATTGCATCAATTAGCCAAAGGACAACTACTGCAGAACAAGTCCTGTGGGATCAGTTAAACAAACACCAGTGCAGGAATGAACAGTGGATCCCAGAGAAGGATAAACACAACCAAAACAGACACCAGCCTGCAGCATGGTGTAGAAGCTCCATTTCTGCCAATGGTTCCCATAAATACCTTTCAAGAAAAGAGGAACTTTATCATTTTCTTTTTTTAAAAAACATTTGTAGTTTTTGGTACTTAACTCTCTTCTTTTGAAGTGTGTGCGTGTGTGTGTGTGTGTGTGTGTGTGTGTGTGTGTGTGTGTGTGTAGGCTGGTGGTTTCTTTTTTCCTGTTTCCAGTCCACAGTTTATTTTTAGAACCTAACCTTTTGTTCTGAATCAGGAGGGAATAATAAAGCAGTGAAAATTCCCACAAGGCAGAAAAAGAAAAAAGAAGGAAAAAAGGTGTTACGGAACATCAGCTTTTGAGGAAGACATAGAACGACCTTACCCTTCCTCAAGCCCCTAGGAGATCATCCCCATAACTTTTCCTGTGGCATTGGCATTGTTTTAGCTCACTCTCCCTCCTCACAGACTGCTGTATCCATGACCTTCAGAAGCTTTCCTCTCTGACCACATTACACAGTGTTTCTATCTGTTGCTGTGTTCATTGCAGGTTGTTGCAATGTGCAAAAGCCCCAGAGCAGGCCAGCTCAAACTTCCCCATCTAAAATCACTTGCATGGATTGGTGAAGACCAGAACAGCAGGTTAGAAAATCTAATTGCTTAAAAAACATTGTAGTCTCAAAACATCCTTTGGTGACATAGGGAAAGAGGGAAATGTTTCTTTGAAATAACTCCCAATAAAGAACACAAAACCCACACAAGCACTTCTGTGTACAACTGATGTCACTGCTGACAAGTTAAGCTGTTTATGTTACCAGAGGCGGGGGGGAAAACAACAGGGAGCAGTTTTTCACTTGCAAGTGGAGTTTAGCTTGTTTCCAGGATAATGTCATGGACACAACAAGTTTCTCTTTTTTTTTTCCTTAGTCTCTCATTTCAAAAATCATTCTTCACAAGAGATTGATCCCTTCATTTACAGTGCAACAGACACGAATTTTGCAGGACAGCAGATGCTGACATTAGAAAGCTAAATTTTGGATTGTATCAAAATCTGAATATGCAAAACTAGTCTAAATCACAATCTGCTTTGGCCTTCCACGCTCTCCTCAGGCTCAGAAACTGCATCAGGAGCCACTTACTGCCATGTTGTTCAGAGACTGCATTGGCTCTGGAGCACTCACTCACCCAGCCTGGCTCGAAAGAAGCAACGCTGGCCAGAGAAGGACAAAGGCAGGCCCTGCACACGGGCTGTGGCTGCTCAGGTCCTTTCCCTCGCAAGAGCAGCCACTCTCACACTCCCTGCTCTTTCACAGACCTGCTGCCCAGAGGGCAAAGCCAGTCAGCTCATTTGCTGCTTACAGCCTTCACCAGCACAGGGACATGGCTCAGACACTGGATGCTGAGCTGCACCTGCTTCCTCAAACACACCAGCTGGGAAACATCTGCCCGAGCAGAGCATGCTGACCCATTGCTCTGCCTCCTCTCCAAAAGACCCCCAAAAGTCCTCACAGGAATGGACACGTGGGAGTATACCTGTGCAAGGGCACTTCCCAGGAATTGAGGTATTGCAGGCCATGATACAATCCCTAAGGAGCAAAAACCTGACAGGAAATAGCGCCATATCTTGCTTGTGAACAGCACCCTTAGGTGCCAGCTTTCTCTGTTCTGCTAGTGGAACAGAAAAACAATGAACTAAGCCATTGTCTAACACAGAAAAAGTCTGCCAGAGGAAACAGACTGAAATAAAGCATTTGCAAAGCGTTCTTCTGGTACTGAAACCCCTATTTCTCCAGCCATGTTCCCAACTACTTCCAGTTTCTTCCTGAGATAAAACAGTCCCACAAGGTCCCCAGAAATGTCTGTGTCTTTGTCCCTGGCCCTTCTAAGTTTATGCAGTTCCCTCTTTCATCTGCACACCGAAACTCTTGGCACAATCAAGTGGAGCCCTTACTGCCCATCTGCTGGGAAAGTTCTGTTTTAAGGCAACGAAACCTGAATTTAGCAAATACGTTTTTCTTCTCACATATAATCAAGCAAGCTGAGCATATGAACAAGGCACTTCAAGAGTGTCACAGCCAGGGCCAGGAGATGGCATTTGTTTCTGCTCTGGGTAAAGTT
>VZRX01018705.1:39279-81233 GCA_013398075.1 Notiomystis cincta
ATTTGTTTCTGTTCTGGGTAAAGTTCTGTCAACAGAGAGCCAAAAGATTTTATCACTAGAAATCTTCATGCTTGTGTGGTGTTTCTCCCATGGCACAACCTGACAGCTCCTGGTTCACAGTTTTAGACACCAGAGAGACTCCAGCTCCTGGCATCTAGACACAATGAAGCTTCTGAAGAATTTTCCAGTGCTTTTCAGAAATTTGCTGCATATCATCCATCAGCACCTGGGTTTTACCTGCAACAGAAGTAAGGTCAAAAACGCTTTTACTAGTTCATTCAGATGGTTTATGTGAACTCCAGAAAGCTTGGAGAAATACATACATTTTTACCAATTGTATATAATGGTTGAAAGTATTTATTTTGTTTCAAAACAACTTTCCCATTGCTTTTTTTCCCAAGTGAGATAAGCCATAGTATGACCAAAAAGATAAGAATCTTTCATCACTGGTGAGCTCCTACTCTATGACTCTCTTGTGCATGTACAGGTTTTGCACTTTGCTTGGCTTTCCTCCTACGGTTTCCATGATTGCCAGTTTCCATTTGATTACAGCACAGAAGAGGTTAGAAGCCATCCCTTTACTTTTTTCCTAGCTGTTAGATGGTGCATCTTTAAAAGGACTTCAGAATCCTCTTCTCCCAGTTCACAGATCTCACTTGCTGGTGCATGTACCACTGCAGTTTTTCTTCATAATGCCTTTTGGCCTCTGCATCATTTTCCCATCTCTTTGTGTCCCAGCAATGCACAGAGACTGCTCTATACTGCCTGTGAGCACTGCAGGAAGAGCAGGCAGGCAGTTCTGAATCACATGGATGACAGTTCAAACCAAAACCAGAGCACGAGGGAGATGAAGAGCCAAGTGCAGTTCTGCTTCCAGGATGTCCCAGGGTTTTGTCACAGGTGGAGAAATGGAAACCATGAACCTGACTGGCATCACAGAGGTGCCTATGAACAACTGTGGTTCAGCTTATTAATCCTCAGAGGCTTGGGAATTGCAAAGGAGCAGATGCTGTCATGAAAATTCTGTGACTGTGAATTCATCTTGTCAGCATCACTAAGCATTCAACATCTTTAGGGAATGCCAGCTCTGCAGTGAAGGAACACAAAAAATTACCTAGAAATTCACATATTGAGCTCTATGGCTTTTGGGGGAGGGTTGGAGATCTCGATATACCTGTATGTGTACACTGGTCTTTTAAAGAATATACAGAGAACAGGAAAGATCTGTAGTGCTCTCACAACTCTTTTTCAATTACCTAAAAGAAAATGCCTTTGTTACTGTGAGACCAACACTGCTGAAAACTAAACAGAAAATTATGGAATCAGTGATAACAGCTTTGGAGAGGAGGGAATTCACAGCTCTACTTTTTAGAACTTCAGAAGCCTTTATGATCTGGAGACAAGTTTACCATTTTTCTATTCTATTAACAGAGAAATAATCACAAGGTGTTGAACACTAAATGCATCCCTAGGCCATAAGCTTTCCAAGGTGGCAATAATTACTTTTTCCTGTCTGCAAGGCCTTTACTGTAATGAAAGCTTCACTCTATTCTTCACTCTATTAGTCACACCTAAAATGATAACTTTCTGCTATTACTACTGATGATTGCACCAGGCTTTTGGCAATGTTTTGTACTATGAGAAAAGTTTAACATCTGACAACTGGGGCAAGAAAGGTACAGGAAGGTTTCACACAAGATGTACTGAGTCCTGAGCAGAAGCTGCTGGAGGCAGCCAGGAGGGCAAGAACAACTGAGGCAGTCTTAGGGCAGGTGGGACAAGCATCCATGATGGTCAAAGGTGAAGGTAGAAAACTACTCTGGATGCACCTCTGCAATCAGGCAGCCAAGACACATCTCCCAAGCATTTGTTTTCTTGTATACTGGGAGAGAATTAGCCACACAAACAGAAGCTTGCACTACCATGGATCATTTTTTCTATCTGCCAGAATAATCTGGCACCCATAAAATACCACCACAAGCAGGGATAAATATCCATGCTGCTGTGAGTCTATCATTGATTCTACTCTGCTGAAGCAACTGACTTTGATTTGAAAATTAACAAACATGACCTTGTTGATTGTTTTTATGTTGCTGATTTTTATTTATATTTATTATTCTTTTATTTATAAATCATTAGCAAGGAGATGGAAATTCTTCTAATTTCTCCACTTTAGCCAAAAATCAGACTGTGGATACCTGTGTGCCCTTCCCAAAAAGCATTCTGTCACTAGTTCTCCTGTTATTCCTGAATGGCTTTTCATTCATCACCTAACTTCCTTCACAAAACTTTTGTCTTCACTTTTCTGACACTCATAGCAGAGAGTTGAAAGCTCCTCTTTTCCTTTTTGCCCAGAGCTCTAAATGACAATGAAGGTCTTATGTGGCCACTTCTCCCTCTGCTTTTCTTCCCATCATGTTCTCAGGCAAATCTATATTTGTCTGACCTGATTAACATGTCGAGACTCTGCTGCCCACTGAGAACCTCTCTAGAGACAACCAGGTCACCAAGAGCCAGAGCCGTAAGATCTGGGAGGTCATGAGCCTGCAAACACTCTGTATTTGGAAAATTCACAAAGTCCTGTAATCAGCAGAGCTGACAGGCACATGGATAAACCACAGGCACTGAGAACAGGTCACAGTGGTGCTTGTGAAGGAAATATGTGCCTTACTAATTTATTTGTGTTCTTAGGATGGCCTGGTAAACATGCCAACTTGAAACAGTTTGATGGCTTTCAACAGAACCCCCAAGAGATACAACTCTCCTGTGGGATGGGAGGGCAAAGCCCTCACACAGACTTCAATAAATGGTTAAAAGAAAAAAGGTAAAGAGCAGGAGAAAGGGGGGGTTATTTCAGCAGAGGAAAATCTCAAGAGAGGTGTGCATCAGTGACCTTTGCTGTTCAACACAGTCTCAAATAAGCTTGTAAAAGGTCAGAAGAGAAGCAGGGAGGCCAGAAACTTCACTAGCCTAATCACAGTTATCCAGACAAGAGTAGACTTTGCATATGTATCTGGTAATATCAAGTGACTAGACAATAAAGAGCAGATTAAATTCTGTCTGGATAAGCATAAAATTATGCACATGGGCAGGGAAAAAACTGCCATCAGTTTAATAAATAAAATGATGGTATCTCTAAGCTAATAATAATCCCTGAGAATGGTATCTTAGCTGATGATACACCAAAAACACCAGCTCTGTACTCAGCAGTAGTCAAAACCTTCACATACCCAGAATTATTATACAAGCAGTGGAAGACACTATAGGGAACATAATTATTATCTTCCTGTATAGGTGAATAAATCAAATTCTCTGCACAAGTTGCCATGACAGCTCACTAGAACTATAGACCTATAGTTAGGTAAGTAAGTGTCTTGGGGTGATTCAGTGACAACACTGTATTCCCCATCACCTGACTGAAATTATTTTGTACCTTTAAACTCCATAACTCTATTCCAGATGTAAACTACAACTTGCTTCCTCAATCTGTTAACTGTTGTAATTGAATTTATCCCTCATGCACCAGCATAGCACAGCATCTTGGAGATGTGCAGCAGTACAGGACATGAAGGAAGCAGAATTAATACCTGAAGGAAGGAGAAGTTTACAAGGTAAATAATTCTTGGTGACACTGTAGTCACTCTTTGCAGCATGTTTTCTAGGCCATGTGCAAACCTATTTAATTAGAGATTATAAAGCCCAGCATACTGGAATAGTTGCACTTGACAAGATCAATAATGTCAAAAGGTGGACACAATTAAAAACAATATAATTACAATCCTGCCAAGAGTTGGCTCTGGCACACTGTAGGAAACAAATCCGAACAGAGCTGTTCCAGTGGATTCATCAATATCCTGGTTAAGCTACAGCCACTTTCTAAGTTTTGCAATTCCTTCAATCAAGTAATGCTATTTTTCTCTTACCTGCACTTGCCTCTCACAAACAAAAAAAGCTCATCCTCCTATAACCTCAAAATGCAGAGGTCCCATGTCTTACAAGTAACTTCTAGCTGTTGTCTGATCATAAACCAAATTGTCTTCCCCCTTGCTATGCACCCCATTTCCACTAGAAGTTTGAAAGTTTTACACTTAGATTGTTTCAGTTTGTGCCAGAGACAGGCTTAAAGCAGAAGTGGATGCTGCGAGCAGCTGAGCTCTTAAGGAGTCTCTCTGTCTCTTTTATTTCAATTTTCAGGTGCACTTTAAGCTGCCTTGTGTTAATAGTGATGGACCAATCACAGCATATATTATCATAGCATTAGAGGCTGAAATCTTTACTTCTTCTAGCTGAACTGGGAAAATTTCCTTTTCTCACTCTCAGAGCTTCTTCTTTCCCAAGGTAGGAGGGAAGCACATTCAAGCAGATCTCACGAGTGCGACGGCAAATCAAATTCAGTTATCAGACAGAAGAATCAGAAGCCTGAAATGGCCAATCTTCTGAAGCACCCTGCAGAGTTATCAGTGAAATGTGTAGCTATTTTCCCTCATCCATAATGTGCCCTGCACACACACATTGTGCAGAGAATCTGAGATTGCTGCATTAGGGTTCTTACCAGGAAGGGGAGAATAGTTTCTTGGTTTTGCTAAATGAAATTCTTCCCTGTTGACATGGCTATCAAGATTTCCAAGTAGCTTTCTGTCCACCTCCCCTTGCACAGTTCCAGGAGAGCCATCCCTCTCCAACTTTTTGGTCTCAGGAGTCTCACACATGCAGATCAGAGCTGCTGGTGACTAACAAAAATGTTTGCAAGAGGGCTCATACAGTTTGTGCCTCCAACTGCTGGGCTGCTTATCAAGCATCACTCTAGGCTGCTCTGCTTTTAACTGTCCTTTTGAAGAGTGTTCAGCCTGTCACCTAAGGAGGCAGGGAAGCTGGCAGGCAGGGCTTGGGACAGTTCCTCAGACACCTCCTCCCAGCCTCCGGCTCAGACCCGATCCTGCAGGCCTGATGAATCACAGCAGCAGCCGTGTCTCCATCGGGTGGAAAGGGCTGCCTCCGTAGATGGTGTTAATTAACACCTTGCAACAGCGACATCAGCAGCATGGGGGGGGGAGGAGGGAGCCAAAGGGAAGGTGAAATTAAAAGCCAGCCACGGCTCAGTGGAGCATTAGTGTCCAGGTCTTTGTCTGCCAGCCTGCAGACCTCAGAGGGATTTCATTCTGCACCAGCCCAAGGGGACACAGTGTGCTTGTGACAAAGCTTCTGTGGAGGATGTTCCTCCCCAGCTCTCCCCAAGTCTTTGCTATCCCCACTGGGATAAATGATGTGAAAACAACCTCACTGTTTTTCTGGAGATGGAATGAGAGGGTGCTGGCATGCTCCACTGCAGACTGCTCCAGGCTTGGCCACACTGCCCAGCCAAGTTAGACATGCATTGTTCTCTTAATCAAAAGCTGTGTTGGGGTTTCAGATGCTGCAAGACAAGGATCCATCAAGCAATAACCAAAAAGCATGAAATACAATATTTCATTTAGAGCCATGCTACATGATTGGACTCTATTTGTGAAATTAACGCGCTATTCAAGGGAACTTGCATCCAGGTGTGTTACAGGGATATCACTCCCCCATAATTTTTATAATTAGTCTGTCAGAGCAATACTCTCTCTTCCCCCAGCAGAGAGCAGTCAGGAACTCAACACTTGTCCCCAATTTAATCCTCACTGTGACCAATTTCTTTACTTCTTTGTGAGGGAACAAGGCTCCAAACAAAAGAACTCCAAACTCTTCACCAGTACTCCTGATTATGGTCAACTTAGTGAGCAATGATTGTGTCTGTCCCAAAATATTCTGACAATCAAAAACTGAAATGATTTGTTCTTCCCATTTCTGAGCTTCTTTCTTTGTCTCTTGTCCAGGTGGAAATGAAGACAATGTGAGGATCCCATCCACTCTATTGCAAGTTCCACAGAAGAATATTGAATAGAAGACAAGAATGACTCCTAACCAGAGAGAAAGACCTTATCTGTAAGTCCAGTGCAACTTTTCTTAAACAAAACCAGGTATTTTTTTCCATTTCTTACAGCCTGGCAGTACAATAAAAATGATGTATTCTGATGCTCAGTCCTTCTAAGGTATATACCAGCAATAAATCATAGAGAAACAAGAAGTGCAAGTATCAAAATGTGCAGTGGTACTTTCCCCCTGTACTAAATCACCAGCTTGACTTCCTTGGTCTTGATAGGCTAAAAAGTTTAATTAAAAAAGAACACACTTATCAGACCACTTGCAGAAAACTCATTTTACCATGAATTTTAAGATAGAAACTGTCTCTCCTGAGGCAACTGTAATTCTCTTTTTTGACCTGGCATGTGGAAGCAGACTAAGCAAAGCAAAGGTATAAAGGAGTCATACTACAGAAGATAGCTGGGAAACGTGCAGTGACATACTCTGCATTAATAAAGCAGTAAGACAATGGCTTGCACTCTCAAACAAGGTGAATGCACAACAACTTTGCAGGAAAATAAACCTAGATTAATAAACTTTATTCTGCATTGAATTAAGAGATATTATAACATATCCCATAGCATTACGCAAAATAGACATTTCTTGACTATTGGTAAGGGTGGGTTTGCTTTTTTCCTTTTTTATTATCCACCCAAATTACATTACTGCAGTTTGACTTTCAGGCTGCGGCCTCCAAAATTAAGTAATGGAATTCAAGTGAGGGATAAAGTCATCGATCGGTGCCGAAGTCGTTTCGCTAATGTATTTTGGGTAATCCTGCCAGCTGGACTGGCTCGTAGCACCAACCAAGGGCAGCCAGAGCAGACAGCTGTCCTCACTGAGCCTGGATCTTTCTGTCAGCAGGCACATGCCTCGCTCCTCACAGTGGGAAGGGGCTGCTCCCAGGTGACAGAATTCCAAGAAAACACCGTGATTTTGTCAAAGGTGAATTTCATGGTGGCCCAGAGCAGTTGTTGGGGATGGGGGGTGCAGTGCAGGCACAGAATCACAGAACTGATTAGGTTGGAAAAGACCTGAAATCGTCGGGTCCAGCCTGTGAGTGAACACCCCCAGGCAATTAGAGCGTGGCACTGAGTGCTGCTCCCCGTCTTAAACACCTCCAGGGACTGAGACTCCACCGCCTCCCCGAGCACACCAGTCCAAAGGGACTTGTAAGGGACATACCCGTGGAAAACAGGCAGTGGGGCCAATCTGTGCACCCTCACAGAAATAAAATTCCACAAATATTTTGAATCGCAAAATCACCTTGAAATGCTGTTTCAGTAGCAGCTCTTCCTTACACCTTAAATTGCATGTTTTCACTGAAAAATCAAGATCATTATTGGCTAGATAAGTTTTATGCAACTAATAAACTACATTTTCTAGGGAAATGGCAAGAGAGAACATTTTTGGGGCATGAGGAGAAGTCTAGCTTGGTCTCCTAAAAGGAATCCAAGTAAAAGAGTTCAGCTTTGTAATCCATATAATCCCTTTGGATAAGAAGTGACAGGACACACAACCCCCTTGCACTGCACCCAGATCTCAAATTTATGGCAGCAGCACTTGTCAAAGTGTTATTATTGGGGCTCAGTTCAGTTACAGAATCTTGGAGTCCAATTTTCTCTTCTACTTTCAGATACAGTCCCAGGCCCATCAAAGTCACTATCAGATTCCTTTTTGGTGATGGAAGGACTTCATTAATTTCCTGCTTAGTCTCAGTCCAAAGGTTAATTACTTTGGAAACTCAGAAGGAAAATTACTTGGCACCCACAAGTTATCTCAAGCTGCAAACACTGATTCAGCTCCATCAGTTGCTGTCATCACTCTTTTTTCTTTTCTAGGCAAAACTTGTTTTTTCCCCCCGATCTCCTCCATAGTTCCTATCTTCTCAGTTCCTATTTGGGCCATTCCCAGTGCTCTTGCTGAGGCCTTGGGGGTGCTGATTCATGGCAGAATTACTTGGTTTTGACACTCCTTGCCTGTATACCTGTGTATCATACTCAGTTTGTAGAGGTGTGCTGTCGACACCTGCTCATTTAGACTCCTGCTGTGCCTCCCTCACCCTTCTCCTGTTGCTGCCTGTGTTGTCACAGCTCATGCCTCTTACTTCCAGGGAGGTGCACTGAGCTCCCTTCATCCAGCTCCTCCAATTTGTCCTCATAAAATTCTCATCATCACTGCTGAGGTGCTCACAATCCTTCTCAACTGCTCTTTTTGGACCATGCAATCTCCTCCACGGTATCCAGGTAGGGCAATTCCACACGGTGTAGTCACAGAGGTGAAGTATCACCCTCTGCTTTCACAGAGCTCCTGCAGCTGGGTCCCTGCTGAGACATAACTGGGGGAATGATAAAGGTCATTCCTCCCTGAGCTCTTCCTGCCCTGGGGCCTTCCCAGCCCTGATGTGCCTGGTCTGGTGCAAGAGATAAGCAGGGCACCCTGCAGCTCCTCCAGGCACAGCGGGGTGAAGGCTGGAATCAACACCAAACCTCAGCTGTGGAAAATGCTGTAGCATCAGCGAGTGGTTCAGTGTCACCTTTCTTTGTGCAAGAACAGCCTTTACCTCGGGGACAGGCTGGATCCATGAGTGAACCAGCAGGACAGAGAGATCAGCTCTCCAGCAGGAAAACGTCCTGCTGTGTGTTTTCCCAAAGAGTCACATCTGCAGGACGAGGTGAAATGCTTTCCATGCTCCTAGTGCTGCCACTATTCTCCTCCTCGTCATCATCACTAGACAAAACAACTAAACAGAAAATACTAAATTCTCAACCACTACATTCTTTTTCAGGTAGATAAGTGTGAGGCACAAATGGAATTTGGCTTTAGCAGCTGGTCAGCATTAACCCTGTCCCTGCCCTGGGGGGCACAGAACAGCTGCACTGAGAGTGCTCCCACTGAGCTCCTGACTCACAGAGAGTAAATGCAGGAGAGGAGACCACGGGTTTGCTCTGAAAAAGGAGGCAGCTCCTGGCCTGTGGAGTCCCTTGGCTGGAGGAGTGGCTCTTTACAAGGACTGTGGGACCCGAGCCCTTCCCTGGCTACACCACAGGCTTCACCTTTCAAAGAAGGCAGCTGGGGCTGCGAGAACAGTTTGTTCCTGTCTTTTGCAACTGCTTCACTACAGAGAAAGGATTTCAGTCTTCAAAACGCTTCTCTTGCACTAAGTTAGTACTTAATACCAATAGCAGCTAAAAGAAGTGGAACGAGCTCTTTGTCAAGGATGCCGGTTGCCAAACAGGGAGGGCTGGCTCTGCTCTCCGTGCGAGCAGCAATGTCGAAAGAAGCTGTTCCCAGCAGGTGGCACAAGAGCTCGAGCTGCTTCAGTCTCTGCTCTCGGCAGCCCGTACCTGCCCTCAGGTGTGCGACCTCTGGCACAGGAAAAACCAACCTGAGATTTGTACTAAGATAATGTATTGCAGTGCATAAAGCTTTGTTCAGAAATGCCGTCCTGAGGAGTTGCTCAGTTTTAGCGATTTGGTTTTTTGGTCGTTTGTGTTGAAAGCAGTAGGTCTGTGGGTACCAGAAGCAAACAGTTGATGGCACTGCGTGATCGCTGTCCCTGCAGTTGATGTCTCCCTGCAGCCTGACTCTGAATGGAAAACGAGGGTGTTTCACTTCTGTGCTGAAGGAGAGACACTCACAAAATGAAATCAGCACCTCTTAAGTATGTTTTATTTCTTCATTCTTCTGGCACTCATTTTCTCTATCTTCTGCTCTGGATGTTTCAAGTGTTCTAGAGGTGGATCTCACAGATCACTAAACAGTGGATTAGGTGATGGATCCCAAATGGAACTGCTTTATGTAGTGGTTTATGGCAGCTGTCACAGCTGACCTGCTGGAGCTGCTGGAGCTGCTGGAGCTGACAGCTGTGATGTCCACCAAAGTCTCATCAGTATATTAAGAATTCCATCATTTGTCAGTGCTGGTTCTGGTGTACTTTGAATTGCACATGGTGGCCCTAAGAAGGAAACTTGTAAGGAAGCAACAAGGAACACAAACAAGGAAAACAGTATTTTTTAAATTAATATTTCTGCAATAGGAAATTAAAAAAGCTCCAAGGGAAAAAATTCTGCGTTTCTTGTCTGACTTGTATTTTCTCTGTGCATAAGCTGCTTGTGACATTACAGACTACTGTGATGAAGTTAAAACTAGAATTAGGTTAGTTAGAACTAAAATTACAGCTAAACTGGGCCCTGGGATAAACATCTTGCATACGATAGAACTATTATTAACTTTAATTGAAGCAACATTTAAAGCAAAGAGCAGCAGGTTTTCCTCATGGTCCCTGCCAACTAAATGCTAGACTAAATAATACTTTGTTTGGGCATCTTTCAGTCCTTCCTTCTGTCCAAGGAATGCAAGTGGTTTAGTGCAGCTTCTCTATTAAATGTGATTTGGACCAAAGTCAAATGGCTCTTTTAATTTGAAGGTGTTTGAAGGTCTGAAGGTGACTTTAGAGAACACAGTTAAGAGCATAATTGCAAGGGAACTTAAAAGAAGTAACTGTGGGAGCATGAAAATATAAGTGACCTAAATAGTATAAAATAGTATGATGGGAAATATGGTTGGAACAAATGTCTTGGATGGGATAGGAATTCAGCTCCAGGAATGCAATTTTGGCAGTAGTGCCCCAAACAGAGAATGCTATTTCTGGGGAAATGCACTGAACTCTGGGTCATGAATTAACTCAGGTAATTTATGTTCTGCTCATAAAAAGTGGCAGTGCAAAAAAATAAGCAGAAATGGAATGGAATATATTGCTGTAAATTTTGTAGCTGCTGGGACCTGGAGAGTTGTCGTGTACATTTGATGCCAGGTAATGCCTAAGAAGAATTCAAGCCAAGGAACACATAGCAAACCCTTCAAAGCTGCCAACTCAGTGACCCTAAGGAAATTCAGGTTCAAAGCAGCATGTGAAGAGAGGTTTGAAGAGGTGACTTCCCAAACCCTGAACTTTATTTATTAGCTGTTTCTGACAAGCCTTAAAGAAAGGCAAATGTCTCGATATTTTGAAATTGCATGGCATGTGTTCATTTTCATAGGAAACTCTGATCTTTAGGAAATACCAATATTATTCCATTTCCTGATTTCTCATTCTTTTCTCTCTTGGTATTTAATACCAGTCTGCTGTGCAGAACTTCCAAGCCAGAGTCTCTTCCAAGACTTGGCTGCCTGGGTCCCACAGAGCTCCAGCTTCCTCACAACCAGCTATCCTCCAGGTGCCTTTGAAGTGGGATTTCTGCTAGAAAAGCAGCTATGGAAGAAATAACCCTCCCTGTGGTAATGACAGTTAGGTCTGCTACAGTTTTGATAATATTTCACTCCTCAACATGTGCAGGTCAGCTGGAATTCTTTATTGGAAGATGCAGCCAGATAAGAAACCTCCACTTGGCAGAAGAATGGGTCCCTTTGGGATTTGGTGAGACCAGCTTGGACAAGTCCAGGCCCCTTGTGGCAAATGTGGGAGAAAACTCTCCTTAATCCACAGCGTGGTGGAGCTCCTTCTTTGGTATAATGCATAGGGGAGTCTGCCATGACGTCTTCTCTGGATGTCTCCAGGGAAAGGCAGCTTCTCTCACAGCGATATGTATCTGTTTCAGGCCATACTTCAAAGTCCAGCCTGGGTTTTTGGTGTTTGCTTTTCTCCTTTTAAACAGGAACTATCCAAAGGGCTAAAAATCTGAAGTTTAAAGAACTATACAAGCTGCCTGGAGCTCCAAAGCGTTTCTTTATAATTAATATAAATGCATTAAATATTTAACCTTCATCTTGTGAAAACCTTGACTTTTAAAAAAGAATTTACAGCACAGGGTGGAGTTTTATCTGCTCCTAAATAGGACAGCAATTTTCTTCCTTCCATTTCTGCCCCAAATCTCAAATTCCAGAGTGCAATGAATCAATTGCAGAGGAGAACATGACTGTTCCTGCACCTCCCTGTGCAATTGACTCTCAAAAACTTGATTTTTCTCAGACGAGGCAGGGTGAGAGTTCTGAAGTAGCACAACTCCAGCTGGATATCTGTTCTTTATTCTGGCTTGTGTTTCAAGGTGTCTTTTTCTTAATAAGCACCTACCACTAGACCATTAATAGTTTAACAGTCCACAGCTTCCAAGGAAATGCTTACCAGCAGTCAGAGCTGGAAAATAACTCAGAGAATGGCATAGGCCTGATAAAAGGATTAATAAATCACAGCCCTGAGAGCTGTGAGTTCAGTTTTGTCTGACACTGGCTCTAAGGATTATTTTGTACATTCAGTGCTCTTAATTGCTTTTTCTCCCCGGAAGTTTGTGTGCAGCTCTGGGGTAGATTTGGAGAGTTTTCCCAAACAAACTGAACTAGATTTCTTCCTAAATTATATTTAAACTCTGGTCCTTACAGTAGACATTTGTATTTGAGCTGAAAAACACAGAGGGGAAGGAGTGACACCTCTTCTCATGGCAAAAGTAGAATATTTTTGCAGAATAAAACTGCCAACCATTTCAACCTAGCTCTGCTATTCCGCTTTTACTGGAATTGTTCCGTCTGTTTCTCTGGAAATGAAAGTCTGTTTCTACTCCTGCCACCTGCTATTTCCATATGAAAAAGCTGTTTGGTTATAATGAAGGTACCATTTCTCCCAAGGGCAAAGTAAGGACATTTCATCACACTGCTCTTCCTGAATTTTCAGTAACCAGATTCAATATGTTACTAGATTTGATCTACTTTTCCACAAAGCTTAAAGCCTTTAAGGGAAACCTCAAGTTCTGTCTGTGAGTATTTACAAAACAAAATGTCATTTCCCTGCTGAACTGTAAGACAGTCTGATCTGGCAAAACAAAAAAGAGAATCCAAAACCAAGATTCACTTCAGCTTTGAGATTTTCCCAGTGACAAGCATTTGGAAATCACAATGATTTCCAAGCACAGACCATATTTTTATCCCAGGCTGGGATAAAAACAGTGCAAACAAAAAGTTCCTTCATGCTGACCTCGATGTGAGCAATGGGGGGCAGTTGAGACGGCCAGAATTTGGTGTCCTGTGCAAGTCAGCTTTTTGCAGATTCATTTGTGGTTTTTAAGAAGCTGTTTAAATTGTCCCTTGACTCTCCAAATGAGTCACTTTTGACACCCACCTTTTAATGAACCCCTTGACAACATGAGCGTTGTTCTCCTGCTTTCCAGGAACAGAGCAAGAAAACAGTCTGTAGGCTGATCCTGGGCCACCTGAGTTTCCTCAGCAGGATTCCTGGAGAAGAATCACAGAAAACTGATCCTCCTCTTAACATTTGTATAGATGACTCAATATCTAACCCATGACAGAGTGTACTCTGGAGTACATGACACCCGGGAGTTTCTAACAAAATTAGTTCAATGTTGCAGGCCTGGATTCACTGCAGGAGATTCCCAACTGGCTGCCCAAAGGCTTTGGCAAGGGAAAGAGCACGAGGTCTGCCCTGGGCCATTTGCTGCACTTTCAGCTGTGCCTCAAGTCACCTTTTCAGAGCAGTGCAGACACAAACATGAATCAGAAGAGATTGCACAGTTATGAAGCTCTTTTCAGCACTGTGTCCTTTCTCCTGGCAGCCTAGCAATCCCCTGGGCTGAGATACACTCTCTGCTCTGTCCAGGGTTAATAGGTATCATCAGGATGGAAAGGAACAGGCTGCATTGAAAACTGAACAGAAGACACAGCTGAATTTTTTATCAAATCCCCAGAAAGCCATCAACTGTCACTAGAGCTCTGGCCAGGATACTACAGCTCCTTGGAGACTATCCAGATTCATAAAAACACACTAGGCCTATTGCTGCTTCTTTGACTTCTTTAGGTTCCTCCCTATGTTGAATTCTGCAGGAATAAGGATTGGGGCCCATAGCAGACTGAGGCTTTCTTGAAAATCCCGATTGACACTTCCTTATTAGTATTAAAGATCTGCCTGGATTTTGCAAGTCATCTTTATTTCAAGCCTGATTCATTTATCAAATACTCACAGATCAGCCAGAGGCCAGGGCAGTACATGGGAACGTGTTAACATGTTCACTCTTGGATTGCCAAAACATTATCCAATTATCTATGCTAATGCCAGCTGCTTGGAACATGAAAGACCTTAATAAATTAAAAAATGTGGTAAAGAAACAATGAAATGAGAATAGCTGAAGATGTCTCCTCAGGCTGGCTGAGACAGAGATGCAAAGAATAACAAAGTCATCACAAATGAACACCTAAACATTTTGCAAACATGAATATATCAAGGGATGAAGTCATTGTAGCCCCAGGAATAGAGGCAGAGTGTGTCTTTTTGGTTTAAATCGGTTTTCTGACAGATTTCTTGGAGGAAGCACCACAAAACTGCTGTAAGCCCTGAACTACAAGTGCTACCAGCCACTAGATGTCCCAGAGCTGCACTCAAACTGCACCCATCAGCTGCAGACAGAGGGAGGGCAAACTTGGTGGTGCAGGAGACAAGGTATAATTTATCAGACTAACTGATTTGTCTGGAGTCAGCACATACATGTCATTCTTTAGGGCTTGTATTGTGCCTGTGATGGTGTGAGGCAATAAAGAATCTGAACAGATGGATCTGAGGAAGAATTTCCACATCCCAAAGCTGCTTTTGCTTCATTTATCGTTACCTTAAACAAGGGTACAGCAACACTGATATCACAAGAGGAAAGCAAAGAGGGATGGGAAGGGTGTTAATAAGCTCCTCAGAATAGCAATAAGGAAGAGCAGAAGGCAAATATTTCTGATCTTGTCAAGCCAGTGTAACCGTGGGATCTGCACGTGCACATAAAGGTGCAATGTCAGGTTGCTTTTCTTTTCCTGTTCCTCATTTATGGTTTAGCAGCTTTGCTCAGCAAGCTGCAATGATGCAAGTTTCTATACACACATGCACTGCTCTGCCCCCACTGTTTCTCCCTTCATTTAATTGCTTTGCTATAATATTCAGAAGTGCTGTGATTCTGCATTCGACCCAGGAGAAAGTTGTGAACAGCTCACTCAGAGGAAAAAACCAGAAAATGGCTCAAGCATGGCTTGTGCTCCTTCCACACAGAAGAGGTTTAGAAACACAAACCTTTTCAACATCCTGATGCCCACAGGGCCTCCCTCAGCCTATGTTTGACCTCCCTTCACCTCCAATTCTTGGCTAATTCTTCTCCTCTGAGCAATCTTTATGATGATCAACCATGTCTCTGCTTGTGTGAGGCCTTATGCAGCGCTGGAGTGTTGTGTTAGGGCTCCCATATTTCTCTTCTCCATGTTGCTCTGCTGCTCCATCCATCTGATACAGCCCAAGCAGAATAACTTTGCCCTCTGAACACACTCCTCACAGCAGGTTGGGATTTTGGGGTGCTCAGAAACCCTGGAGGAAAACCCTCAAAGCCCATTGCTCTGCTCCCTGCTCCAAGTAATCTTCTACATGACTTTTTCCTGATTATCAGGGAAAACAGAGACTGGTCCTGCAATGTTCCCAAATCTGCCTCTTTCCTACAGCACTCACTTGCCACTCAGTTGCTATTTCTTCTCTGTCAGAGCAGTAATTTAATAACACATACCAGGATCCAGCCAGCATGTCCAATAAAGGAACAGAAGCAATTTAATGTGATTCATGATCAGTCACAACTAAGCAACAGGACTTATTCTTTGGCATTCATTCCTGGGAGTAAGGATTCAAGGAAAAAAGAGATATTCTTGATTAGATTCAAAGAAAGTAGAGGAGTCTACAACCTCACAGACGGAAAGGAAGAGAAATGAATGCAGAACATAATTATTTTTGTAAGTGACCCCCTGCACTGCTGGATGAGGAGGGAGAAAGGGTTGTAGCTGAGAACTGTGGTGCTGCCACTTGCCTCCTCCAAACCTTTCCTGCCAGAGTGTAAAAAAATTCAGGAGACAAGGCTGGATGTGACAGTAAAAGGTTCTTGAGGTACTCTGATGTCTTGCTTGCTTCCCCTTGAATACATCAACTACTAAGCAGGGTGAGATAGAAATAGGGTTTTGGATGCAAAAGGGTTGCATGGGGGCATCTGCTCTCCATTCTGGTGCAGAATGGTGGTGTCATTTGTGCTTGGCAGGTCCTGAGGATGAATGAGAGAGAACTAATGAGAACATCAGAAAGAAACCATTTATTAATGCTTCCCTTGGTAGGAAAATCCATCCTGTCAGTCTTTTGTTCCTTCTACCTTACTTACAACTCAGTGACACTGGGTGACATTTTTAGCTTAGTCATTTTATCAAGGCTGTGAGATAAATCACTGCCCAGTGTGGGAAGTGATCTCTGCAACATTTATAGCAGTGTGGGGTCTCATGAAATCTTAATTTAATGACCTTTGAGTAAGAATAGAGGCAAATTACACCCCTGTCAGGCAACCATATCCTGGGCTCAATCAAATCCTGCCATCTACTTCTCTGGCTGTTCTGATCCTGTGCTGCAAACAGGCCCTGGTCTCAGATGATCCTCTCCTTCAGTCTAATGGGAGTGCTCAGAGACTTCATTTCTGCAGCCAAAGCTGCAGGCAAGAGGGATAAAACCTTTTCCCAGAGTGCAGCAGTGATGGTGAAAGAGCTGTCAGTTGTCAGGACTGCCAGGCACGGGCTTTAGCTGATGGTTAATGCCATCTAAAAGCAGACAGGGAGGGGAGCAGGAGAGGCTGCAGCCTTGCTCTTCTGAAGCCTGTCCGTGACCATAGGAGCAACAATCAAGACCTGTGACAGCATTATCACACCACATTCATCTGACAAAATTGTCATTTTGCACTTTGGGCCTGGGGAAGCCCCGTGATGGGCAGGATGGCAGCCAAGCCTTGATCTATGCATGATGTGACAACCCTGTCACAGTGCCTAGGGACCTCCTGTGGCACGTATGGCTCTGTGGTTAATGGCATTAACCCAAGCAATAACTGTGAGGGATCAGGACAATGTCCTGGGAACTGCACCCCAAAAGCTCAGTGATAAGTTCACAGTGCAGCTGCACAGAGATTGTGAGCAGCAGGCAGCAAAACAAAGCACAGTGTGGGCTCCTGAGCAGGTGAGCACAGGCTGCCCAGGCTGTTATACTCTTCTGGTTGTCAGAGGACTGGTGTTACTGTCCTTCATAAAACATCCCTTCAGTGCCTCTTTATCTGCCCACTTCTCTTTCTATGGCCAAGCCTCTGTACTCCTCTCTGCATATATATCTAAATAAAGGAAGAAATCAGAAGAAACACTGGAGCAGCAGTGATGCCACTCTTCCTATGATCATCATTATTTGTCATATCTACCATCAGTTGTGGTTTGTTTGTACTGGGTTTTGTCCAAAAGCATGGGAATAATTCCTCACCAGAGGGAACACAGAGTGCAGTTTAGGATGTGATGCAACAGGTGGGGGTGTTTCAAACTGGCAAGGACCATCGCTCCCTGTTTGGCTGTGTGGCAGATCTCTTTGGCCCTGGGCAGGAGGCAACCAGGGAGCCTCTCGCCTGCAAGGGAGCAAAGAGAAAGTGTTTGGTGTCAGCTCTGCCCGGTAATGAGGACAGGAGCGCTCCTCAGAAGTGGAGGAGTGGCTTTGCCAGGATCTGAACTCCTGGGTGGTGGGACGCGGCTGTCAGGAAGCCCGGCCAAATGTCTCCGAGAGCTTGTGACGTGGCACTGCCTCGCCACCACACACACACCATCTGCCACCAGCCGTCCCCAGGCACAGCCTCAACGTGTAGCTGCTCTGCAAAGCAAGGCTGCAAATTAGCTCTGGGAGAAGGAGGCTGGTAGCAAATGCCACCCCACGCAGAGGTGCTGAGTGTGGGCTCTGAAATGAGGTGGGGGCAATGCACGGTGTCCTGCAAATGTCTGGCCATGAGTGTCTCTCGTGGCTGAAGCCAAGGGCTGCTCATTGCCCAGTTCACACAATCACCATCTCCACAGGCCAAAATGACTTCATCTTCAGTGGCTACCTCACAAAAGTCCAAAGAAACCTCCCTAAAGAGAGAGAGAGGAGACAGCTCCCAGTGACAGATTGACTCGGTGTTGTGTTGGGCTGGTGGAATGTGTGCATGTGCAGCCCCTTGCACCTCGGTTTGTTTGAGTAGATTTGGAGCCCAACTCCCTAGCCAGCACAGGGTCTACCAAACTGCTGATCCCTCTGCCAACCTCATTCCTCTTCTGCAGTTCAGACACCCCTGGTTTTCCCATGAGATGCTGCAGGGCTGAGTCTGCCTCCCATCCACAGCATAGCTGTGGAATGCACACTGGTCCCTACCGTGGGTGCACAAGATAACCTGGAACTGGTGTTTGCTTTCTATAGGGCCCATCTCCCACATGTGATCCATTGCCTTCTTTATTGGTAGAACTCTCCTTGAAGTAGAAGAATTTGCCATTTTAAGAGGAAACTGTTATTGATGAGCACTAAGGGTGTCACAGATTTTACTGTCCTCTACCCTCTCCCTTTCCCCTCTTAATTTTATTGCTGTTGGAGACAGCCATCTGCTCTGCCTGCCCCAGGGCTCAGCCCTTGGGATTATAATATCTCCAAGCAGTCCTGAGCACAGGAAAGCTACGAGCCAGTAGACTCTGTGAGCACCAGAGTGAGGAAGCCTCATGGGAACCGAGTGAGAAAATAGCAGGCCCAGCCTGATCATCGTCTTGGAGCACTCCCTTCACTTGGGAAGCTGAGACCGGCGGCGGAGAGAAGCTGCTCTGGGTTATCACTGCTGCGCATGGAGCAAACCTGTGCCAGGCATTTTTCTTCGTTCCCAGGCTGCTTGGCACCTGTCTGCCACCCAGCTCAAATCCAGAAACTTTGCAAAAAAAAAAAAAANAAAAAAAAGGATGCCAGGCTTCTGAACTGCTTACTAGAGAGTTCCTTCCCAAGAAGGAAAATGTGGCTTTCTAACGCAGCTCCTGTTCTAGGGGTTTACAGTAATCATCTGCAGCCTGATAGCACCATGAGGACTCCAGCAAAGCCCAGATCTGTGACACAGTCAGCAGAGGCTGGACAGAAGGAGCAGGCAGTTTAGGATTGTCCCTTGCCTGGCCTTCTGCAAACTGGGACTCCAGTGCAGCTGCATGGGGCTGATAACCTGCTGCACTGCTCCATGTGCACATCACAGAGCTGAAGGAGCTGAGCCCCAGGACTCTTCGTATCAAAAGGGTGGAATTTCAAGTCCAGCCTGGCCAGAAAAATCGATTTCTTTCTGCCCAAGGGTAGGTTTAGCAGTCTGTGCAGTGGACAGGTAGCACTGACAAAGTTGTTTCTTGGAGAGTAGGGTTGAGCTCCACCATCCAGGGCATTTCCCCTCCTCCCTCAGGAAACAGAACTGTGCTCCACTTTTTCCTCTAAGAACTTTCCTTTCTCCCTGCAGTCTTTAGTTAACGAGACATCTCCGCTCTAGAAACTCTGAAAAAAAAAAGTAAATTGTTGCCAACTTTCTTCGAGATTCCTTTACAGGGAGTCCAATAAAGCACAGGAATAGATCTGATTTGCTAGAAAGTAGGACTTTTTTTTCCCCTAGAGCTTGTTCCTATTGCCACAGAGAAAGCTGCAACACAGTGATCCACCTGCACCTGGGAGTGTGGTGGGAACAAACCCAGAGGCAGGTGGTGGATCCTTGGCTCAGCAGAGCTTCTGGGGTGCTGGCAAAGGGCTCCATGCTACTGCTCTGTTCATGATCCCCTGGTGGGATTTTAAAGTGGGGCAGATGTACATTAATGCCATTTCTCTGACCCTCCTGCCAAGTATGAGCTGTATGTGCTGGAGATTGCGTCTGTAAATGACGTAAACAGAAAGGAAACTTTATACCAAGTTTACACCAAGCAAGAAGAGGTGACATGGAGTGAGCCACAAACAGCCTTCCAAAGAGGGAGCTGGGTGTCTGTGAGTTTTCAGATCTGGGCTGAATGTTGTCCTGCTGAAGTGGGAATACAGAGAGTGCCACAGCTCCACACCTGTTCAAGGCACTGTGTCTGGCCCAGGAAATCCTAGAGCCCATCTGGACTCCCTGGGGAGGGCATCTACAGAATCCCACGTTTACAAAATGCTCACTTAGTGCTGGAGCTGGACACACTGGGATGAATGCCTTTGCCAGGGAAATGCATTCCCTTGGGGTGACAGGCTGCCTGCAGCCCTGCACAGGCATGTAGGACAGGAAACCAAGAAGAACAAATATCCTGTTCAAATACTGGAAGACAGCGTGTAATTGCCTGAGCTGGGAGCTGGCCAGGACTCCAGGAGCCATAGTGCTGCAAGAGCAAACGATGAAAAACGTGAGGGAGTGAGGGACAGGGGAAATGAGTACCAGGAGGACCAGACACAGATTTTTACTCTCTTTAGGAAGGCAACAGCACAGCATCTGTGCACTGTGCCTGTTGGTGGGGCTTCGACCCAGCAAGAGAGATGTGTGTGCCTGCTGCACCCTTCCCAGCCACTCCATCCCCCTGCAGAGCTGGGGATGTGCCCAGGGCAGGCTCTGGCCCAGGTACCCCATGTACCATCCCTCACTGCTGTGTCCCAGCCATAGCCCCTCACACAGAGCCCACAGCAGCTCCAAGGGACTCTGGGCCATGTTATACCTGTGCCAGGCCAAGGTGCATCCACACCTGAATGCTGTTGGGATGGCACATAAGGATTTGAGCCCAAAGCAGCCCAGGAGTCTGGTGAGGAAGATGTAGAGGGGTTGCAGCAATGCATCACAAACACTTTGGCGACAGAGCAGGGAGTCATAGCCTTCAGATGATGGTAGGAAACCCCTGTCACAGGGCTGTGGTGCGTGCAGAGACCAATCCACAGTTTCAGCCCCACCTCTGTGACCTTCCTCAGAGCTGGATGAAACCTGCTGAATTCAGACTCCTCCAGGCATTTCAGGGCTGTCTAGCACCAGGTCAGGCTGTGCTCTCTAACTCAATAGCTGCCAGCTGATGTGTGCATCAGGGAAGTGGCTCTGCCGGGCTACAAACCAGGACAAAACCCTCTGTGCTTTCTGAGGGAGGCAGTGCTGGAGTCTTTGCTGAGGAGCTTTCTCAAATTGGGCCAACCCTCCTGGCTCAGATTTCTGCCTCTGCTCGAAGGAATCTGGGTGCACACAGGATGATGATGATGATGTGCTGTTTTCTCAGGACTCTGCTGGGTTCCCTTGGCTGTCTCGTGCTGTGCTGCAGTTCCCCAGTCTCAATACTGGGCATCACCTGTTATGTTTGGTGGTGAAGTGGACCAGGCTCCTTTCTGGAGGACACTCTCACCCCACAAAGCTTGGTCCCACATCCTGTAGCTCATTCTTCTTGTGCTGCTGGAGCTGATGTACAACCTCCTTGGCCCAGTAGAGTCACTGGCTTTGGCTGAGACACAGGACCAGAGCCATGGCTGGCAGTGCCTGGGGGAGGCAGACAATTGGCTGGCTTTAGGGAATGTGTGTTGGGATCCAGGATTTACTATCAGCCCTGAACTCCTGTGTGTCCCATGGGATCTCAGAGATGATGCTGAACTGATTCAAAAGCCACCCTGGCATCAGGAGCTGCATTTTAGTGGCCTCTGGAGCACTGGGCTATGCAGTTCCCTCTGTAGAGAAGCGAGCAGCCTCCACCATCTCCTCCTTCCCATCCACATCACCACATATCCCATCACACTTTTCAAGAACCATTTTTCTCCTTAATCACCAGCCCCAAGTTTCAAAGTTAATTGGGGCTGGTGAGGTATAAATAGATGCTGGACCAGATGGAAACTCTGTCGTGATTTATAGCTCGCTGAGCCATCACATGTTCCACTTGTACTCTGAGCAAGGGCACCATTAATTATGACACTGCCCAGGCAGATCGCAGGGGAGGTTACAACAACGATTTTCAAGCTGAGGACTTAAATATAACCAGGTTGTGACGTTTTGCTGAGTGAGCGAGATGCAGACAGGACCTGCTTGTTGCAGTGGCACCGTTTCCAGAATATTTCTCCAGAGAGCCCCAGGGGAGCAGGTGAAGCAGATATTTTGGAGACCTTTTCATGGACAGAGCCAACATAGCCAGTCCTTTGCAGGATCCTGCTTTTGTCCAGGTGAACTGCAACAAAGCTGAGGGATATTTTCTAAGCCCTGGGAAGGGAGCACTGCGCATTCCTGGCCTGAGGAAACCCAAAAAAAGAAAGGAGATGTGGGCATCCCACGCTACCAGCTCTGTGTCCTTGGCTCCACAGCTCCAGCTGGATGTGGACCATCATTTGGAGCTCATGCATCACCCCCAGGGGCTGCAGTCCAGGCTGATGAGAGCAGTGGAGAGGGACATCTCCTCATCAGTGTTTCCTGGGGGATGTAAGGATCAAAGGACTTGCTGGAGGTCATCTGGGAGGGTCTGGTTCTGCACCAGGTCTCCTGAGTTTCAGGCCTCTTTTTATCACTGCCTGGTTCTTCTTGTAGCCCACGCTTAAAACTTCTATTCAGTCATCCATTGTGAATTGGGATTTTGCTAATTACTGGAAGAAAAGGAAGCTCAGGGCAAAGGGGGTGACTAGTCCTGCCTTTCCCCAAGCCCTTTCTGCCTCAGGAACACAATCCTCATCACTTATGAAGCACCCAGTTCAACAGAAGTTTGCAGTTGTCCTGATTTTCCTGGGACCTGCTGGTCAGAGGTAAAACGAGAACACAAGCAAGAGCCTCCTCTTGCTTTTCAAAAACATCAGCAATGCCCCTGCAATGTGCAGCTTCAAAATACAGACATGTGTCACACTGTACTGCCAGATATGGAGAAATCTTTGCAAAATCTTCCTTGGGAACTCTTTGCATGAGAAACTGAATAAGATGTGCAATTACAGAGCCATGATTTAAGAACTTAAAACCCAGCTAAGCTCAGTAGAAGGTATCAGACTTAAAAACAATACGTAGGGAGAATTTAATCTTGCAGGGACTGCAGTTATTTGAGGGGAGAGATTGTGTTTGGGATTAAGAGTCAAATTACTCCACAAGTTTTATTAAACCTTTATATTTTCAGCTGTACCTTCTTACGGCTGTTTTGGGACAGGAGCTTGATTTTATGATGGGCATAAATCCCCTCGAAATAGTTTGGATTCTCTGAAACAGACAAAACATGAACAAAATGGATTTGGGCTTTATCTGGGCTGCTGATGACTTAGAGCCCACACACAAGCATTTCATTAAGGCATGCAATCTTCCAGAAAGCACAAAAAGGTCCAAAAAAATCTAATTTCTCTAGTATTCCTAAAACCCCAAAGAAGCCCTGAGCACATACACACACCCCTCGCTGGGAACCCTCCTGTTCTGCATGCACACTCTTGCTGGGAAAGCGTGTCTGAGCATCCCTGTTTGAACTGATCCCAGCACTGACACACCACAGAAACATTCACCTGGGGAAGCAACCTCCTGGTTATCTTAGAGCTCCAGGCACCACAGCCCAGCTCCTCTGGGGGGATGCTGGGTGGGATTAATGCACTGTCCACCTGGCTGGACACACAATGTGGCTTTATGGTGGTGGGGGGCTGGGGGCTCAGGGGCTGCCAGGGGCTCATGGATGTGACTGCATCCACATTTATCCATCATCCACCTGACAAATTAATCCAAACACACATACATCATGTCCTGGTGTGCAGTGGATGTATCTGTGCAAGACAAATGTTTGGTTTTGAGTGAGCATCATTGCTGTAGCACAGAGGGCAGGAGCTGGGACAAATGCTTCCCCCCATTGATGTCCCTGATTAAGTGGCTTTATTCAGCTGGCAGCCAACTCTGGGACCAGGAGCTGAGCTCAGAGCTGAATGGAGCTGGCTGTCTCCAGCTGCAGGGTGGCATCCCTCTCCAGCTGTCTCACAGGTAATGTCATGCTATCAAAAGAACACTGCCTACAAAAATACCTGGGAAAGAAAAAACAGGTGTCTCTGGCCTGATGCAGGCAGTGCTGGCTCTGAGGCCCCCATGCAGCAGCTCCCTGCAGCTCTTCCTTGGTGCCATCACCCAGCAGCACATGCTCTTCCTGCCAGGTGATACTGAACAAACCTGCTCCTGTCTGCACCTCTGCGAGCGGGGCAACAAATGCAAAGTGCTGTAAGACCCTTTGTGGGTCCTATTGCCAGACCTGAGCGTTTGAACATCATTTTACCTACAGGGAATGCAGGTCCACGCCAGGTGAACCTGGATATATCACATGTCATTAAATGAGCCACGGAGGCCGGGAGCTGGGAGAAGGAAGGAGCAGTCTGAGCCAGGGAGCAGACCCGGAGGTGTTGGCAGGTCAGACGCAGGGCAGCAGAAACACCTCTGTGCAGGCAGCGCTCCCGGGCGGGCTGCGGGCCGCGGCGGGGCCGGGCGCTGGCGCAGCTGGCGCGGCAGAAGGGAAGCGGTCTGCTCGCTGTCACCTCTCGCTGCGCCGCTGCCGGCTCCCCCACTGCTCCCTGAGGGCTCGCTCTCCCCAGCTCCCTTCGCTGCTCGGCTCTTTCCAGCCCAGCTCAGTTGCTTTATTCCTGCGGGGATTCACGCGGTGTCCGAAACTGCCTCGGTCTGGGCAATTCCAGCTTGTGCCAGGTCCCAAGGACCTTTTCACCTTTGCACTTTTCATTTGGAGAGGACGAGGCAAAGCTGAGGCAGCACGGTGCACCAGGGCACCTGAGCTGGGTACCAGGGAGCTGCACCTCTGAGAGCATCACAGGCATCATGGGTGTGGGTATTAGACATTATTCGAGGAGTAGGGTGGTAACACACTGCTATGGAAGTGTCCTTGTCACCACGGCTGTGGTCACCTGCCATTACAGACTGACCCAGGCAAAGGCCCCTTTCTGTCCAACAGCTTTGCCAATGCTGGCTGCAATCCCTGGGCCAGCAGGGCTGGCCTGCAGCGTCCTCCCAGGACAACACCATCCTCCCTGCCCATGGCTGCTTTTCTGCTGGGCAGCAGGAAGGCAAAGGGCAGGGAAACATTCACCCAATTCAGGGCTGGCTTCGTACTGGGGAGAAGCCCTGTTCTCTCAGCAGGATAAGCACTTCTAATTTATGGTGACAGAGGGAAGTAATTTGATGTTTTCTGATGGCTGCACTCTTCTGTCAGCCCAAACCTCACCCTGGTGGTGTGGAGCACTGGCTCTGTGTGGAGTGAGATGGCAGAGGATGCTCACTGTTGGGAAATGGCCCCACCAAGGCTGCAGCCAGGCTCTCTGTCAGGACACTGAAGACTCTAGCCTTGCTCCCATGTACCTGGTGCTGTTTCCCTGGCACAGCAATATGATCTCTGCAGGGATGCAGTTCAGACCGCCTCGCACACCTCCTGCCACTCCCTGCTCCCCCTGCCCTCCTGGGAGGAAAAGCTGTCTGGGCACACTGCAGTGCTCTCTCAGCTCTGTGTACACCTGCCACAGCACAGCCTTGCACAGGCACCAGGTCAGCAGCAGGCAAGGAGAACGAGGGCCCTTCACTCCAGCACCTTTGCCCAAGCAGCACCATCCCTGATGCAGGGCTGCTTCCTCCTCCCGAGCCACCAGCTCCTTCCCAGTGACCCTGGCTCACTCCCACTGCGGCTGCTGCCGTTCTGGGTGATTAATTCACTGTGAGTAATTTTGGAGCAGATGATCTCATTCACGTGGTTCCTGCTATTCCTCTGGAGGAGAGGAGAGGAGAGGGAAAGGGAAAGGAACATGATGTCCATGGGAGCTGTCCTTCTGTACATGCTCAGGAAGCCCAGCACCGGTTTGATGACTACTTAGTGCTACAGGCAGAGCAGAAGAAAATTTGCTGGCAAATTGTTTTCTCTCAATAGAGGGCAATTTGATCATTTAGGCTGATAGGAGCTCAATTACGGTTCTGTAACAAGGCCAGAATTTGGGGCAGCAAATGGCTCCTGTGGCTGAGGAGCAGCCTGGGGGGCTGTTTGCTGGGCTCTTGGGGGGCTGGGGAGGGCCCTCGATGTGGGATATGGCACTGGAAGTCTGGGCCATTGGGGACTGCCAAGTTCTGCCCCACCAGGGGCTGGGGAGGCTGTGAGGAGCTGCAGGGACTCGCTGCAGTCTCCAGTTACCAGTAGGAAACCCCAGTGGATTCAGCAGCCTCCAACTGCCTGCTAAGAGAGTCAGAGACATTGAAGAAATCTGGGCCCATGTTTGGAGAGACAGGACCTGCACAGAGGTGGCTGCTCCACACTGGCAGCACAGGTGCTGGGAGAGTGGGGGCAGCAGCACTGCCCTGTCCCGGGATGCACCGCGAGCAAACTGGAATGAACCCTGCGAAATGGGATGAGATTAACAAAGCAGCTGAATTATTCTAAGCTAATAAAGTACCAGGTCCAGATGGCTCCCACTATGAATACTATTAAAGAGAAAAACTCAGGGTAAATTAGGAGATTTGAAGCTAAGGCTTTTCATGTACAGAAGATGCTCTGTGGGGCGGGCAGCAGTCTCCTCTCCCTGGCTACCTCCAGGGACAGAGATTTGGTGCTTCTTTTCAGCCCTGGAAAGAGGAGTATGTGCTCCTTTTCACTCAATTTCTGCTGTCTTTCCCCTGGAAACCCATGCTTTTTGCCTCCTGGGAGTGCCAAGCTTGGAGCCATGGGGGCACCTTCCTGCCACACACATGCCCATGCAAACCCCAGCTGCCTGGGGTCCATGTGCAGAATTACTTCCCATCCCCAGGAGGGGTGTGAGGCCCCAGCCATCTCTGTGTTGGCCCCCTCTCAGTGTCTGATGGGATCCGACTCAAAGAGTACCCTGATACGGAAGCAGAAAACATGAGTTTGCTTCTGGATTTTGGTGCCTGAAACAAGCTGTAAGCAGCAGTAGACCTGTGCTGTGTTTGCCCCAGGAGGGGCTGGGCTGTATCCCTGCATGCAGAGGGGCTCAGCAGGAGGCTGCATTTAAGGGCCAGATCCAATCTGCAGCATGCCAAGGACTGTTTATCCATCCCTCAGCCTGGGAAGCAGATGCCAGAGGCAGTAAGTGGCTGCAGAGCTGGGGCAGCCACAGCCCCAAGCTGCTGCAGGGAGTGGGGCAGTGCTCACCAGGGTTCAGAGCACCTGGGACATCTGTGCCATGCAGAAGGGAGTGACAGCTCGTGACACGGGGTTGACACCAACCACAGCAGCTCAGGACAGGGCAGCAGAGCAGGCAGGACCCAGTGGGTGCTTAGATCCACAACATTCCTACCCACCGTGGTGTCTGGCTGAGGATGGACATTTAAAGCACATCCTTGTTCCAATAGGGAGGGGAAGAAACTCTGGCAGGGGGGAAAGAGCCGGGTTTGCTCCATCCACAGTGCCAGGGGCAATAGATGGCTGATGTGTTTAGTGTCTGAATTACCCTGATGAGATGTATAAGCTTGTTATTTGTTTTAATTAATGTGAAGGAAACTGTTAGAGTGCCAGAAAGTGTGAAGAGAGGGGGAGCAGAGAGGGGAGATGGGGACATTTGGAATTGAAGCATCCTATTAATATCTCTGCTGTTGAATGAAATGTCATTAATGAACCAAAGAAAAATGAGCTAGGAGAGAAACAAGAGAACCAAATTCCTCTCTGCCTCCCTTCACCCTAGTGGTTAACAGAACATTTCCAAGCCCTGCTGCAGTCCTGTTGCCCCTGGTTCTCTGTTTTTTTCTGCTGTCTTTAATCTGCCACACTGCCATTGGTGCTGGATGGGGTGGGAGGGTTTCAGGGAAGATGAGACTTGGTGCCTCACAACACTGACATGAAGCTCCTCAAAACTGCACCCATCTGCTGAGATCCAGAGCAGTGTCCCCTGCCTGTGTCTCAGGACCTCACCTGCACACAGCAAGTCCTGATCTCTGCTGAAGACATCGAATTCCCAGCCCTGGAATGATGTCTGACAGGGAGAGGCTCTGCAACAGGCTGAAAATCCTTACTTGGTTTATCTCTCTAATTTTTTCTGCTCTTTTGGAGGTTACCATGACCAGTGTGTGTTCCCAGCTCTGTGCTGAAACTGTGCTTGCCCAGGAATTGATTTGCCATGCCTGAGATGGAAGCAAACACAGATTAAATTTAAGCTATTTGTTCAGTATCTCAGTTACGCAATTGGACATCATAGATTAGGGAAGGTGACCTCCTGTAGCACAGGGGGGGATTTACTGACATGTTTGAGCAAATATTACATTTCCTGGGTTCCAGCACAGCTCAGGATAAAGGAGAAAAAGGTACTGGCTGGCTGCCTCCCTGCACAAGCAGCTAAACCCCAGTGATCTCTGTCTTCCCTCAGAGCCTCAGGCTGGAGGACCCAGGATCTCCAAAGCAGGGGCCAGCCCTGCTTCCTCCCACAAAGAGGAAAAGGAGAAAAGGAAAGAAAGATGATTGGAAGAAGGGGAGAAATGAGCCTTTTCAGGGTCTCAACTACCTGCTAAACATGACCAGCCCCAGGGGATGCAGGATTTTGTTCCAGTCACCATCACCCACACTCCTGACTCCTGAGAGCTCCGTGGTGTTGGTGATCCAAGGCCTGAGGCTCTTGCTTGCTGCAGGAGGCTCCCAGGGCCAGGGCTGTGGCAGGGGTGGGGGGCAGGCAGAGGAGAGGACACAGCTGTAGGGACCAGGGGAAGGTTCATTTGCTCAAGAGGCCAGTAAGGGACGAGCAATTTAAAATTTTAATCTGCGTGCTTAAAAAAGAAAAGAAAGGAAAGGAGCCAGCGAGGATTGATGGTGGCACTGCAAACTGTCAGAGTCTGTTTGTGAAAAGGCTTTTGACTGACAGCAGAGTTGTCAGAGGCGTCTGACGTCAGAGCTGCACTGAGAGGTGTCGAGGTATCGGAGGGCACAACTTGCCAACGGCAACAGCAGCAGCAGCCAGCTCTGGGTAGCTCTGAGCCCTCCTCCTCCTCCTCCTCCTTTCCCTCCTTGGCTCGATTTTGGAGCAGACAAGCAGGCTGCCCCAGCACTGACCTACCTGCTGCCTGTGGAGCCCCCAGGTGAGGAGGAAAGGGGAGATGCTGCCTGGGTGCCACATGGCTCTGGAGCTGTTGTAGCCCGAGATGAAGACCTGCTGGCACAGGCAGGGCGATGCCCAGTGCTGCCTCCCTCTCCCTGAGCCCTGACCTCCCTGGGCAGGGACAGGCAGAGCTCAGCCTGCACCTGGAAGGGGAGTGGGAAGGGGAGCTGGGATCTCACAGCAGCACTGTGCCAGAACAGGGTCTGCCTTGCACTTCCCACACTCCTCCCACTCTTCCAAACCTCACCCAGGGTTTTACCTACCAAAGTGCTCCACAGTCCCTTCTCTGCTTCAGAAAATTCATGAATATGCCAAGTGCCAGAGTGTAACACTAACTCCCGGCCTTCCCACTCTCCTTGCCTGGTTCTGTGCCACCTCCCACACGACCTGGACAAAGCCAGGGCTCTACCTGAACAAACCAGGCAAACCAGATGGAGACTAAAGCTGTTTCTGCATGCTTTGGCACTGAAAAAATACAGTAGCTCTGGTCGTGGCAAGAGCAGGGCAGAGCTGGGACAGAGGGGGAGGCTGGGGCGAAGGCAGCACGAATGGTTCATGTTTGCTCTCTTGATGTGAGGTCTTGCAAATGGAAATGATTCTCCAGGAGCATCTGTTCCTCAGGCAGGGGCTGTACCACTGCAGGCATCCTCCAGAGACATCACTGGCACTGTCTGCAAATAAATAAATCAGTAAAAGCAGTGGCTACAGGAAGGGATCTGGCCTTCTTGTCTTGGAAACACCTGAGTCACCCAGGATAATCACCCTGTGGCCTTGGATGGGTGGGTTTTCTGAGCCCTGAGACACCTGCTTGCTGCTGAAGTGGTTTAGCCCATCTGTTTAATGCTGTGCTAGCTGGGAAATTGTTTCTCTGCTTTAGCTTTAAATGATGAATTGTTGCCTGAAAGATTATCCTTTGTTTATCTCTGTTCCAGTGACCCCCTTTGCTGCCTCTCCTCTCCCCTCAGCTCGGGTGTTGCAGCAGTGAGGGCAGAAGGAGCAGGAAATGTGATCATTCCCAGCCCTGAGTATCAGGCTGTTGATCTTTCCTCTAAGCCATCTCCATCTCCAGATAAAATTCTGCCTCTTATCCAGTTCATGGTTTCTCCAGAACACAGAGGAGGGCCTGGCACTCTTGAGACTGGAAAGGAGTGTCAGAAATATGGAATAGCTGGGAAGGGAAAGGTGGGGAGGAGGAGGAGCCCATGTGGGCACTGCCCATGTCAGTCCAGCACCTCAAGCCCCAGCACTGTGGGCACCTCTGTGGCCCAGCTCAGATGATTCCTCTGTTTTCCCTGTGTCCAACAGAATGGCCTCTAGAGCAGGAATTTGCCAGCTTGATCTGTGTTTTAGATTAATCCCCTTAGAAAAATCCTTGGGCCATAACTCTCTCAGAAGGGCCAAATATTTTCTCTCTGAAATCTGGCATAGCTTGCTGCTCTGTCAACACAGGTGTGAAACTCTTAAACATCCAAAGCCAGCTGGGCCTCTGACCCTAAAATGATGGGAGCAGCAACTCCAAGTCCCAAAACCACCCGTGAGTGCTCCCATTTCATTTGTGTATCCTGAGAACTGGAGCCTGAATTCTTCTGTATTTCCTGACAACTTGGACCAACTACTCGGGAACCAGGTTTTCATGCAAATAAATTCAGAGAGGAAACGAAGCCATTACGAAAATGAGTTGAATCTCACTGAGGAAGCTTCGTGCAAGAATAAAGCAATGAAGTGACAGGATGGATTAGTGTTTAATTTGGTTAAAGCTGGGGTGGCAAATCTGTAGAAGGTCACAGTGACACTAAACAAGTGTCTTGTATTAAACCCAGCTCAAGTTTTCATGTCTCAGTAAAAGAGCTGGAGCATCTATAACTAGTAACAGGTTATTTTTGGCATCTCAACCTATTTTGTAGCTCCCAGGAGGACAAAACTGCTTCTCTTTGACTTTGCAAAGCCTGGATTTCTTTTTGTGTCGGCAGGATTCTGGGATCTGCATTTAAATTCTTCTGACACTGCCTGTCTCAAAAAAAAACTCACAGGTCCAGGTAATTACTGCTCTTGCTTGCTTTGCACAGAGCAAAGAGCCCAGTCTAGATGAGGGCTGTGTTCAAAATAACAACACAAAAGTTATGTTGAGAGACCATCTCTGAGGGGATTTGAAAGACATGTAGATGTGGTGTGTCTTGGGAACACAGATTAGTGGTGGCCTGGGCAGGGCTGGGTTAAATGTGGGCTCGATGATTTTATGGGTCTCCTGCCAGCTGAGTGATTCTGTGATCCAGTTAAAAGGTGTCACAGCCCTAAAAAGCCTAAATCTTTAGCAGACACAGTGGTCCAAGGGGTCACCCTGTTATTGCCTCCTCTCAGGTCACAGCCATCTGTTCAAGGTCACTGGGAAATCAGCAGCAGAGGCTGGTGCCAGAGCTGGGCCATCAGTGGTTTATGTGGCCCTGTCATCAGACAGGTTTCCATGACTCTCCCCTTCCTCAGCTGTCCCTCCCCAGGCCCCAGCTGCACCCACACCACGTTCCCACTCTTCCCAAGGCTGTTTGCAGGATGGGTGCCAGATCTGCGGTTCTGCAGCTCATGGTGTGACATCTGCTCTGCCTTCCCTCCTGCTTCTCCCAAATGGAGATAGCCGGAAAAATATTGAGGCCAGCAGACACAGAACCAGCAAAATCAAAGTACTTCACAAAATTTACTGCGTTTCACTGGAATTTTGTTTTGAAACGAAACAAACAAACAAATAATCTGGCAGAATCAAAACATCTTGTTTCAGCGTTTTCAGAAGAAAGAAAACCTTCCTGTTCTATTCTGAAAAGGCTTTTCACTGCTGAGATTGTTTCAGAAAATAGCTAAATCAAGTAGAAAGCAAATTTAAAAATCAAAGTCTCTTGGAGATGGATCCAGTTTGCAGATTTTTCTCTAATTGGCAGCCAAGAGGAGCAGTGTCCCTTGGGCATCCCACTGGTGCCAGTACAGCACTGCTCTCCTCTTGCTCCCTGTGTGTTCATGGAGGGGACAGGGAAGAGCAGGGATGTGGCCCAGGGCTAAAAACTGGGAAAACCAGGCAAAGTCAGAGAAACCCTGCTATTGATGAGGAGCTTCTCCTCCTCTCATCAAGGACAAACCTCCAGAATAAAGTTGTGCACTGATGAGAGGCAAAGATGTGACAAGAGCAGATGTCCTAGAGGTGTTCAGACAGCTCCTGCCTCTGTTTCCTGCTTGAGGAAGAACTGGGTGGGTTCTCCCATTGCATCAATACATGAAACACCCAGAGCATATACGTGGGGACAGGAGTGTTCCTGCACGGAGTCCTGTCTCAGCAAGGTGGGGACAACAGAGCTGGTGCTGCAGCACCTGCAGCCCCTCAGCAGCCAGGTATGGGAGCAAATCCTTCAGAGCTGGGCTACAGCTCACAGGCTGCACAGGGTTCTGCTGCAAAATCCATTGCAGGAGAATTTGTGTGGAATTCAGGGCTCTGGGCTTAACCCTGGTCTTCAATTACCCAAACATCTCATCTCTTCCTATGTCAGTATTTTGCATTTCCCTCAAATATCTGGCTGTGTAGGCCCTCTAACACTGGCTGGCACTATGGAAAGCAGCCTTGGTAGGAAGTAGAGCCCCTGGCACAGGGAAGTTGGGCAGATGCCTGCAGAGCCATCAGCTGGAGAAGGGGAAAGTGTGTATGGGGGGAGCATGTCCTCCTGTCTGTCCAGGGCTCCAGCACTGTGTGCATTTCGCCTTGAAAAACAAAAATCAGCATCTGCTCCAGTGAGTGATTTGCCCAGGGCAGCAATGCATCTGCTGGAGAAAGAGCACATCTGTGCTCGAGGTAAAAGTGGAGCAGTCAGTGGAGCTGGGAGGCTGCACAGGAGCAGAGCACAGTCCCAGCAGCCCTGGGCAGCAGGACATCTCCTGGGGCTACACCCAGGGTACATCTCTGCCAGAGCTGACACACACAGGTTGAATTTGGCCCTTTGTTCAAGGAAAACTGAGAGGGATTCGAGCCACTGGAGCCCCCAGTGAGCTGGTACAAATTGCTGAGGAATGTGTCATCAGCCCATTAAGACCTTGGGCAGGTGCTGCTGGATAAACAAAATCCCTGTCTCCTTTAGTGATGGGAATTTTAGAGAGTCACGAGAGAAAGAAACTAACATGGTGTTTACAAAATTTAGGAAAAAAAACCCAATTAAACCTGGACCTCCAGGGAGGGGATTGTGCTGCCCCCCAGTCCCTCAGGGCTCCAACCAGGAGCTGGTACAATCTGTGCTGATGCATTATGAGCAGAGAATCCCTCCTGCCCATATTTCTACATCCCCCTCAATTTTACTGATATAAACTAAAAGCAATCTCAGACCTTGTAAGACAAGGTAGTTATCTCTACAGCCAGCCAGCAGCAGATTTATTGACCTCTAGGATGCATTCAAACCATATTTGCTTTCATATGACAAGTGCCCTGTTTTATTGGAGCAGTTTTTCAGCAGTCCTGAATCACTGCTGCAACTCCATTTTGTCAGAGGCAAACTGGAGATGTTTTGCTCTAGAGTCAAGGCAACTGAGCACAATATCTTTGTAAAATGGGGGACATCAAGCTATTAATTATAAGAACTGAAGTAAATAAAGGGCAGGTTTTCAGGCAATGATGATAAACATTTTAATAGCTGAACTCTAAAGTGAGGGAGTCTTTTTGCAAAAGCAAAATATGATAAACTGTTTTACAGTACTTTTAAGTATTTGAAGGAGTAGGCCTAATATTTGGAAGATTAGAAGCAATCTGAAAGAACTTGAAGAATTTTCCTTGTGAAAAGTGTGAAATGCAGCCTGAATTGCATTGGGAATGCTGGCAACCATGCCCTCAAACAGACTGAAAAAAAGGGTGAATGATTTGATGAGACTGCAAATGTAAAAAAGATTAAATGTGAAGAGGGGAATAAAAACAAGATGGGTGAGATAAGAAATGGAGTGATATATTCCAGTACTTGGGGTGAAATATAGTGTCTGTAAAAACATGAAAACATTATCTGGATTTTCACTGGTACTACCAGTGTATCTTTACAGACAAGACAGATGATAAGAAATATAATAACTCTGAGAGTACTAAAACAATCACTGTAAAAATATATTTCCAAGACATGCTTGTAGTGAATTTCATCGTGTGCTGCTTTAATTTTAAACTTTCAGAAGATACACATTCTGCCCAGTACAGAATCCCCTCCATTTCCTTCTATAGTTTTCTATACTTAGAGATTTAAGAGAGGAATTATAACACTTGAAGGAGCAGTCTGTTGGTGGCAAATATAGATAAGGCATTTTGAAAGGTAGAGCCCCTTTTTTTAAATTTTGGGACTGTCAGAAGACAGAATGGAGTTGTGAAGCTAAATGTGAGCTTGCTGGTGATAACTACAACAGGTCATTGAGATCTCTGTTTATTTTCAGGCAGATGCAATGTTTTGGGGTATTATGATCAAACATGTGTTATCACTTGGTTGATCAGCACTGGCCTTGCTTTCAGTTTGTAGTTCCACAGTTTGAGTCACAGCTTTGAACTATTTGTCTTGTAGAGTGTTCTATAGACAATCTGTTAGGGCCTTCTTATGTAACATTATTCCTCTCAAGTTCAGCAAAAAATGCTGCATCGTGAAGAATGTGCATAATGTATAACAAATTTAGCCCCTCTGCTAACTGCAGACAAGAGAATCTTCCTTTCATTTGGGGACAGAGTTATTGCAGCCTGGAGGAAGGAGGGAGGGAAAAGTCAAGGCAGAACAAGAGAAAGGGTTAAAGCAGCTTCTGTGGCAGTGCCAAAAACATGCAAACACATTTCACCAGACTGCTGTTGGCATTTGAGGTGGAGAAAAAGCATTTTTCCCCTTCTCCATTGGCTTCCAGTGCCTTGCCCAGCACTGTGGGGCACAAAAACCTTTTGGCTGAGACCACCCCCAGCCCAGGTGCAGGCACAAGGTGCAAACACATCTGAAGCACCTCCAGTGCTTGCAGGGATTTCTCCCCACAAGTTCCAGTTGTGCTGCAGCTGCATCGCCTCGTTCCATAAATCAGCCAATGTCCATCCAATCACAGAGCAAACCCCTTTGCTACAACTAAAGCCCATCTGTAGGAAGCCTCACAGGGGATTATTTCTGTCCTCTTCTTATTAGAGACTCAGCAGACTCATTATAAAGAGATATCTCACAAACCAGTTGCCTCCCAGGCTGAGAGCTGTGTGTGAAGGGGCTGTAGTCCAAAAGCCACTGACTTCAGCAGCATCCATGGCCCTGATGGGCCTCTCCTGCAGGGGAGCAGAAATGCTGAGATGAGGCAGGTGGCAGTGGAGAACATTTTGTCCACATGATTATATGTTCTGGCAACTGAAGGACCCAAATCCTAATATTATAACTAAATTAAATTACCATTCACTGGGCTGCTGAGAAGTCTCTGCTCTAAGGGAGGTTATGGCAGAGATTGCAGCAAACCCAGCAGGTTGAGGGAGGTTCTCTCCCTCTGCTCTGCCCTGGAGAGACCCCACCTGCAGTGCTGCATCCAGCTCTGGGGACCACAACATAAGAACGTGGAGCTGCTCGAGTGAGACCAGGAAAGGTCCCAAAGATGCTGCAAGGGCTGGAGCCCCTCTGCTCTGGAGACAGGTTGGGAGAGTTTGGGCTATTCAGCCTGGAGGAAAAAAGGCTCTGGGGAGCCCTTAGAGCCCCTTCCAGTGCCTAAAGAGGCTACAGAGAGCTGGAGAGGGACTTTGGACAAGGATTTGCGTGGGTTGACAGGACAAGGAGAAATGGCTTCAAACTGCCAGAGGGCAGGATTAGATTAGATATTAGGAAGAAATTGTTATTTATGAGAGTGGTGAGGCCCTGGCACAGGTTTCCCAAGGAAGCTGTGGCCAGTCCACTCCTGGAAATGTCCAAGGCCAGGTTGGATGGGGCCCTGAGCAACCTGGTCAAGTGGAAGGTGTCCCTGCCCACAGCAGTGGGGTGGAACAAGATGGTCCTCAGGGTGCCTTCCAACCCAAAGTATTCTGTGATTTCATAAAACTCAAACAAACCCAGCTCCCAGATAGCCCCAGCAGCACACCAGGCTCAAGTGCCCTCCTTTGCTGGGTTTCTGGGCATCCCAGTGAAGGGCTGAGCTGGTTTAGTGCTGGAGGGCATGGGCTGATCCCTGGATAGATCCCTATGGAATGGTTCCCAGAGTGTCTGGGAGGTGTTCAGCACTGAGGGCTGCTGAATGCCATGTGTGGGGGTGGCTCACGAAGGCATTCTTAGCTAAAAAGCTAAATTAACAAACTCAGAATATCAGAAAGATGAAATGTCTGTGATGTTGTGAATCTATGATTCTATTTTCTGTATTCCTTCCAAGAAATGCTGTAGTTGCACAGGTAGCAGAACTTCTCAGTCTTGGCACTGAATATTGTTGCTACAACAGTATTTAAACATTTCCTCTCCTTTCCTCTGTGCCTGTGTGAGTGCACAAGGGAATCAGATAAAGACACAGCCCTTCAAGTGTCAGTGAGAGAAGCAAGCCTGAGTCTCTCTAAGCCTGGCCTGGGATGGCTGCCATACTATTAATATGTAATTTGGCTGGGTAGTTCTGAGCCATCTTAATTCTCCAGCCATCATTACTTTGCTTGGTTATCATTCATACATTTCTATATGCTAGTTTGCTTGGAGGAAAGAGATTGGACATTTAGAGTGGATGAGTCTATATTTTTGGAATTGGAGCTAAATCACCCACCAGTTGAAGCATTATTATGTTTTACAATAATTGCTGATTAAAATTCAAATGCACTAAATTCCACCTGTCATTCCCAGCATTGCCTGCTCTGTGACACTGCCAACACCATCAGTGGATACAAACAAAAGGACTGAAGGAAGTGGTTTGTCTGCAGAATTCCATCCTTTCATTCTGCCACAATCTGCCAAACTCCTCTCCCAAACACTTGGGATATTTGCCACACAACTCCTGCTCTGTTGGATGCTTCACAGCATGAAGACACCGTGGTTCAGGTTTGCAAAGCAGCCTCTGTGCTTTCACACCCACACAGGACACCCACCTGCCTGTGCCATGTGTGGTCAGTCAGCCAGGTGCTGTAAAACACTCATGCTTGTGACTGTTGATGGAGTTTCCACATGGGCTTCTCTCTTTTTGGAGGAGATGGATGGGCTGTTCATGTACATGAGCTCCTACTTAGTGTCTCTTTTTTTTCCCAGCCAGAAGATGGGCCCAAGTCCATTTCTTCAGCTCTCTTGAACTTGTCTCTGTCTGCAAAACTTTTTTGGACTGGTTAAACTCTCCAGTCCTTTCCTTCTCCTCTTGTGCCTCCCACACTTCTGCATTTCTGGCCTCCTTCTTGCTTTTGATCTTCCATTCTCTTTTTCCCAGATCTCAAGCTTTTCCTCACTGTGCCTAGCCATTTCCCAGCCTGGAGAGCTGGGGAATAGCACAGCCCCCGGGGAGATGGTTTGTTTATTATAAATCAGGGAAGTGGATAAGCAAGTGCTTGCTCTTAACAGCATTTTCTATGTGCAGGTGCTTCCTCTTCCCTTTTGCATGTGACTGAATACTGCAACAGACAACGTGTCTGCAAATCACCACTACCCTGCACTTCATCAGTCTGGGTTTGCATTTTAGTCATCAGAAGAGAATCAGCCTGATTCAACATCTTTTTACTTATCCTGGCTGGCTGGAACAAAAAAAGCCTGACCCAAACCCCAGCACTGAGGACACAGTGAAGCAGAACATGGTCTGCTGAGTTATACCCCATGGGAGTGTCCAGCCCATTCAAAGTCCTGCTGCCAGGGGTTGGAAGCCACTGAATGGGCTGAACCCATGCAGTTTTAGTAGATACAAACAGTAAAAACAGAGTACAGCACGTGCTGTGAAGCCTTGAGCTCTCCCAACTCAGGAAAATCCTGGCTAGACAAATGTGAGAAGAAGCCGGGCTAGCGAGGGACCCAGGGCTGACAGCTCAGCCTCTCATTACTCATCCTCTGGGCTCTGTCTCTCTGTCTTTTAGCACCTTTGTGGGCTTGGTTTTGATAGCTAGAGAGGGCGTGAGAGAGATGTGACTAAAACAACAGGATCTCTGCTTCTAGATGTGGTGTCAGGTTTAAGTAAGTGCAGAGCATTGTGTAAGGCTCCACACAGGTAGCAGCCTGGCTCGCTCTTTGGGGCATGATGTGCTTCAGCTGTGCACAAACCAGAGCACTCCTGGCTTGCCTGGATCCCAGCCAGCAGAGGATGTTGTAAAAACCTGTCTGGCTTATAATTTAATTTTGCTAACCTTAGAATATTGCTTCTATTAGTGAAAAGCAGAGGTAGTTTTGAAATTATGGCAGGAAATCTACAGTCAGTTCCTAGCTCCAACAGAGACTTTCCTTATAGAGTGTTGGGCAAGCCAGCCAAAACTCACATGCTTTGTACCCTGAACTTGTATTAAAAAAATGATACTGCCTTCTGTTCTTTGTCTTGGCTACTTGGACAGTGAAGGAGAAAGGCCTTCACTCTGTATTTATGCTGTGCCTGGTTCTTTGAGGCGTCAGCCTGCAATATTCCCTCAACACAAACAGCAAGAAAGAATGAATAAGTTAAAATGTGAATTGTTATGTGAGTGTACACCAGCCAAGCCCAGTGAAGCTGTTGTACTTGGTGTGTTGGGCCAGCACCTCTGAGCATCACCCTGTACTGATGCAATGCCATGGGACCACAGCCCTTCTCCAGTGTTTAGTCCCTGGTTCTGTGTATCCACGTCCAGCACATCTCACCTCCTGCCCTCCAGCCTGCCCAGAAAGGCCAAGAGGAACTTCTAAGTGGGATCAATTAGAGCCCTGAAGAGCAGGGATGGTCGAGTCTGCATTTGTTTTGGGGTGCTGGAGAACATCGTGTGCTGCCAACCATGAGCTGCTGGCTCCAACATCAGCTTTGCTCAGGGCAGGGAAGGGGTAGCATGAGACAGGGAGGAGCCAAACCCTCCTCACCCTTAGGAATGCTGTATTTACTCTGAGCAGATTTATGTATGAGATGTGTTTTCACTAGCAGGGCTTGTTTCTCTGCTGCATTTGAGCTCCCAGCATGTGGACTATTTTTTGAGCAAGCAGTGGGCAGAGAGAGCAGAAAGAGCAAACATACACAAATCAGAGAGTTTGGTTTTATTTCCAAACAGGAAAACACAGAACTGTAGGGAGTACAAGACGGAGAGGGCAGCATATCCTCTTGCTCCATTATGAAAATGAACTTCCTAGGCTGACCCAGACACCTAAGAGTAAAGGCAAACATATAAGCTACGTGACTAGTGGGAAGAGAAAGAGCCAGCAGGAAAAATCTATCAGAGCTTTCCATGGTTCAATCAGTCAGAGCCTGCTTCACTGGGGAAACAATCAATTAACCACTTCCACTAGGGCAGCCACAGATGTGCTGCTCTGGAGGTACTAAATCTTTGAGTTTGTTTGTTCTCAGTTGCACCCTCAGCTTATTTACAGCATCACAGGGATCCTCCTCCTTGTTTATCCTCACTTCTGCAAGTCCCTTCCAAGGATCTTTCTGCCCGTGTCGATCAATGAATAAGAACTCTTACAGATTAACAATTTCCAGCTTCACCACAAATCCCTATTTCCCTTAAACAGGCAGCCAAAACAAACAGTTTCCTCCAGGCATCCGGAGGGCATTATGCCTTTAACTGTCCATCTGATTTCCAGCTGTCAATGCATTTTGTCTCACTTTAAGGCAGATGGTTTTGGTTTAGGATGTTTTGGCCCAACCAATAATCAAAGAGCCCTGCAGGACAAAATGCAGCAGTCAAATGAGAGGCAGACAACACCAAAGCTGAGGGATGATGTTTAGAGCACCCAGCCCAGGCCACTCTGTGGCAGGTGGGAGCATGGCTGGTCCCACAGATGTGGTAAAGAGGGAGGTGGAAGACACCTGGAAAAAAATGCACAAAAGGGGCATTGGGAGAATGTGACCTGAGTGGTGCAGGGGGTTCAGACCGTGTTTCTGGAGGAAGCTGGCAGATGGATGAGCAGGGAGAAAGGTGCACAAAGGTGGTGTGGGGATGATGATGGTCCTCCTCAGCACCTCAAAAGGAGGTCTCAAAGCACTAAAAGCAGAAGGGTCTTCAGTCCTAGTTTGCTGGTGAAGAAAACAGAGGACAGAGTGTTGGAGATAGAGATCAGCTCTGCAAACCACAGGCCTGTGTTTCAGCCATCACTGTGCTTTCAAGATGTAGTGGAATGAGCAATTTAGATGATCACAGCATAAAGCTGACATTAAACTTCTATTCCCCATTTTTTTTTTTTTTTTTTTGCAATCTTTAAATGAAAATAAAGCAGTTGTCAGCACTTTTAGATAACTTCTGTGCCTGGCAACCTGGAAGCAAATTTTGATTCACAGATGCCTCTTGCTCCTCTGATCAAATGTGCTGGCAGGACTGGTAGACAGGAGCTGTCTTAACAGTTTTAATGCACCTAAATTTGTCCCTGTAGCTGCTGTTAATGCCTTGATTGGTGCTATTGAAATCTCTTCTTAAACATATGGTAATACATTCCTCACTGATTCCCCTGCCTTTCAAAACTCAGACCTGGAGATATCATTGTCTGTAATAAGTTCATTCTGTTCCTTCTGCTTTACTGCCTGCCTGGCCTAGCTTTGATGAAGTAATTCATATAACTTGCTAACTCCAGAGCAAATTTTGATTAGTTTTTGAATTAAATAACGTATTTTCTTTTGGGAAGTCCTGCAAACTCATCTTGGCATCTGATATTCATATGACCTCTGCCATTCTGGATGCATCACCAGTAATGAAGAATCTGAATGTCAGGCCTGAGAGTGCACTAGGTGGCCTTAATTTCCCCAAAAAGCTTCATTTGGGCCTCACATTTACCCTCTCTGTCACAAGCTCCATTTAACTGTAGGTGAGACTGTCTCAGACCTGTTCCTGAATTGGTATTTGGCTTTCCATGGATGACTTTGGAGCTGATGTGTTGATAGGAGCCTTTGGCATCCCCTCCTGCTCTACCTCCCATGGTGTGGGGCTGTGCCTGTCATGGGGCTGTTCCTGCCCTGTGCAGAGGCTGCTCCTGGCACCCCTTCCCTGGGAGCAGCCCTGCCCTTGCTGCTTCTTGGCACTGGTAGCCACAAGTACAACACAGCTCTGGTAGGATTTTCAGTGGATAGAAGATTTTTAATGGATTGATCTGTTAACTGTTTGAGAGAGAAGAATACAGGCTGTTGCTCTGTAGCACTCAACATGTAGTAGTTTTAGCCACACTTTTCCTAAGGGAGATATTGGACTCTTAACGTGCATTTTAGGATTAGCACAAGCAGGCCTGTAATTTCAGTGGGATGACATTTAGCTATCAGGATGGGAGGACAGACCAAGCATGAGGAACATCTTCCTTTGCTCCCTGAGGAAATGTGCAGGCCACATCACTAGTGGAAAACACTCTGTCTAATACCATCCCAGGGCTTTTTTGCACTGAATAAATAAGGCTACACCGCATTTCCTTCCCCAAAGCAGGAATGGGCGATGCTGTGATGTTTCTGCCATAGGCAGCACTTGTGGACAGCTGGCAGTCTTGAGCCACTAACTCTCCATAAAGCTCATTGGAAAAACCCAGACTTGGGGAAGGATCTACAATTCGCTCATTTCACAGAGCACAGCAGCTTCTATCCTACGGTGTGCTGCAGAATGGGCTTAATGCTGGGCCACGACAGGCAGCAGCCTGCCCATTTAATGCAGCACACTGAGGAAAACCTGCTGGGTTTGTGCTTTCTGCCCGGGAGCTTGTATACATCCAAACAGCGGCTTTTGTATTTTGGGGAGGGTTTTCTTGTGTGTCTAAAGAGAGGTACGTGGGAGAAAGCTGGGAGCCGAGCTGCTCCTTCACTCACACCAGTGTCACTTACATCCCCTCTCTTTCGGGAGAAAGCTTCAAGGTTCCACTGAAAGCTCCAAGGTTGTTTTCTACCGTTTCACTCAGCGAGATCAAAGCCAGGACCACGCTCGTCCTCCTGCATCTCTTCCTCTGTCTGTCTGTTTCACTTTCTCAGGCCAATTCACACCTGCGTTACCTTCGTGCTCGGGACGCGAAGGATCCTTTCCGGCCCGGGGAAGACGAGAACATGAGGGGAGCCCGCCGGTGCCGATGCCGGTGCCGCTGCCGGTGCC